>OY728165.1:1049513243-1050113243 GCA_963277665.1 Viscum album
AAAATTATTTTTTTTAATAGAAAATTCATAAAATATTTTGAAAATTACTTTCTTTGAAATTAAACTTGTAAAATTATAAATTAATATTCTAAGAAAACAATTTTCATGGTGAATTAAAATTCAATTCATGTATTATAAGTTAAAATAAAACATTTCTTCCACACTTTCGTGGAATTTCAAGAATTACCACATTTGGAAAACAATAAGGATAATCCAACTAAACCCTTTGTAAAATCCAAATATGTGTAAAATTTTATTTAATAAATACTTTGGTAAATGTTTAAATATTTATTAAAACCTTTTTAGAAAACATGTATACGAAAGGAAATGGGTTTTCGACTGAAGAGAGAAATACAGACAATTTTTCTTAAAAACATTTTTTGAACCCTTGAATACATAGGGAGAGGAAAATGATGGGAAAAAAATATCATGACATGGAAATAGGAGAATAAAATTCATGGGTTTGTGGAGAGTTAAATCATAATACTTCATCATCGGAATCATAAACATAAACAATCCCAATAAATAATGAGAATTTACTATAAAACCATTACCACTTTGGGAACATTGAATCACAAGACCCATAAAAGAATAACATTAAATGAAACTTAAAATATAATGAGAATAAATAAATTCATGATATTACATGTCAAAGGTTCTGTATAATTACCTCAAAAAATAAGATGGGTGCATAACATGACATATTCCTCAATGAGGGAAAATTACGACAGAAATCCCTTATGTTAGGTTTTACTTCATTTGTATATTCTCAGACCTCCTATATAATAAATATTGGTTTATTATAAATATATTAGATAACCATATTCATATATATCATACCATATATTATTTAATTATAGTCTTTCATCACCATTTTATTAACAATTATTTTTTAAAATCACTATTTTGATTGATAATTGCTTTGTTTTTCATGTATGTTATGGTTTGTTAATTTTGATCATTTTACTTTGATCATAGTTACATCATATCCAGAATTTAAAACATGACATAAATATAATATATATTCAATATATATGTGTTTAAATTAATCTATAAAATATAGAGATAGGAAATAGATTACACCGTTCATGGAGATGGTAGGTCGTACGTGCACAAGAACATTATTTTCATTTTTTATCAATGGATGGGAAAAACGGGAAAAAATTAACCTTTGCATAATTATTTTTATACATATAACATATATTAATCAAATCCAACCTTACTAACATTCATGTAAAAAAAATGAAAAAAAAAATGACATCGCTATGTGGAGTCAATAGTCCACATATGTGCATGAATGACATTATTATTTTCTAATAGATTGGAAGGTAAGAAGTTAGATGTGATATTTAATTCCCCTAGAATATAAAGTAGGAGCATTGTTTTTTATTGTGTCTATGACATGAAACTGCAAGCACGTAAGGGGATATAATATTCTAAGTATTTATAATATATTGACTATTTTAAATAAATTCAATATTTTTTATAGCTTTCAATTCATGCGACACTGAGATAGCATATGTCACATGCAACAACGAGTTTCTTCAATGTCTTTCCTTAAACGCAAGATCAATTTTTTACGAACAATAATATATTATTAAAATATCATTATTTAATATTGTAAGATGTAAACTTGTCATTATGAATAGAATTAAATAACATAAAAAATGTTTTTTACACAAAATATAAAATGAATTCGTTAGTTACAAATTAAATATAAATGAATATATGAATCAATTGGATATAAAAAGAGTATTTTTATAAAAAAACCATTTTTATGCTCACAATGATGTTTTATCCTAAAAAAATAAATTAATTAAAATTTGTGAGAGATATTAATCTAATATATATATATATTTTTCAATAAAATATTTTGTATATTAATATAACATATTTTATAGGCATGAGTTAAGAACAAACCAAATTTTATGCATGAAATACTATATTTTTATTAAGGCACATTTACCACCTTTTAATAGAGAACCTATTTTAAATCAAATTTTTGGAAATTTTACCAATATTATATTTAAAAATAAACATAATCTTTTAAATAAAATCATAAATTATTTTAGGGTGTATTTTTTGTATTTTTTTTGTAAAGTTTTATTTTTTAATGAATAATGATAAATACTGAATTTTAATTCAAAACTTCTTTTTCATCTAATTTATTTATATGGTTAAAATATATATTAATTTTTTAAAATTTTAATTATATTATTGTTTTATGAATCAAAAAAATTGGTTCATTTTAATCAATTTTACTTTGAAATTGAATATAAAAATATAGTAAACTTTTGAACTTTTTTACTTTAAAAACATGCTTTGTCATCTCATCAATAGGATTAAATTTCAATTAATTTTTTCTAGTTATTTGATTAAAATTTGAAAAAATGGATTCCATAATTTGAATCAAAATAATTTAAAATTTATAATAAGTCCAATGTAGTTTTTTACCAAACAAATTAGTGAATGTAATTAAAATTAATTAAAATGATTAAGTTGAAATTAAGCTTAACAAGGGATTATGCCTTAAATTTAAGGGACAATGTGAATTATAAAATTGTCAAAAACCATTTAATGGTCATATTTAGACCCTATCCTCACTTGTATATAATTTTTACCATTATTGGATCCACTTTTAATGGATAAAACATGGGTGGAATTCCCATTTCTAAAATATACAAGAGTGTTACTCCTCCTCCACTATAAAAATGCCTCCTCTCTTACCACTTTCTCAAACATATCAAGACACTTTGGATAAAAAAATATCTAACCAAAGAGATCCTCAAAAATCCTTCCAAAATACTAGAAGCCTCCCATTAGGAATAAATCCATCTAAGTAATCCCTTTAGTGCAAACTAAAATGAGTTACCCAAAGAAGAGGTGACATATTTTTTCAAGCCCTTTAGTTTTATTCCCTTCCTCCACCCCCTCAACTCTTATTATTAAATTATTATATAATAAAAAAATATCATAAATATACTACAATTTTTTTATGTTAATTATTATACCTAAACTTACACACACTTCTATCTAATGGGTATTTAACTTACCGTTTATGTGTATGGTGAATTACCGCCTCATGAAACGAAGTTGTTCCTTTTTCCTTTACCACCTTTCATGGTTGGGAATTATGATGTAAACTCTATTTATATATTTTATGTATGATATTTATAATTTATTTATTCCTATTTAATTATTTTATAACACATTTCTTTATAGTTTCCATTTTTTTAAATATGATAACATCATTTGTAGAAGTGTGGACTACTACCTCCTAAAAGCAATGTGATTCGATCACATGATACATGGAACGAATGGTTTTAATTAAAAATATGTGACATAAAACCATATATATGATATTTATTGCATAATTAAATTTTTATAAATATAATATATGACATTTTCTTTATTACCCATTCACATGCTTAAAAATTGATAACATCATTCGTAGATGTGTGGACTACCGCCACCTCGACATGATGTGATTATTTTTAAATAATAATAATTATATATATAAAAATATATGATTAAATAATATTGTATTTATGATTTAATTAAAATTATATATTTTTTAATGTCACATACCTTCTTTCTATAATGATCATTGAAAATTGGGAACGTTACTCAGGCGTACATATGACCTACTATCTCCATAATTGTAATGTTAGTTAATTTTTCATAACCATATTTAATGATTGGTTTTAATAGAATAATTTATGTATAAATATAATAATTATATCATGATTAATATTCTGTAGATGTTATATAATGATCCCTTTGAACATATTTGACATACAAAAGTTGTTTTTGACACATAAACTGAATTTGGTCCAAACACCCAATGTAAAATTAATTGATTAAATAATTTTATACAAAATGGTAATAAGTTAAATAAAATTTATAGTAAAAATTAAAAAGTTTCATGAAAAATTAAATAATTAACATAAGTTTTTTATTCTAGAATAAAAATTCACATGAGATAAGTTGTACACAAGGTAAGTGATTTTTATATCACTTTTTACATCTGTGAGATAAATGTCATATTAAACACTTACTTCTTTCATGAAGTGTATCTACTACCCCTTATAAATATTATATCATTAATTATTTTTTATTAATGGTATTTAAAACTTTAATTTAATGTTTTTCCTTCATTAGGATTATGATTTTAAATTTTTCAAAGTGGTATGGGACACTTTGGAATTTTTAAAGAATATTTTTATCAATAAACTTTTTAATGATATTTCATTTCCATCTGAGGAACTTATGTGACCATTGTTCAATAAACCATTTCATTTTCATATCCTCAGGTTATTCATAACCTTTTTCAATTATTAGTTCTATTTTTTACTTTTTTTCACTCGATTTTTTTTAGAAAAATTTTTTAAGATAACCTGAATTCATTTATCTCTTTTGTTGGAGAACTTGTTTTCTTATAAAAACCCTATTTTCTAAAAAAGTTTTAAAATATTTGTCTTTAATCATTAAAAAATGATTTTATTAAAAACATTTTTACCCTTTTTTTCTTTTACCCATGTTTTTATAGGAATATTTCTATCACTTTCCGAACAAGAAATTTTTTTCTGACCTTTACTCTTAAAAAGTAATGTTATTTTTACCTCATATGACATGTACATATTTACACAAAATCATTTCTTTGAAGCTTAATTTTTTATTTTAAAATGTTACTCTTAAATAAAAAAATTTATTGATTTTTTCAACGATAATATTCACAATTAATTCTTTGATTTCTTTATTAATCCCCTAGAAACATGCAATTTCCTATGATCATTGAACATTGAATTGTACCTAATTATACATATCATTTATCATGGATATGTTCATTTCTGAAACTGTATACTATTTTTCATATGGTTTTTACTTTGAAAGTTATTCGGTTATCTTGGGAAATATTGATAAATCTATATTCTTTATTCAATACGAATATTTGATATTGCATAATTATTTATTTTGATTATTCGATATGAGGAATGATTTGGACTTGTAATGATGGGTAGGTCCTAAAATTTATATATCCCCTTGATGAATCGATAGGTTCTCATGAAAAAATCAGTTTCTCAAATTAAACAAGTTTCTGACTATAGTTTTAAACCATCTTGTGAAAGGTCTTGACGGTATAGGCTTTCATGGGCCTTAGACATCATGTCCAATAATAAATAATTTCCTTAATTTAGTTTTAGTTATTATTAATCTATGATATTTTGTGTTGAAAAATCTATAGATACATTTCATTTTCAGTCCATTGATTAAATTTCATGTGTTTTAGTTTTTAACCTTTTTATATTGATTTTTCCTTATCCATTTATTTGAATGTCATGTGTTTCCAGTTACTATCTTTCTATATTTTTTATGCATTTACTTATCATTTTTTTATCACATGGTTTGTGTGGTCATTTATTTTCCATTCCATGATTATTATTCTCATTGATTCATTATTCGTTCCAATATACTTTACCCTTACAAATCATTTCAGCTCACCCTTAGTTTGCTTATTTTTTCAAGGAACTCAATATGCATACTATGAAAGATATGTCGGGCTAAACTGCATGGAATAATTTTTTCCTTGAAGTTATTTATAAAAAATATATTTTATAATTAGTGTATTTATTTTTAATATAATACTCATTTATGTATCTGGTTTACCAAGACTAAAAAATTGATCGGTCCTTCGAGATTTGATTCCTTGTAATCAGGCTAATGTAATTGGTTGTAGACACCGGCTCTGGGATTTCTAGGTTTAGTTTCCTACATCACATCATATTTATAGAAGTAATTTTAGGTCATAAATATCGTCTATATTCACTAACTTTATCCTTACTACCTTCACTGTAAATCAAGTGATAAAAATGCATCATATCGCTTCATGAGGCGGTAGTTCATCGTATACATGAGTGATGTTATAATATCCACCCATAGAATAGAATATAAGAAGGTATATGTGATATAATAATTTAAAAAGCATAATGATGTTTAAATGTATGATGTTAACATACTATGTTTCTCCTAAGTGATTATGGGAATTTATAGTGAAGGTTATTCCAAGTGTAATTATGATGGTTATTTTATGTATAACTATGATAGTTATTCTTGGTGTAACCATGAAGGTTATCCCATTTTTAATAGTGATATGAAAATGAAGCCTCAAGTTACCACTATACTTTACCTGTTATTTCAGTAGTTTTTTTTATGAAATATTATGATTTAAAATAGGTAATAAATGCGATTATCTTAAAAGTAAAATATATTCTACTTCTTAAGGGTGAAAATTAAATCTTTGTAAAAAATATTTCATGAAATTTCAATGATTTCAAAGAAAATTTATGACTTTTATTTTTCCTTGAAGATTTCTTATGAAATGTTTTGTGAAAATCCTTGGTTATGGAAGTTCATTTATTTGGTAAGAAAATGTTTATTTTGAGACCAAATTTTATTTTTGAAAAGGTTTAAATTCTTATAATTATTCATGTACTAACGATTTCTTTATTTCTTTTTATGTCCCTTACTAATATTTTTGGGCTCATCCCACATTTTAAAATATTTTTCAACGGGTTTAAGGATGGGTAGGAATATAGAAGAATTCAAGTTGGAAGTCCTGAAGGTTTTCATAAAAATAAATTATGTTTTATTATAATTTTTTATATTATTGGAAAAATGGACACCGATTATAAATTTCCACCTTGTAAAATATGGTTTTTTTGTATGTGTTGTGACCTAATTCTCTAAAACTCTTAAATTGAAAAGATCCTAAAATTTAATAGAATTAATTATTGAATTAAAACTCAATATTATGTGATGTTTAAGACCATGTACTCACAACAACCCAAAAATAATTATTCCCTTTAAATGTCTTCTAGAGTCCTATGATGAAATACATCGTTAATTTTTCCTATTTCCACTCTGGTATAGGTAATGGTTATAAAATCACCTTAAACATCTGTCACTCATCCTTAACATTTTGGTATACTTTTCAATATCTATATTCATGTTATCCCACCAAAAATGCTCTTTAAGATCTCTATACATCTTCGTACATTTGGGATGAATATAGAATGATTAACTATGATTATAATTTAATAGATCCATATTCAATTCTAGTATTTATGAGACACATACTCCATTTATAATCTTTATCACTCCATAATTATCATTCCTTAACTCAATAACATTTTACACCGTCTTTTATAGCTCTGCATATTCCTTTTGTGCCTATTTAATCCTCACATAAATAGATGGTTGAACACTCCTCTAGGAAATATAGGATCTTTCTCATTAAAATATTATTACAAGATTCATACTCTATAAATATATATGTATTGTATCCCTTTAAATCCTCATCATTGAAAAACATTCATGGTTGTTCTAACTCCAAGCATCATTTATCTTGTTTTCTTTCCTAGAGTGGTAATGTATTGAGCAGTCATAATCTTTAATTAGTTCAAACCATCTCCTATGATTCATATTCTACTCTTTCTATGTGAATATATACTTTAATATTTTATAATCAGTATATATTTCACACTTTCATCATAAAGATAATGCCTCTATATCTTCAAATAATAAATATTCACTACTGGATCCAAATCATGAGTTGGGTAATTTTTCTCATAACCCTTTAATTGGCATGAGGCATAATATAATACCATGTAATTCTACTTGAGAAAACATATTATTCCCTTATTTTATGCATTACAATAGATCAAAAACCCTTCACCACCCCAAGGTAGTGTGAGCACATGTGCACTGATGAACCTTCTCTTTAGTTGCTTAAAATTTTATTCACACTCATCATTCCAAAGGAACTTGTCTCCATTTAATGTCAACTTGGCTTGAAGATTTGATAACCATGATAAATTTTACAAAATATTCTGGTAGTATCCATCTAACACTATAAAATTATGGATTTTTATCATCATGGTTGGTCCAGGTCATTTTTTAGTAACTTATATAATTGAGGGATCCATCGATATACCCTCACTCGTAATTTTGAGTCCCAATAATGATAATATATGTAAACAAAAATCACATTTAATAAAGTTGTCATACAGTTTTTTCTTCCTCAAGGCCTTCATCACAATACTCAAATGATCTTAATTATCTTCCTTTCTCACAAAATATATAATAATATCATCTAAAAATCACAAATTGATAAAGGTATTTTCTAAACACTTTATTAAGTAAATCCATGAATATATGGGGTATTGGTAAGTATAAATGGAATAAATATAAATTCATAATGACCATACCTCATATGAATGGATGTCTTTGATGTATCATAATTTTTTACCATCAACTAATGATATCCTAATCATAGGTCAATCTTTGAAAATTAATGATATCTATACAGTTGATCAAAAAACTCCTAAATAAAGGGTATAGGATACTTTTTCTAGATAGTAATCATGTTAGGTTCCCAATAATAAATATAGACACACATTGACCCATATTTCTTATTAATAAAAAGAACAAGTGTGCCTCTTGGTGATGCACTTAGAAAAATTAATCCCTTATCAAGATTATCCTAGAGTGGATCCTTTAATTCCTACAACTCAATCAGGGTGATTTTATAAGGAGTCTTTGAAATAATAATATCACCACATATGAGTTCTATTAAAAATTCAACTCCATGATTTAGGGATAATACTAGGAAACTCTTAGAGAAAAGAATTTCATATTCCCAAACAATAAAAATATCTTTAATGTTGAGTTTATCCATGACAATTTGAGATGGATACCCCTCATGAATAGGTAATAAGACCCATACAGTGGAAGTTGTTTCCATTGGAAGTTCATATTTTTCCTCTCATTCATATAAAATCATTGGTTCATTTAGAATTTTAAATGTGAAATCCCTTCCTAATTAATTTATATTGGATCCATATAAATAAATCTAATTGATGATCAAAATCACATCAAATTCAATTATAGGGAAAATTAAAATATTTATAGAAAGAAAATTCCCTCAAACTTTTATTAGATAGGAGTTATAGACATGAGATATAATCATCATACCATTATGAGTATTAACCACACATTAAACATCTAATCATTGAGGTAGTGATATGATTCCATTATAAAGTTCTTCAGATATAAAAGAGTGGGAAGAACCAAAAGAAAATAAAACTTTTCTAGTTATATAGTGGATGATAAGTGTAATTTTTACCACTTTTTCTCATAAACCCCTTCATTGATTATAATCTCAATATATTTCCCTTTATTTATAATAATAATATTTTTTTTGAAACTTATTATCATAATTAACCCTTAGGTTCATGTACTAGTTGTTTTCATGCCCAAACTCCTTGTAGTTACATCATTAGAGTGTGTGTGGTTCATTTCTTTGAGCTCTCTCCACATTCATTTCATTAGTTTTCCTATTTATTTCTATATGACATTTACTTGATTATTAGCCTTATATTATACACTTAAAACATTTACTAGTTCCCTTAAGATAATTTTCCTGATGATTCTTTCCACACTTCGGGCATAATGGATTATTCATACTATTTAATCTATTGGTTTTATTATTTGAATTTCCTCAAAACTCCATCTTTCTCTTATTATCATGACTATGACAATAATGGGAATCCCCACTCTTCATTTCTACCTTGAGATCACATTGAATGATTTCTTCATAACTACTAAAGTCCCTTATGTCCAATACCTTTTAGATATATTATTTTAATCCATTGAAGAACTGCTAAATTTTTCTTTCGGGGTTGGTGATAGAACTAGAATCACACCTTGAAATTCTTGTAAAACATTCCTCATATGTACTATTAGCTTCATCACTCTTACTCTCATACTCAAGGAATTCCATTTATATTTTCACATAAAGAGTTTAGGGAATTTACTTACTAAAAAATAATCTCTTAAACTCATACCTTTCCATAGATTCAATTTCTTCCTCTTTCCTCGTATTATTAATTATATTTCATCATTGGTATTATTTTTCTTATAAAAGATATATTTCCACGGAAACTTTTTCAAACTCTGATCACTATACAATGGGAATATATTTTTAATGGTACTCATCTAATACTAAACTATTGATAGACCAAAGGACCCATTGAAAAATGATGAATATTGCCTCATGAATGACTCGATGGTGAATTAGTCCCTCCTTTACTCATTTGGAAACTCATTATGATACATGTATTGAGAGAATTGTGTGACCAAGAAAAAATATTTTTTCATTATATGTCATGATCTAACCCAACGAGGCCTAAGACACAACTACCCCAAGACCTCCTTTAATGGGCTAGGGGTGGAGACTATAACCAAGAAGTAAATCACACACATGGGAGGCATTATCCTAAGGTACCTATATTCATGCACATATCTACAATTCCATACAATGAGGAAATTTAAAAAAATGATAACAATTCATGCATACATATATAATCCTACAATCAGAGTATGACATATAGTACTAGAAAGCATTAAAAAAAGGTAAAATAAAAGCCCTGCAAAAACTAGAGAGAAATATTGTAACACCCATAAACTAGGAAACTAAACTAGTGCCTCGAGCTAAGTCATCACTTGACCTCAAGTATGCCTCCCAATACTCCAGAGGTTTCTGACTAGAAGAAAGGGTCTAATAATACATGTGGGGAGACTATACCCTCTTTACCATAGTAATACATAGTAAATAATTATATGAATATTGGAAACAATATGAAATAACCAATAAAAATGCATTACAAATTATTTTCCAAATAGGGTACAAACCATACCCAATAGTGAAATATGTCATGCCGTACTAATTAGTTCCAAAGTGAACAAAAAAATTAAAGACAATGGTGGAACTCCCAAACCGGTCCTGACTCCAAGTCTAGATCCTCAATCATGCATGCCCCAATCCAAAATCAACTCCCTACCCTAGGGACTTTTCCTTTTTACCAACCTGCAACCATGAGATCTTTTAGGGTACCCAACGGTGGCCCTACAAGGGTGTGAGTGAAACTCATTAGGACACCACCAATGATGTCTACAAAATATCCATCTAAACAGATAGTTCATGAATGTAATAAATAAATTATAAGGAAACAAGGACAACCCAGATTCCATTATTGGACAATCATTACTTTACCCATTTCTATTATTTTTACCATTTCCATAATTTATACCATCTTCATTACTTAATTAGTTTTTATCATATGTTCCATGGGTTAGGAATATTTGTCATCTACACACGGTTATAATGAAATCAATCATAATTGATATAGGAATAAGTCAATTGTCTATCTCATAATGGATAAACACATCACATAAACACATTATCATCACCACGAAGCCTTAGTCTAAGTGGAATTAAATAGTTAGGGTAATATTTCTTTTGTCCCATTCCTTAACCCATGCATTTAAGGTGGAGTTTATAGCCTCAGTCTAACTCGACTTGTGGTCATAGAACCTCAAGTAAATACCTCACCATACCAAGCCATTTAAACATTATTATTTATAAATTCACCACACACATATTATATCATAACCAACCACAACTAAAACAAGTAGAAATCATAGTCCATAACCATCAACATGGGAATTAATTCTATGCTATAACCCATTAACAAATTTATCATTTACATTACATATCCCATTTAGCTCAATTACCTTTCTCAAACCTTAACCCATTAAGTATACTCATCAACTCCCATATATTAGAAAATATTAATTACTTACCTTACATTATCCCATTTAGCATAGTTATCCATTTCCAAGCATTTACACACTTATGCATTTCAATAGAAATGCATGAGTCACATATCACAACCACTTTATTTCATTCAACCCATTAGGTATATCCCATAATTATCATGTATTTATCCATTAGACATAATCAATAATTTCCCTTTGAAACCCCATTTAAAAATTCTTTAATTCACAATCCATTATCAATTTAACATTTTTATCATTTTATATTCACTAATCCTTTTTGGAATTTAACATAATTCATAAATGATTTAACATAATATCAATTAACCCCATTAACACTTTTCAATCCATGCCAAAACAACCCCTTATGACATTAACAAAAACTAGGCACAACTATAAATGTTCCATTTTAAACTTAACTAAACATATTTAACATTTTTACTTGGGCTCTATAATATCACACGAAAACTCTACACTTAATCTTACTATCTAATAGGTTCAGAAATGTTAGTGCACTCCTTGGGTGGCCCTAAATCATTATAATAATACTCAATGCATCTCACGAGGATCATGAGGGGTCCAAATCTTTAATTATCAAACCATTTTACTGAATCTTTCTCAAAATAAAAAATACACAACAAGGTGGAAGCAGTATCTCAACACACATGTAGAAATATATAAAAAACAATGGGATATAATTTATAAACCACCTACCTGAAATCTGATGATGAACACACTCTTAATCGTGGCCTTAGATTCAGATTCAAACACCCGTTAAAACTTTAACCTAAAATCAACTGGAGAAGGATGGTTTTATGGATTCAGAAGAAGATAAACTAATATACAAACCCTAATTTGGAAAAGAGAGATAAGAGAGGGATTAGACTCACCAAGATCTTTGATTCGCAACTAATATCCCTCTAAATGGTCAAGAATCAATGTAAAACCACCCTTGGAAAGATTGGCTAGATTTGGTTAATCCTTAGGGTTGATATGGGAATAAATGAGGGAGAAATTGGGTGGTAATATAAAAATATTGTAATGCAAAAACTGTAAATTTTCCAACTTTTAATGGGTTGTGCAGGTTACCCGCAAGGTTTTCCAAACCATATAAAAATCGTGCACAATTCACTATAAAAGTTGAGTGAGGTCACACAGTTACTTAGGGATATTCACATGGTTTGACTAACCATGCTCCAACATGTGTGTAATTACACTATCTAAGGTTGTATGGTTTTCCTCAAAATGTATCATGGTATACTTAACAGTGCGGCAATCGTGCGCCTTGCACAGGTTGTCCTAGTTTTCCTTCCTTTTGTTTCAAAAACCCACGGAACACCCCTGAGGCTCCTTAAACACCCAAGAAACATCTTATTAACCAAAAATAATATATTAAAACAAAAATTAAAACAATTACATACCTCCATGAATCTTGGGATCTTACAACCCCCCCCCCCCACCTTATAACAACTCATCCTCGAGCTACACTCCCAAGCATTATTTAACTTCCAAAACAAGGAGATCATGCCACTATGCCTACCTATCAATTCCCCATTTTCAATATTTCTATTTAATATCAAAATGATACCACAAAATTTTAAACCAAGGCATAGTATTACCCCCGCAATACATTCTCACCACAACCCATAACATGAACTAGATACTCATCAAAGGACGTATCAACCTCAACCATACATCAACCACTACAACTCCCTAGCTAAACCTAGTAAACACTTCCTAATTCACATCATAAGGAAACTTCACAAAAAAATATATCATACCATCATGGAATAACCAATTGGAACCCATTCAGTTTGATCCTCTTTTAACTCAAAACCCAAATCACTTAGCTTAATTTTAATCTATTTCTAAAACTCTGACAGTAACCGAAACTTGATATCACCCATAGTAAACACAGGATCTTTCCAACCAAATTCTCCAAATTATGTCAATCCATCACTTGAACCCCGATGGTTTGATTCAATAGTCATATATTTAAAATGTAACCAAAATCCTTGGGGAACTCAACCGGATAAACCCGATCCAACACTCACCATCAAGGCCAACTCACCCAAATGATGATCACTCGAGTTCCTCCAACCCAAAACCTTGATCACTTCATCAACCAACCACTTTCCCATTATGGTTCTCTACACCATCACCCATTTTTTGGAACCTCCTTTATCAAAGTAAGACCACCATAATCTCAACTAAACTTTCACATCATACAATACGTGTTCCCTACTCACCATGCCCAAAAATCCATATGGACTTCACCCATTACGGGCATCTAGACTTGTTGTTGACACCACCCAGGAGAACATTCCTACACCATCCATTTGAGGACTAAGATAAACTTGAACTAACTCAAGAAAAACTTTGTTTCTGAATAGCACTTGTTGCTACAAACATTATACCGGGGTTGGGTTATGCTCGCCACACCCATTCACATTCATCATATCCTGTCGGACCACCCCCAACTAGTTATTTCCAGAACACCCATCTTCCACTACTGGAATGCTACCCCTAGTTGACTCATATTGGAACACTAAACTACATGGTTTCCATGAAACTAAATCACATGGACAAGGTGCCTTGGAACTTCAAGAAATTTCAATACCACCCAAAGACACTTACCTGAGTCTACTCCCAATTTTTTTTGGAGTTATAGGACCCAAAATCTTTTATCACAAAATTTTTTCATGTCTTACACCCCTTCAATATATTTTACACATTGAATTTTCATTTATAACTACTCTAATACCCAATACCACTGCTTGTCTCAATCATAAACCATAACCAAGGCCCACCTAGCATCTCTTAAAGGCTAAGCATGCACCTCATATGTTACTCATTGGAATCTTGGTGCCAATATATCAACTCAGAATTATCCTACCAACATCTAGTACCGATATATTAATCCCCACCTTAGGAGTATTGTTACCATTGCTTTATAAGAGTAGTTTTTAACCTCCATGGCTCACACTTGATCAAAATCTGAACCCCAAAACTTAAACATGTCTATTCATCTCTTCCCAAAAACAAGAAAATGAACAACGCTAAGTACCCATTGTCGGCTTCTGTGTACGGCACCATCGGTTTTCATCGACACCCAGTCCATCCTGAGGACCTCACCCAAAAATTGTTGATGGTGTACATCCCACCATCCAAATCCATATATACCGCCTCCAAAATTGTAAACTCAATGGTGTTTTCATCAAACCAAAATACCTTCAAGTCACTTACTGTAAATCCATAACTTCCTAATTGTAACTGGTATGATGTATAGATGTTGGGAATGATCATCTCTAGAGGAAGGTATGCTAAGAAGTTGTCTAATAGCACCAAAACCATCTTATCTATCACTGATGTCACCTCCCACTATGGGAAACTATGAATTTCCAATGATTTAAGGCTTCCCTACCACACACATATTATCAGAACCTAACCACCAATGATAGGAAAATATTTCCAACCAAGACTCACCACCGCTCCATGACCATTCACCAAGAAAGTGTGAACCAACTTTTCCTTTGGCACTACTGTCAATGCATCAATTGAGGTCCTAGAGCATGACCCTAGAGGTTAATAACCAAACTCAATGGTTAACCACACCGATCAAAACCAACGGTCACTCACAAGTCCATGCTTCCCTACTTGACTTATCAAAGAAAGATAGGTTCTTATCCTAAGTCAATTTTTTTACATCCTAATCATAATCACGTCTTGCCAATGCATGACACATCTAGAACATGTTAGATCCTCCAAGGTCTCACATCTTCATGTGACCACCCACTTAAAATGACTTTAGTTCACACAATCCAGACATCACCAGTGCCTAGCCCAAAACTCGCTTACACATAGACCATGCATGTTGGTCCATCATCCCCATTGGCCCCAAGGTATCCTAAACATCTCACCCAACCATAAAACCATTCATACAAACATGATAAATTACATGACCACCCCACCTCGATCATCACCTCAAAAACAAAACATTTAACATTACTTTAGTCACCCTTGTCTATTCCACCCAAAAACAACATTGAGGCCTCCTTCAAATGTCAACCAAATAGACAGGTCATGCATCAATACAATACAACCCTTTTGAACTAACCATACAACCAACTACAATTACTCGGGTTCCTATATAAAAGAACCAGGGCACAACCATACCATTTATAGAAACTTTATGGTACTCATATTCATTGATTCTACTTCTTAAGAATCTCACATTATTCATATTCCAAGGAACTTACATCACTGGGATCTCCTTCCACGAGGTCACCCTTGATTTCCCAAATATTGTATATGTGTAACCACAACTTGAGTCACACCATCAAACCATAAATCTTCCCACATATCCCTCTAGTCCAAACCCACACTAGGAAACACTTTCCATGTCCCACTTTCATGGTCCCTAACATCCACCTGTGCGATACACACCCAAAAGCACTAGAAACAATGTCAGGCCTCTCTCATAGGTCACCATGAAGGTTGAATGATTCTAACTCTCTAAACTGGATTGATGATAAGAAAAAACCATTGGTACTCTCTAAAAACCATACACATCAAGTTACAAAAAAATTGATATTCGTGAATGTCACTCTCATCCTCGTTCTGATACACACTACGCCCAGTACACCAGGTGACCATTTACTCTAGGTACTGCACCCAAGGTAATCATACACATACATCAGCACTATGATACCAAAAACCTCTCTAGGATTCAAGAAATAGCTCAAAAGTTCCCTACTCACAAGGTCATTGAAATCTAGGTACTATCCTTAAGTTCTAACATGAAATCTATACGATCACAACCCACGAGGGTTTTCCTATTTTTATTAACGAACAATGTATCATGGCCTAAAGGTCACAGCCCTACCGAGGGTTCCCTAATCACATCTATTATTATATATCATAACCCAATAAAGCCTCAAAACTAAAATATGAGGTCTCAAACTAGAGAAAAATCACTACCCTAAACCACTCTATAAAGGGCCAAATCACCAACACAAGGAATACCCACTACCTGGTTCACCCAAAAGATCCATCATTGCATATCCTTTTTATAATTAAATTTACCATTTTTAAACTCAAGAATTCACATTTGAAACACCCCATTCACCCAAAATTTTGAAGGACCCTACATTATTAAAGTCAAAAATTCAAAACATTTTCCTCATAAAACACTTCAAAGAATACCTGATAGGATTAAACCACATTTGGAAAAGATATTAAACTATTAACCTTAAACAACCCACTATTCATACACTATCCCAATGGTCATAATCACACTTATAACCCTACACTCTACCATACCTACCATGAATCATGGTCAACATGGGGTAAACTTATTTACTTAATTATAAGCCTTTCATCAAACACCTCTTTAGACCATTTCATCTTTTACCACAAAAATATTTTCTCTCAGGAACATTTCCCATTTCATAACTTGTATTATTTTAACTAATTTACACCCTTCATTAATCATAATTATTTAATCATTCTTAAAATTTCTTCTGTTTTATCCAATTTCATCCCCTTTATTAGACACCATTTTCTTCAAATTTCTAGAAATTTAAAATGCATTTCACCCTTTATGTCCCACACACCCATTCCATGTGTGCTTATTATAATTCATTCCACCTATATACTTAGGTACCTAAAATGATTCATGAATGCACAACCATATTCCATTTTGACCATGAGAAAAATATCACAAAACAGTCACATCACACAATGTGTGCATCACTCAATGGTTAAATATCATTAAATAGTAACAAAACAAACCAAGAACCACAATTCCCACCATTGGTGACTTGGGTTTTCCTTCTTACATGGGTTAGATACTCCCAAGCATGAGATCATTAAAAATTATTGACACATCTAAGCCTCATGTTCACTATCCCAAGTAAAAAAGACCACAAAAATAAACTCCTTTGATACCACTTTGTAATTCCCCAGACTCGGGATCCACTAAACTAGTGCTTGAAGACAAGTTGTCACATGACCTCAAGTGCACCACCCTATATGCCAAAGGTTTTCAACTAGTGGTGTGGATCTAATGATTCACATGGGGAGACTATAGCCTCTTTACCAGATTAATACAAAACAGATAAAAATCTGAATAGCTGAAATAATATGAAATAACAAATAAACAAGCATAACAAAATTATTTCCCAAACAGGGTAAAAATTAACCAATAGTAAAATATGTCATTCCATACTAATTAGTGCCAAATTGAACAAAAATAAAAAGTAAATAAAATGGAGGAACTCCCAAACGATTCTTAACTCTAAGTTTGGAAAATCAATCATGCATGTCCTAAGCCCAACTCAACTCCCTACCATAGTGCATTTTCCTTTGTCCCGACCTACAACCATGATATTTGCACAGTTTCCCAACTACATCCCAAGGAGGGTGTGGGTACAAATTAGTAAGACACCACCAATAATGTATACAAAATATCTAGTCTATCAAATAGTTCATGCAAGTAACAAATAAATTGCAAGGAAATAAGGACAACTCTGATTCTTTTAGTGAACAATTTTTACTTTACCCATTTCAATCATTTTTACCATTTCCATCAATTATAAAATCTTCATTAATTAATCTATTTTCATCACATGTTCTATGGGTTAGGTATATACATCATTTACAAATGGGTTTAGGGCAATCAGTCACTATGCATATGGGAATAAGTCAAGTCCCTATCTCAAAAGAGATAAAAATGTCACATCAACATATTATCTTCACCTAGAATCCTTAGTCTAGGTTGAATGAAACCATAAGGGGAATAGATTTTCCATATGCTTCCCTAACCCATTCATTTTAGGGTGGAGTTTAGAGCCTCAATCTAACTCGACTCGTGGGTATAAAACGTCATGTCAATGTCTGACTCTACCTATCCTTGTACATATTCTTATTTATCCATTCACCACACACATACCATTTCACAACCACCCAAAAATAATACAAACAGTAATAATAATTCATAATCATCAACAAGGGAATAAATTATATGTCATAACCCATTAACACATTCACCATTTACATTACATGGCCCATTTAGCCCAATTCTCATTCTCATACCTTAACATATTAAGTATATTCATCGACTCCTGCACATTATCCAATATTCATCAATTACCTTACATTATCCCATTTATCTCATTTATATATTTCCAATAATTTACCTACTTGTGTATTTAGAGTACAATTTATGAGTCACATAGCACATCGACTTTATTTTATTCAACTCATTAGGTATATCCCATAATTATAATGTATTTACCCATTCAATATAATCACCAATTTCCTTATGAAAACCCACTTAAATATTCTTTAATTCATAATAAATTACCAATTTAACATGTCCATCATTTCATATACACTAATCCTATAAGGCATTTAACATAATTCATAAACCTTTTGACACATTATCAATTAACCCCATTACCCATTTTCAAGACATTCCAAACAACCCCTTATGCCATTATAAAAACCTAAGAACAATTATAAATGACCCATTTTCAACTAAACTAGACATATTTAACATGATAACTTGTTCTCTACATTGTTTCACGAAAACTCTACACTTAACCTTACAATTTACTAGGTTCGAAAATGTCAGTGCACCTCATGGGTGGCTCAAAATCATTCTAATCATCCTTAATGAATATTGTGGGGATCATGAGGGGTATAAATCATTAATTAGTAAACCATTTTACCAAATTTTACTCAAAGTAACAAATACAGAGAAAGGGGGAAGCAAAATCTCAACACACATGCACAGATTTATAACAAAACATTAGGATATAACTTTTAGACCACCTCCCTCGAATCTGATGATGAATGCACTCCTAATCATGCCCTTAGATCCATATTCAAACACCACTTAAAGAATAAACCGAAATTCCATTGAGTAAATAGGTTTTTAAGGATTAATAATAAGATTAACCAAGAAAAATTCCTTAATCTAGAAAAGAGAGATAATAGAGGGATTAGACTTACTCGGATCTTCAATTCAGAACCAAAGACACTCAAAATGGCCTAGAATTGAATTGGAAATATAAGGCCCTGGCCTTAAACATTACTTATTATTGAATTAAACGAATAATTCACATTGAGGATCTTTTCAGGTTTAGAGTTTTAGAGAATTAGTACATAACTATTACATCTCAAAAGGTTACAAAGTATACACTTCTACTAAGTTTCTATAAATTAAAAACAACTCTTAAAAGAAACATTTCTAGTTCCATGTTTTAGATAGCATGTCTTTACTTGATCCCATACTTGACCCTATTCATCTTTAAGTCCTGTGTAAAACATTTCAAAAACCTGGGATGAGCATAAAAAGCCCAGAAAATGATATACAAAGATGGAAAACTGTTAGTTTTTCAAAAACAAAAAGTAAACCATGAGTACTTTACCAAATTAATACTTTTCACCTTTATGAAGTAGTAAAAACTCTTCACTGAATAAAAGACCATTACTTACCCTTTTGTAACCAAAAGATTACCATAAAACCCATATAGAGAACACATAACATATAAAGGTAACTTGGGACATAAATATACATAAATGGAATAACTATACGGTCGACTTCCACACATACTTAACGGAATAGTCATACGGCCGACTTCCATACCCAATGCATTGGAGGTTATAACGTAACCACCCATCCTGGTACTCACGGAACCATCTGTCATATGGTTTATCATGTAACCACCCGTCAAATGTCCAAGTACCATTATAAAATCATAACACATAAAACAAATATAATGGAAAGAAAAAATTTCCACACTATGATCACAATATATCACTTAAATATATTGACATAAAAAATACATTATAAAAACCATTTTCAATACCAAAATACATAAAATACTATATGGTATTTATTTCATTTTAAAAACATTACGTCTTGTTGAGGAATCCAAAGACCAAATAATACTCACGGCGGCGGAAAAGGTCGTTGTCACCGTGTACGTTAAAAGAAACATTATTTCTTGTCGTTTAGTAAAATTCTTCATAGAAAAATATTCCTTTTAAATAAAATTAAAAGTCAAATGGGTTTATACACCATATAAAAGAAAGCCTTGTATTAGAACAAAATATGCCTCAATGAAAGGAGATCGAGACGAAGTCCCTTAAAAAGATGGTATCCTTGGATTAAGGATAAATCAATTACAAAATTATGTGTAAAAAACAAATAAACCAAATATAAGTGGTTATTAAGTGTAAAAAAATCAGAGGTTATTCACACATATTCATAGAACGACATATTCAAGGAGTACAAGTTTATCCCAAAGAATCAAAATTGGGTTAAGAAGTTTCCTTGCAAAACTTTGACAGCCTAATGGCGTCACTTCAAAATTCAGAAAATGAGTTGATGAGAGTTAAAAAGGGGTATCTCATCACTTGGAAATAAAATTTATATCAATAAGGATATATAAGAACATATCCCATCATAATAATATTAAAAGACCAAAAAAAGTCTTTTAAAATGAGGAGGGTGAAAGGTTCCCTTACCGAATTGGGTAACTTCTGAAACGTACACCCCATGAAAGAATGACTATACAACATTGATATAAATACCCATAAACGAAAGTATATTAAACCAAGAGTAGAATAATGGGAAGTACATAAACCACTCAAAGGAAAATAGTGGAAAATTTAGCATAAATCTCAAAGGAATAAAAGTGAGATGAAAAATCCCTTACGAAAACTCGACAGCCTAACGATGCCACTTAAAACTTCCAAAAATGAATTGATGAGATAAAATAGGGTCTCTCATCATATTAACATAAAGTTTAAAGAAAGAGGAATATAAAATAATATCCCCCAACATATCAAAGAGGAGCTTAAAAGAAGTGACATAAAGGAGAGTACTTAAAAAGAGAGAGATTGGATCTCTTACGAAAATTCGGCAGCCTAACGGCGCCACTCAAAACTTCCAAAATGAATTGGTGAGAGAAAATAGGGTATATAATCATATAAAAAGTACAGTATTATTAATATAAAAGAACATCCCAATCATAAGAAAGATGATCTTAAAAGGAATGACATAAAAGAGTGTACTTAAAAAGAAAGAAAGGGGTGGGATCCCTTACCTCAAGTCCGACTTGTCTTGTTAGTTTCTTTATATTTCTGAATAATAAACTTTGGTCAATTTATAATTGCTTAAGAGTATCCTTTAAATATTATTATTCAGTTCATATCACATATTATAATGTTATAATAATTGTTTAATAATTTTAGTTCATATCAGATGTTTTTGTCGATGTTTGGTACATGAGTCAAAAATGAACTTGTTTGAAAATGATTGTCCATGTAGTTATAAGTAAATCATCTCCAAAATAGTATTAATGATTTAAATATCATATATATCCAGTAAATATTCATTTTTTACTACTCCATAACATTTGGAGATAAAAATAAATGAAATGCACCGTTCATGGAGACGGTAGGTTGTACGTACGCATGAACGCTACTTTTATTTCTTTGTCATATTAATGGAATTAAAAATAATTGAGAGATATATATATTATAATTACATTATAATATATATGTTATATAGGTCACATATTTTCATTAATTTCATTCTTTATACATTCCATGTATTGCATGAACGAGTCACATCACTTGAGGGGGTGGTAGTCCACACTTCCTCGTATGAAATTATCGCATTTGCACAACATGAAAAGCATAAAGGCATGTTTTAAATATAAAATTAAGAAGCATATAGAAAACATAAATACCATATATATCATATATAAAATATAGTTACATCATAATGGCCACCATTAAAGGTGTTAAGAGAAGATTGAACAATCATCGCTTCGTGAGGCAGAAATTCGCCATCCACAGAAATAGTATGTTCTTTAACCATTAGACGAAGGTGTGTGTACGTTTAGCTCGAATAATTCACATAAAAACATCCTATTATATTTAATATACTGGTTTTGTTACAAAATAAAGGAATAAAAAGAGTTTAGAGGGTTGGAGAATCAAAATAAAACATAAGAACACAAGAGAAGACACTACCTATAAAACGGGAAACTCTTTTTGATTTGAGATCAAAGGCTTCCTTGGGAAGACTTCTGCCCAAACTAAGGATTCTAGGAGTAATAAAGGTATGTTGAGAGACAAAATTGGCAGGGGTTTGATGAGAAAAAGGCTTGAGAGGTGTGGGTAAGGTGGTAGTGGTGGGGGCCTTTTATAAGAGGATAGGAGGGGCACTCTTGGAAAGTTATAAAAGGTTACTTTATTATAAAATTCTTTTCGTATTTTAAAGGTCCCAAAAATATATATTTAGAGGATAAGGTGATAATAGTTCGAAATACACCCATACAATAGGTTTTTGACAAGTGTAGGTCTTAGATTTTACATTATCTTTTCATTTTATTTAAATCGTTAAATAATGAGGTAATCGCTGCATCATCATGGTGTCATAAATAATTTAATTTATTTAATGTCTAAAAATTATAAAAAAATATAATGATGTAGGAAATATTTTTATATCTCTAATGAATATTTATAGTCAAAAATATGACTTTTAAAACCCCATTTAAAAATTGTTTTAGTAAAACAACTCATGTTTGTGATATTTTTATTTTAACTTTAAATAAAAAGTTATTAATGTCATTTTCTTAAAAAAGTGGTTCCATGGGGTCCCCAAGTTGACCCATGGATTTTCTTGGTCGGCCATGACACATCCAATAAGGGTAGGACATGTGTCAAGGTAATTTCATATTATTAAAATATTATTTTTACCTTAAAATACACTAATTACCTCTAATCGCTATTAAAAACTTAAAAGTTACTATTCACCAAAAAAATTATTTTAATCCCATTGAACCACATTTTACTTCCTAATTACAACCATGTATGTCGGATTTTTGAAATTCAAGACACAGAGGTGGTAAAATTTCATTTAAACGAAAAATCAGTTTTTTAAGTACCACTTAGTGGTTTCACTATTCATCAAAAATTGAAGTTTTTCATAAAAATACCAAAAATTCACCCTAAGCTATATTTGATATTCCGAATTCAAAAATGATGTCTATTTTACAAAATTAAAAACATATAAGTTTCATTAATTAATTCCCGCTGTCAAAACAAATATCGTGTTTTTATGAAACAAAAATTATCAAAAGATTGACACTAGTTTAAGTCCAATTTCAAAGTGAAAATAATTCCAATGACCACTATTGGATTAAATAGTAAAAATATATTATTATTGGACTTTAAAACCAATTCAAAAGATAATATAATCATATAACTAAATTATATTAAAAATAGTTTTTGAATTAAAATACAACATTTTTTATTATTCATTAAAAAATGAAATTTGTCGGAAAAATACCAAAAATTTACACAATGTAAATTTTGATGTCCCGATTCTAAAGAATAATTTTATTTGGTCCAATATAACATATGAAATTTTCAAAAATTGGAATTAAAAAGCGTTCTCCATAAAAAGGTGGTTAATCGACCTTTTAAAGAATATTAGAATATTTATGCTTAAAATTGGATTCATTCACATTTTAAGCCTCTAACATTTATTGGATAAAAGTAAAAATATTTGACAAACATATATAATCATTTTTAGTTAGTTCTGTTCATTCCCGCCATTACAGTGACTAGGCGTTAACTACCATTTAAAATGATATTATTTTATTATTAGAGTGCAACGTAAGATTCCCAAGAAACTCATTGCTGCTTATCGGGTACGCTATCGAGCATAGCGTCCTCTTTAAAGTAATATTAATATTTTGTTCATAAATATGGATAAATATGAAAATGTCATATTCTTTATTTACCTGGGGTGTTACATCCTTCCCCCCTTTTGGGAATTGTGTCCTCGCAATTTTAAAACTGGGCTTGGAAACTTCATTGAAAATCCCACATCGGAACAAGAGTCAATAAAACTATCACTTTAAAATAAAGAAAGAGAAGTAAAAACGTCACCCGAGTTAACCCATACTAAGATTCCATGTAGGAAAACATGGACATGGAGGAAAAAGAAAAGGGTCATGTTCTGAGGGAGAGTGATAGAAAACATGTTTAGGAGAAATTTAACCACAAGAAAATCACAAAATTTTGGTGGGTTAAACGGTATTCGATTCCCCAGTTGGAAAAGTTAATAGAAAACATTTTTGTTTTAAGTTACTTTTCAATGAGGAATTTATTTTTGATCTTAAGGAAACATACTTACTTGTCATTTTGACTTTCAACTTTTACTAGATTTCTTACACAAACTCATACTTTCCCCAAATGATGAGTATTTAGGAAGACTTGTTTACATTAAGAGAGCTATAATCAACTTCTAGAGAATCACCTAATCCAAAAAATAGAACTATATACTACCCATATCTTTATACTTTAACCAAAACCAAAAAGGTTAGTACAAGATCAGATAATCCAGAAAAGGATAACCCTTTATAAAAAGAAAATCTATTCCTAATTTCCAAAATTTGTCCAACAAAACCCAAAGTTCAACGAAGACCATTCGATAAAAAATTTATCCATAAAATTCTTCATAGTAAACCAAACTAAGATTGAAACCCAAATATTTTAAGGATTTAATCACATAGTCTTCCAAGGTACAAATTAACACTTATCTCCAAATAACATCAGTTGCTCTTAAAGTCTCATATTGAAAAGTAATTAACCTAATCACATATCCTCCATGACAGGTTAATAATTTCCATAGATAACCCAAAATCAACTTACTCTTAATTCATAAAATCATCTAACTAAAAATAATAAGTCATACTAATCAGGTACTTCACGTAGTCTAGTGGTAGGCAATAAATACCAGTCGCACTTTTGTTGTGGGTTCGATTCTCGCAGCTTTGTCCGACGCGACGGGTTGTCACACGGTCTGCGTGTTGTCCTTTTTATAAAACTCCAAAAATAACCCTAACATGTTTTAACCTAAAGTTTATCTCAATTCATTCATATTCCATCATAACATATAGTAACCCATAATTAATTCAAAATTAAGGATCATATAAACCCTAATGGTTAACTATTACCTGTACTTCCACATCGATTGGTCATCTCATACATGATGCATTACAAAACTTACCCAGGTTCAAGTGGTTGATCATGACTCCTTGATAGTTGGTTTAGAACAACCATGAGTTTCCTCATTGAATCCCCCATTTCATCTGGTCTCTTAATCAGAGAACCACTACAGTTTCCTTCAAACCCATTGTCACTTTGGTGCCTGCTAGATCCATCCATTTACTAAAACCAGTAATGTCAATGTGAGTATATCAACAAAATTATCATGTACTAATGAGGAAGATAAACACTAATATATACTTACTCATTCACTTTATCTAAAAACTATGACTCTTTCTGATATCCTAGCCATTATGGTAATGTCACTTATTCTTAGAGAATACCCTAATCTCTAAAGTTATCTAAACCAACCTCTGATACCAACTATAAGGCCCCAACCTTAAACATTACTTATTATTTAATTAAATGAATAATTCACATTGAGGATCTTTTCAGGTTTCGAGTTTTAGAGAATTAGGACATAACTATTAAATCTCAAAAGATTACAAAGTAGACACTTCAACTAAGTTTTTATAAATAAATAAAAAACTCTTAAAAGAAACATGTCTAATTCTATGTTTTAGATAGCATGTCTTTCCTTGATACCATCCTTGACCCTAATCATCTTTAAGTCCTGTGTAAAACATTTCAAAAACATGGGATGAGCATAAAAATCCCAGTAAAGGATACACAAAGAAGGAAAACTGTTAGTTTTTCAAAAACAACAAGTAAACCATGAGTACTTTACCAAAGTAATACTTTTCACCTTTATGAAGTAGTAAAAACTCTTCACTGAATAAAAGATCATTACTTACCCTTTTGTAACCAAAAGATTACCATAAAACCCATATAAATAATACATAACATATAAAGGTAACTTGGGACATAAACATACTTAAATGAAATAATCATACGGTCGACTTCCACACATACTTAATGGAATATCCATACGGTCGACTTCCATACCCAATGCATTGGAAGTTATAACGTAACCACCCATCCTGGTATTCACGGCACCACCCATCATATGGTTTATCACGTAACCACCCATCAAATGTCCTAGTACCATTATAAAATCATAACACATAAAACAAATATAATGGAAGGAATACATTTCCACACTTTGATCACAATATATTACTTAAATATATTGACATAAAAAATCCATTATAAAACAAATTCAATACCAAAATACATAAAATGGTATATGGTATTTATTTTATTTTAAAAACATTACGGCTTGTTGAGGAAGCCAAAGACCAAATAATACTCGCGGCGGCGGAAAAGGTCGTTGTCACCGTGTACATTAAAAGAAACATTCGTTCTTGTAATTTAGTAAAACGCTTTGTAGAAAAAGATTGCTTTTATATTAAATTAAAAGTCAAAGGGGTTTATACAACGTATAAAATAATGCCTTGTATTAGAACAAAATATGCCTCAATGAGAGGAGATCGAGACGAAGTCCCTTACAAAGACGGTATCCTTGGATTAAGGATAAATCAATAACATAATTATGTGTGACAAATGAATACACCATATATAAGTGGATATTAAGTGTAAAAAAATCAGAGGTTATTCACACATATTCAAAGAATGACATATTCAAGGAGAACAAGTTTATCCCAAAGAATCAAAATTGGGTTAAGAAGTTCCCTTGCAAAAATTTGACAGCCTAACGGCATCACTTCAAAATTCAGAAAATGAGTTGATGAGAGATAAAAAGGGGTATCTCATCACTTGTACATAACATTTATAGAAATAAGGATATTTAAGAACATATCCCATCATAATAAGATTAAAATACCTAAAAAGAGTCTTTTAAAATGAGGAGGGTGAAAGGTTCCCTTACCGAATTGGGTAACTTCCGAAACGTACACCCCATGAAAGAAGGACTATACAACATTAATGTAAATACCCATAAACGAAATTATATTACACCAAGAGTAGAATAATGGGAAGTACATACAACACTCAAAGGAAATTGGTGGAAAATTTAGCATAAATCTCACACGAATAAAAGTGAGATGAAAAATCCCTTATGAAAACTCGGCAGCCTAACGACGCCACTTAAAACTTCCAAAAATGGATTGATGAGATCAAATAGGGTCTCTCATCATATTAACATAAAGTTTACAGAAATAAGAATATAAAAGAACATCCCCCAACATAAAAAAGAGGAGCTTAAAAGAAGTGACATAAAGGAGAGTACTTAAAAAGAGAGAGATTTGATCTCTTACGAAAATTCGGCAGCCTAACGGCACCACTCAAAACATCCAAAATGAATTGATGAGCGAAAATAGGGTCTCTCGTCATAAATAAAGTACAGTAAGAGTAATATAAAAGAAAATCCCAATCATAAGAAAGATTAACTTAAAAGGAATGACATAAAAGAGTGTACTTAAAAAGAAAGAGAGGGGTAGGATCCCTTACCTCAAGTCTGACTTGTCTTGTTCGTTTCTTTATATTCCTGAATAATAAACATTGTTCAATTTATAATTTCCTAAGGACATATTTTAAAGATTATTATTCAGTTCATATCAAATACTTTAATTTTATAATAATTTTTTAATAATTTTAGTTCATATCAGACGTTTTTGTCGATGTTTGGTACAGGAGTCAAAAATGAACTTGTTTGAAAATGATTCTCCATGTAGTTATAAGTAAATCATCTGAAGAATAGTATTAATGATTTAAATATCATATATATCCAGTACATATTCATTTTATACTACTCCATAACATTTGGAGATAAAAATAAATGAAATGCACCGTTCATGGAGATGGTAGGTCGTACGTACGCATGAACGCTACTTTCATTTCTTTGTCATATTAATGGAATTATAAATAATTGAGAGATATATATATTTTAATTATAGTATAATATATATGTTATATAGGTCACATATGTTCATTAATTTCATTCTTTATACATTCCATGTATTGCATGAATGAGTCACATCACTTGAGGCGGTGGTAGTCCACACTTCCTCGTATGAAATTATCGCATTTGCACAACATGAAAAGCATAAAGGCATGTTTTAAATATAAAATTCAGAAGCATATAGAAAAAATAAATATCATATATATCATATATAAAATATAGTGACATCATAATGGCCACCATGAAAGGTGTTAAGATAAGATTGAACAATCATCGCTTTGTGAGGCAGAAATTCGTCATCCACAGAAACAGTATGTTCTTTAACCATTAGACGAAGGTGTGTGTAAGTGTAGCTCGAATCCTTCACATAACAACATACTAGTATATTGAAGATACTGTTTTTATTACAAAATAAATGTATAAAAAGAGTTTATAGTGTTGGAAAACCAAAATAAAACATAAGAACACAAGAGAAGACACTACCTTTAAAACGGGTAACTCTTTTTGATTTGAGCTCAAAGGATTCCTTGGGAAGACTTTTTCCCAAAGTGAGGCTTATAGGAGTAATAGAGGGATGTTTAGAGACAAAATGGGCAGGGTTTGTCTGATACAAAGGCTTTAGTGGTGTGGGTAATGCGGTAGAGGTGGGGGCCTTTTATAAGAGGAGAGGAGGGGCACTCTTGGAAAGTTATAAAAGGTTACTTTATTATAAAATTATTTTCGGATTTTAAAGGTCCCAAAATTATATATTTCGAGGATAAGGTGATAAGAGTTCTAAATCCACCCATCCAATAGGTTTTTTACAAGTGTAGGTCTTATATTTTACATTATCTTTTCATTTTATTTAAATCGTTAAATAATGAGGTAATCGCTCCATCATAATGGTGTCATAAATAATTTAATTTATTTAATGTCTAAAAATTATAAAAAAAATTCATGATGTAGGAAATATTTTTAGAATTATAATTAATATTTATAGTCAAAACTATGACTTGTAAAACCCCATTTAAAATTTTTTTTAGTAAAATAACTCATGTTTGTGATATTTTTATTTTAACTTTAAATAAAAAGTTATTAATGACATTTTCCTACCAAAGTGGCTCCATGGGGTCCCCAAGTTTACACATGGATTGTATTGGTCGTCCATGACACATCAAATAAGGGTAGTACATGTGTCAATATAATTTTATATTATTAAAACATTATTTTTACCTTAAACTACACTAATTACATCTAATCGCGATTAAAAACTTAAAAGTTACTATTCGCCAAAAAATTATTTTAATCCCATTGAACCACATTTTACTTAATAATTACAACCAAGTATGTCGGTTTTTTTAAATTCAAGACACATAGGTGGTAAAATTTCATTTAAATGAAAAATCAGTTTTTTAAGTACCACTTAGTGGTTTCACTATTCATCAAAAATTGAAGTTTTTCAGAAAAATACCAAAAATTCACCCTAAGCTATATTTGATATTCCGAATTCAAAAATGATGTATATTTTACAAAATTAAAAACATATAAATTGCATTAATTAATTTAAAAATTAATTCCCACTGTCAAAACAAATAGCATGTTTTTATGAAACAAAAAGTATCAAAAGATTGACACTAGTTTAAGTCCAATTTCAAGGTGAAATTAATTCCAATTACCACTATTTGATTAAATGGTAAAAATATATTATGATTGGAATTTAAAACCAATTCAAAAGATAATCTAATCGTATAAATAAATTTGATTAAAAAGAGGTTTTGAATTAAAATACAACATTTTTCACTATTCATTAAAAAATGAACTTTATCGGAAAAATACCAAAAATTTACACAATGTAAATTTTGATGTCTCGATTCTAAAGAAGAATTTTATTTGTCCCAATATAACGTATGAAATTGTCAAAAAGTGTATTTAAAAAGCGTTCTCCATCAAAAGGTTGTTAATCGACCTTTTAAAGAATATTAGAATATTTGCGCTTAAAATTGGATTCGTTCACATTTTAAGCCTCTAACATTTATGAGATAAAATTAAAAATATTTGACAAACATATATAATCATTTTGTAGTTATTTCCATTCATTCCTTCCATTACAATGACTAGGCGTTAACTACCATTTAAAATAATATTATTTTATTATTAGAGTGCAACGTAAGATTCCCAAGAAACTCGTTGTTGCGTATTGGGTACACCATAAAGCATAGAATCCCCTTTGAAGTAATATTAATATTTTATTCACAAATATGGATAAATATGAAAATTTCATATTCTTTATTTACCTGGGGTGTTACAGGAACCACCCTTGGAAATCTAGGGTCATTAATTTTCTTCCATAGGGTTTAGAGGGGAAGAAATGAGGGATAAATTAAGCGGTAAAATAAAAAATTATATAATGGTAAAACTATAAATTTTACAAATTTTAATGATTCACATGGTTTACCTGTATGGTTTTCCAAACTATGTGTAAACCATGTGTTATCCACTATCTAAGGGGAGTGAGGTTTCACAGTTACCTAGGGATCTACACATGGTTTGACTAATCATGTGCCAACCATGAGTAATTCCACTATCTAAGGTTTCATGGTTTTCCTGTGAAGGCCGCATTATTTACTTAATCATGTGGCAACCGTCTGTCATGCACAGGTTGGCTCATTTTTCCTTCATTTAATGTCATGAACCCTTGGAACACCCATGAGTATCCTCATACACTCAATAAACATCTCATTACTAAAAATAAGATATTAAAACCAAAATTTAAATAAGTACATACCTACACAAAGTTATGGATCTTACAAAAGTCTCACATACTCATACAGAGGGGACTGTTGTCAAATGAATCACTGGTATACACCACGGTCTATCAAGAACAAACTAGATCCACCTGATCCTATTCTACTAAGGAATCTGTAAAATTTGTTTCATCTACATAATACATTACATGTCTGGTTATATCCCATATTGGGGTGAGTATAACAATACGAAATATTACACCATGAAATAACAAAAAACAAGAATCAAGAGTAGTCAAATCATATCAAGATATATCAATCATAAAATGAGACATAAAATAAAACATCTAGATATATTAATAATAGGTATATAGCCTTAAGGTAAGATCACAATTTTAAATATATCCTATGATTCCTGCTCAAAGGTTTCATACACTGCTCATCTGAGGGAACACACTCCATAAGCTATACCACCACTAATGAAACCCATCCTAGAGTTCAAACTAATAATGTGTCGACACAAAATAATATGAGGGGGTTCTTCTAAGATATGAACTTTCACATATTACACCTCATTGGAAGGATTAAATCTTGATATAGAGATAGGGGTCAATGCCTAGGGCTCACTGGGGGACACCAGACCCTACTTGAAACATCCTCCTAGATAAGAGATCAGTGTCTGTGTAAATATTGGTCATTCGAATTACAACAATCAAATATAAGGAAAAAAAGTAAATGAAGATAACTCTGGGCCTCTCAAAGGGATACATGTTCTAATCTACTAAGTCAATACTCAAAATAGATTGAGGCAACTCACTCCAAAATAAGGGAAGTTTTCCTCACTGCACATATCATCGGGAATCTGTAGAGGGGTCGTCCTCTATGATGAGAATGGGATATTACACGAAACCCTCATATTAATGGACAGATAAAACACACTAAAATGATAATGGCCCAAGGAATCTTGTAGAATCTCTCAATGAAGCTGAGCTAACAAGAAAGAGTAATCCAGCATATCCTCAGAGGAGTACATGGTGTGTCCCTAGGGGTAAATGACATTTCTCACTAATCCTAGAACTTCTTGTGTCTCTCACTCAAAAAGAAATTAATTTTAATCAATACACTTTGTTTCCCAAGGGTAAATTGCGTGAAGGATTTTCCCTGCCACTTGGTGTGCCATTCTTCCCATGATCGTGTACACTAGACGGTGTCCATGTATTTGTCTGTGTCTGATTGCATGGCTCCACCCATGTACTCCAGCCGGCCTGTGTACTTCCCAAGTACATGGTTTTGGGGGCAACATGAACACCTAGGAATGTACTCCATGTGTGTATCGATCTATCCTCAATGTGTTTCACGATGCGTGACTTAGTACACATTGTGTGTAACACTATATGGCCTCTTGGGCGTATACCCCCTATACATGTCGAGCTTGTCATATAAGATTCACATAGTGTGTGACACACATTACACATCATTTAATCCTTATATATTTTTTGAAACTATATCATCTCACAAAAAGGTACTACACAATATGTGTTCATAGGGAAACATATCGTGTAGTTGGGTTTTTAATATAACTTGTGGAAGAACTTCATGAGACTTTGATCGTGCCTCCGTAGACACCGATTATATTGGGAATCATGCTGACCACCATAGATCTAGGGTTGACCAAACCCCATCACTGTCAATGGCTATAATCTGGTCATATCCATTTCTCAAGAACCACTATCATCATGCCTTGTTGATTCCGCACACCCAAACTGGGAAGAACACCTCATCATCCATTTGTGGATCTTATTATGTAGTCATATACCGAAATCATGTCACTGAATCTACTTAATAAACCCATAGTAATGATATATTTCACCAAATAATTAATGATAAATGATCTTTCACTGGGTATTCATCGAATCATAGGCCAAAATAAATTTCCAATGATGAACGCGCATATAATGGGGAAAGAAATCCATAAACCACAAAATTGAGGAACCAAACTTATCCTTTGTTTATTTCATCCTCATTCCATTTTTATAGTAAACAAAAATGAATAGGTATATAAATCAATGGAAAAAAATTACAATTATCTCCAAATCCTACAAATAATCTATACCCGTAAAACTATTGATCTGTGAAACAATCCTTTAGTCAATTAATTCACATTAATTATGGGAAAATAAACTAGTATAAATCCTCAAAGAAAATTTCATGCCTTAATTTGGATAGATAATAGATGAAAAATAAGTTTTCTTCATTATGGTTTGTGAGGTCCTTGATTTTATTTAGAACACCGATCTCCAAATCCTAATTCGTCGATATGCGATCTCGATGTCTACCAATTCTTTTCCATACTCTCTATCTCAATTCTTAGGGTTATGAGGCTAACCCAATGAATTGGTTGTAACAAAATATTTAAAGAGGAACGATTATGTTTTTGTATCAACAAAATAAAATAAATAACATAATTAATTAATTTTATTAATTCTTCTATGACAGAACTTTAACCAATCACCCAATGTAAACAAATTTTATGTCATGCCTAGGGTAAATCCCAAGCTCTAAGAACAATGGAACTCTAGGATTTCCAATATAGATTGTTGTTTGGGATGTATTCCACTATTTCAAGAAAAATACATGTTTGTGATATTTAATATATTTAATATATATTCAAAAATTACTTTTAGGAACACCAGGCCTCAGAATCTCACCTTGTCTCAGATCCTAGATCTGAAAATATTCCTAAAAATATTTTAAAGTCTTACATAGAAAAAACTAGGACATTAAATTATTTTCTCCTTTAATGTTTTTTATCCTTGAAAATCAAAAACTGCGAAAAATGTGGGGATACTGAGCACTCAACTCGATCTCATTCTCCCCAAGCCCTCCCAATGGTTCCTTGTGTTGTCAATAAACAATCACCTAATTAAAACACTTTCCCATAAAGGGTCTTTACCCTACTAGTCCTCAACATGACCAAATCCTTGAAAATGATACTCCTCTCTCACTACCCAGGTCACCCAAATCGATATCATACAATTATTTGTGTACATACCTCATCATATTAAACTTATGTAGAACACCATGCAACCCAAAACTCTTGTGTAAATAGGGTTAAGTGTCGCACCACCTCAATAACCCAACACAAAAGTTTTAAAAGAAAATTCCTAAGATCGACTGCACATAGAACGGGGAGAGAAAACCATAAACCACACAAATGAGGAATGAAACTCAACCTTTTTTATTTTAACCTTGATTCATTATCATAGTAAAGATTAATCATGAGGTATAGAAATCAATGAAAATGAAAATGATAATTTTCCCCAAATCCCACAAATAACCCATACATGTAAAATGACCAAACTGCAAACCAATCTATTAGTTGGTTGATTTGTGCTTTTCATGGGATAATAAAAAATTATAAATCCATAAAAAAAACTTCCTACATTGATTTGGATTGATTTATAATAAAAGTTGATTCAGCATCATTTTTTGGTAAGATCTTTGATTTTATTTGGAAAACCAATTTCCAAAGATCGATTCAACAATCTGCGATCTCAATGTCCATCAATACTCCTTCATGAAATCCTTATCAATTATCAGGGTTGTGAAGTAAACCCTATGAATTAGTTAGAACAATATATTCAAATAGGAAAGGTTGGGTCACTATATCAACAGAATAAAATAAATAATTGAATTAATTTATTTTATTAATTCTCATGTGAATGCACTTTAACCAAAATCCAAATGCTGAAAAATTTTATGTCATACCTAGGGTAAATCTCATGAAATGATCCCAATAGTGCCCTTGGATTTTAGATCTACGCCCCCATTCAGGAGTTATTCCAATTTTTTAGGAAAACCTCATGCATGTGATATTTAATATATTTAATATTTTTCAAGCATTAATTCTATGCACACCAGGCCTCAAAATCTAATGTCTTCTTAACACCTGGCTCTGAAAATATTCCTATATTTATTATAAATACTTACACAAAAAAACTGGTATATTACAATCTAGATCCCATGTTATTCTATTTTAATTGTCTATAACATTCATTATTAACATGATTACTCCTAGTTCCAATAATTAACTAAAATCAAAAGTCATAGTGAAAGAATCAAGATACAATAATCAAAGTGATAAATAATATAATCATGAAAATAGTTCCTAATATATCCTAAATTATGAAATCTTCTTATCAACCTACGACACTTCTAGGTTCACCATATATCACATTCAATAATTCATAGGTTTTCTTAAGTTCTATTCTCATATTCCTCATTACCTATTCTCTAAAAATAATTAATCCCTTCTCTAATGCCAACTATAGTGGCCCCAGCATAACATACATAAATATTATGTCACTTTAAAGGAATATTCCATACATTATATGATAATATAACCCCAAAACCCATAAAGTTTTAGTGTATTTTGATACTACATACATAATAATCATATTTCATTAAAGATATTTAACATATCCCAAAAATTGTTTTCCTAAGAGTACCCTTCATAGATAAATTTTACCTAAAAATATTATTCATAACCTCGGTAAAATGGAGACATAAAAAAGTGTGAGTTTAGATGATTTGTATGGATAAACATGGAACATATAAATTTATGATCATATACAAGAATAAGATAAGTATATGGGTATGAGATAATTATCAATACTTTTTAATTTCATACCTAATTATTCATATATCATAAATCATGATTCATGGAGTAAATCTTTAACATTTGAAAATGCATGAGTCTTAAGAGTGAGGAATCATCATTAATAAATCATGATACCTGAGATAATCTAATAAGGATAATAAAATTTTATATAAATTATGAAACAATCATAATTATAAAAAAAAATATTAGCCAAGCCTCACTAACAACACCATCATCACATACTAGACAAATTCCCATAATGGATTGAGTTCACTCCCTAAACTCTTTTCATCCTTGGAATAGGTTTAATACCCATCCTATTTTATATTATCTCATTAGATATAAATCATGAACCAATCTGTTAGAGGTATATATAAATCTAAACCCCCTCATCACATAATAAAAATGAAACATACGTGTTTCACAATATCATAAAAACATTCATCATTCCATCCAAGCATAACCTGTTGAAAAGAAACAAATTTCATAAATATTTTATCATCCCATAAAGATAGTCATTCCAGAGAAATAACATTTATGGTATAATTAAATCATATCCCTAGTGAATTATTAAAAACATAAAATTGTGTTTATATAGATGTAAAATACCTTTAAAACAACATTTTATCTTTCATTTGAAAACATGAGAAAAATATACTATTATTTTGATAATATTTTAAATAAAATCTCTTAGAATGTTGTGAAAATGATTTTATATTAAAATAACCATGGTATTTTTTAAATTATTCTTTAAATAAATTTTCAATCTAATGGGAAAATATCATTGTGTGGTAACATTGAAAAAATATTACTTTCACGCATTTTGTAAAAAATCATAAATATCCTATTTATAAAACATTTTAAAAATTAATTTTAAATCCATTGAAAAGAAAGAAAAATATAGTTTAAAAAGACTAAAATAATCAATGTATCATAGAAAATAACATTCTTGAAAACATTTTAAAGAACATGTACATGGAATAAAAATTTCATAGACCAAAGAGAAAATAATGTCATCTTTTATTAAGAAAAACATTTTCTCAATCATTTTAAGTGAAAAGAGAGGATAATGAAAGGAGAAAATGAAAAACCTAAAACTATCCATAGGATGATAAAATATATTATTTTTAATAAAAAATAAATAAAATATAATTCCCCCAAAGTAGATTCAAGCATAAACAATTATGATTAAAAATGAGATTGCAACATAAACCATTACCTCATGTCCTAAATTTCTTCATAAATGTTCTTAGAGTCCAATATAATAAATTTAGATTTATTATAAATCTATAATAAAACCATATTCATACTTATATACCAATACCTTATAATCTCTGATTACCCATCCATTAAAAATTATTCATTAAAATTAATATTAGGTGAAAACTAGTTTGTTTCTCATGCATATGTTTGTATGATGGTTCCTACCATTGCACCTTATTCATGGTTTCATAATATATATAATCTTAACCAGGATATAAGTATCATATTTATTCATTAAATACACTTTTATAATCATCTATATAATGTATTGATTAAATATTAATCACATCACTTCATAGAGATGGTAGTCTGTACAAACGCATGAGTAATGTTTTCATTTTTCACTTAATGGAAATAAATAAAGGAAAATAACAATATAACTTTACATAATCATAATAATATTATATATCTTCATTAAATCCATCCATATGACCTTCTATGTATGTCCTACATGAAAAAAATTCACATCACTTTATGGTGGTGGTAGTCCACACGTACGCAAGAACGACGTTATGATTTATCATAAGATGGAAATGAGGTATAAAATGGTTTTAACATTAATATAAAAACATTTAAATACATTAATCATATTATATAAACATTTTAATATTGTAATTTAATATTTTTAAGAGTTTAAGGAAGAAATAAACACATAATAGATCGGTACACACAATTACCTCTTCTTTGAGAAACATCCTTTGTATTGCACATTAATACATATTGGTTTGGTATTATGAAAATAAAAAAATATATAAAACATATTTAAGGTGGTATGAAGGTATTAGGGAAGATATTGTTTGATAATGAGTGCTAAAATTTCTTTAATAAGTTAAGAGAGTAGGAACCCTTTTATAAGTGATGTGGGTGGAAAATTTCTAAATACTTAAAACATTAAACTTTAATTGTCATATTCAAGTGAAAGTCACAAAAAAAGTAACCTAAATGAAAATATAATATTATTTTGGGTATAAATAAACTTATCCAATAATATTTAGAAAACTTTTTAGATTATTTTAACCCCTATCAAATTACTTTAACCCCTCATCGACCTTTACTATGGTAATATATTTTTACCTAGGTTTCTATTCATTATGACCAAAAATGAAATTGACCTACTTAAAAAAATAATTCATGGTGATTTAAAATATAGAAAAAAAATTATAAAATTAAAATCCTATAATTTTTGGAAAATAATTTTAAAATAGTCACCCAAAATGAAACAAAACCTATTTTTAGAAAATTGCATTTTGAGCATAATACTGAATTTATTTTTTTCCTAGTAAAAACCATTAAATTAATGTTAAAAAATTTGGTCAAATATATTATCTAAAAATTTCATTATTATAATTCATAAATAGTTATTAATTTAATTTTTTAAGTTAAAAACATATTAGGAATATAAAAGTGGTTTTTCTGAAAATACATTTCTTTTTACCATCAAATTATTTTATTCACATTGATAACCATTTGATAACAAAATGAATGAATTTTATTCATGTGTAAATAATAAATTTTAAAAATTGTAATTATCTAAGTTAATTTTTTATTAAAATTTATATATTAAAAAATAATTCTTGTAAAAAACTTGATAATAGTTTTTTCAAAACAGTAGTGTTTCTTAAAAAAAATATAAAATATTTTAAACCATTACATTTCATTTAAATACCATATGATGTTCTTAATTTTTTTTGTATAAAAATTATTCACATAAGCTTTGGGTTGTGTTCTTCGCAAACTATCAAATGCATTTATTTATTAAATATAAATATATTCTTAAATATATAGGTGTTATAGGAAGGGTGTATTAGAGTGGACGGTCTTTGGTGAGATCCCTACAGAAATTTCTAGTTACCCTCTAGATAATAGCTAGATAAAATAGACTAGGGTGAGTGTTAATCCCCTAATTTCTTATGCATCTTGGATTTTTATGGCTTGGTTTACTTATAGACATAGGTCAAACAAGAGGATATTGACCAAATTATTATTTAAATCATTTTTGACATTATAAAATCCTTAAATGGAAATGTTTACATATTGATATTAAATTTTTTATTTTTCCATGATATGAGGTTTTAGATATATTGATGGGACACTTTTCACTTGTTTTTGTGAAGGATAATGTAGGGTCTACTTGAACACTTATTATATTTTGTACATGATAAGCAATGATAAGCACTCTTATTAATATATTTGGGATCAAGATGGTATGCCCATGATGTTGAGATGTAATGCCAATATAAAGTTTGTTAGCTATGTTAAGGGACATGAAGCCCATTATGATGATATTGTATTTGGGATGAAATTACCATGTAAGTGGGATGGAATTCCCATATGTACCTAATGATAAAAGGGGTGGGAATTTATGCTTTTGTATCCATTATTACTTATGGAAGTAGGGCGTAAAATACATCTTTATATACTTCCATGGAATAGAACATAATTATCATATGAGTGTTGATGATTAGTATACATTATTTCCTTCCACTTTTGTGATTCTGAGGGACTTTTTATTTCATGTCCACTTGGGAGTTGTCATGGTTAGGGGTGTTATACCGTTTCTTGATCATATAGTCAAGTCACATTTCCCACTTGCATATGCTAACTTGGGGATTCTATTTCCAAGAATGTGACTATGTTTCGGGATGTTTTTCCAACTAGTTAATGGTTTTATTACCATAGAGATAATATTACCTAATATTTGGACATATTATTTGAATATAATTCCCATCAGTTAGTGATCATGTTATCACAAGGATTATATTCCCTTTGATATTGATATAATATTGGTATATACAACCCCTATGTTAGTCATTACATTATGATGATGTGTTATTCCCGTTTACTATGACTTGGGATGGGTTTCCTAGTCAATTATTATGTGGTATGTTCAGAGGCACCCCTATGATGGTCAAAGTGGGTATAATCACAATTGGTTGGTTGTGTTTCACCCATATTTTTTATATCTATTTTTTTATTTAATTTACATATTTTCTTCACTTTTAAGCATATAACAATGTATATTAACTTTAATTAATAGATAAATTTTTGGAAAAAAATTCAGGTGGACTATCAATCTATATTCACACCATGTCTAAGAAATGTGGGAACTTTTTCATTCATTAGGGTTATAGGTATAAATTAGGGGAAAGTATTTATACTTAACGGTTAACTTGGAGCTTGGTATGAGGTTAGAATTAGGGACAGAGCATAAAATTAGGACTGTTTTGATGTTATTCGTTATTTTTTTAACTTTTGTACTATTTGTATATGGTCAATATATGGAATAATTTTTTAGGTCATGTATAACTGAATAACAAAAAAACTATTCAAATTTTTATATCATTGGTAATAATATTATTTTATAAATAACATTTAAATGATATATTACTTTATAATTTATTTATGAATTTTTTGTTATTCATATTGCTTCCACTATGATTTATGGATATTTGTTCCTATAAATGTATAGTCTCCCTACTTTTCTTATAGAACCTCACTATTAGTCAGAAGCCTCTAGCCTATAGAAATTAATACATGAGGTTTGTGGCACCTAGTTTGGTCGTAGTGGAGGTAAACCATATCATGGATAAGAGGAAGTTGTATTAGAACCTTTTTTATTTTCTTTTATCCTACTATTTGGGATATGGTAGAAAAGAGATAAGATATTTTTCTTCTGAGTCACTAAAACATGTATGAGAGAAGTCTAACTTTCAAAGGGTGAGACTATTATTCTTGATTTTTTTTGTGTTATTTTTTCAAAATATTATTCATTGTGATATTTAATTATGATTTATTAGTTTTTAAACTTGTACTAGGGTGGTGAGATGGTCTATATTCATGCTCTATTATCATTATGTGGGATTCATTTTAAATTTTTATTATTTCCATTGTTTGATAACTTTAAATATGAAGTGAGGTTTTTTATTTAATGTGTTAGTGGAAACTTATATTGTATTTTCTGATATAATATAATGGTATAATTCTACTTAACCAAACCATTACAATGTTATTTTATTATTAAATTGATAATGTGAATATTTTATATACTCAATTTTACCCCTAAGGTAGAGTGGGTGGTTGGGAATTGAGAGAGTGGTTGAGGTTTTATGAGAACCCTAGGGTGATAGTATGTTAATGTAGCATACAAGGACAATTTTCCTATTACTTACAACTTTATTAATTATATTCAGACTAATGATATATTTATAGCAGGTCCATGCATTAGAATTATAGTGGTATTCCTCTATGACAACTTTCTTCTAGGGTCTAAGAGAGTAGAGATGAGCATGCCCCACTAATTGTTGAGTTGGATCGCCAAATTATACTTGTAAATACTCTTGATCAATACCTTCATGAGAGTATTTTCGATGTTATCTAGTATATAGGATGTGGAGCTGTGATATGAATAACTTCCAGGTCAAATATCACCAATGAGTTCTAATTGAATATCCACCTCTACTTAGTGGAGAGGGTAGACCACAGGCTATTGATATGGGGATTGATTCTTTTCGGGTTATATTTGACCATTTATAAATACCCCCTGAGAAGTCTGTGAAGCTTGTTGTGTATATTCTTTAAGGACTAGTGAAGCACTAGAGAGATGTACTTGTCTACGGTAAGTAGAAAATGTGGCTATCCTATAATTTATTTTAGACTCATTTCATAAGAATTTATTTCTCAAGAAGTTGATAACTGATAGATATCTTAAATTTATGCATATAGATCTATATATCATATCAGTTGTGGACTAGTATTTGTTTTTTTTTGAGGTACTTCAATATACTTTTTCCTAGGTGATTGACAAAACTTCCATGGTTCACTGATTTAAGGATATACTAAGACAGTTGATTTTTTTGGTGAATATATTTCAGCTTATGTCTATTTTTGAACCTATGAATCAATCTAGATAGGAAGTATATTCAAGGTCTTCGATCTTTTCTCAGTATGGGATATATCATATAGTGTGTTATCAAAGTGGAATTACGGGTTACACCTAACCATAGTTCCCCCAACCTCTAGTGGAGTGTTGTTCTTATAGGTATATTGGTTGTCAATAGTGTTTCTATTGGGTTTTTCTTAAATAGCTAGTGGTGGTAGTGATAGAAAGGCAAACTGATCAATTTTGCGATTTGATGTTGTATTATAGGCTGTCATTTGGAGTTCTTCAGGATAGTGAGGGTGTTGAGGTGTTTGATGTTCTATGTATTAGGGTAGGTATCAGTGAGGTAATTCTTGGGGTCATTAAGGTTTATGAGGCTAAAGTATAGGGTTTCGATTAATACAGCTTCAAGCCGCTGAGCTAACACTGACTAACTATAATGAGGTACCTTTTCCTACTTTAGATATGTTATTAGTGGAATATACCCTCACATTGGATTTATTTTATATGGGCGTATCACATTCATTTATATTTTCATAGTATACAAGTGATCTAGATATTGATAGAACTGTGTTTGAGTGTGACCCAGCCTACCACATTGATAACACACTAGATGAGACATCCCTTTCCAAGAAAAATGTCCATATCCCTAACTATCAATACTGTCACCACTCCTATCAGAATCATTAAAAAGGGTATGAATCATAGGCTTAGAAAAAGAAGTAAGTTAAAATATATTCTCCTAATAATGAATCAAGTTTCTTATCTATATTCATATTGGTGAAACCTAGTGGTCTTATCACTCCTCGATGGAGAATCTGATTGAAGAAGCTCATAAAAATAAGTAGTATAGTTTTTCACTGACATGTTACACTAAGTCAGATTCATAAACCCAATATATCTATCATCTCTTAAATTATCAAGAAATAAATTCTCAAAGAAACAATCCTGAAATTCCTTCCATGACCTCTCTATATTATACTCAATTGAGAAAAATAAATGAAACTAGCAACTCATTGGTCCTTGTATCATATACATAGCAAGATACACCCACTTATTAATGGGTGTCTCTATATGGTTAAAGATATCCTATAATTACTCAATCCATATATTAGTAGCATATAGTCCATCCTCTCTAGTAAATATGGGTAGATTTTTTAACTATAAATCCTTTTTCATATCTGAAATGGAAGGATTTCTTCTCAAATATTCATGTACTATAGAATACATAACCTTGAGTGTACTCTCATGGAGTTATCGGTTAAGAGTAGGTACAGGTATAACTGGGGGATCCAACTCAACAACTGGAGGGGAATGTTCATTCCCACCCTCCTAGAACATGAAAATCGGTTATCATGGAGGTATTTCCCTACAATACTAATTCATGGAGCAGAATCAAATATATCACAATTATAAATATAATCATTAGGGTATGAATTAATAGAAAATTTCTTTTGCTATGTTATTTTCACACCTTAGAACCCCATGGGTCTCACACAACCTTTGCAACTCACTTTATCCCAAGATACCCACACTCTCTCAAGGGAAGAAGTATATATATATAATGGATTCAAATTAGAAATTTAACAATAACAAAAAAAAATAAAAACATAGTTAAGTAGAAATATATCAACTATTTATATTATAAAACACTGTATGAGTTTCTAATTAAACTTTAAATAATTAAACCATATATCATAATTAGATTTCTTAAACACAGTTAAGTATATGAATTTAAAATGGATACAATATAAAGATAATGGTGTATGAATTCTCACCCTCTCACCACCCCATAACAAGAGTAAAAAATAATAAATCATAATTCAATATCATAATGCATCAGAATTGGAAAAGGTAACCCAACCAAAAAAGAAAAAACCTCGAATAACAATCTCATTCTTGGTAACTTGTACTTCTCTCATACATGGTTCTGTAACTCTAAGGAAAAATACTCGTACTAAGCCCCAAAAATATCCCATATATCATCACCATATTATAAATAATAATAAATAAGAAAAGAAAAAAGTCTCTAATACCAATTTATAGCATCTGTGGTCTGGTTCACCACTAATACAGTCAAACCAGGTTATTTATACCTCAAATGTGCTCCCTATAGTCTAGAGTTTTCATACTAGAAATGATGTTCAATGAGTAAAGTGGGTATATTATACCCTCATTGGTATATGTATCAATAAATCACAGCATAATCAATATAAATAACGAAAATTTCATAAATTAATCATAAATTAAGACATCATAGCTACTTTCCATAATAACACACATGCCATAAAAATATGAACATTTTTAATTTGAGTAAATTTTATAGGAACTACCCAAGATCTCACATAATAACACATGTAAAAAAATTTCAAAAGTAAAAAAAAATCTAGAATAATAGAAAACTGGTACCGAGTGTATGCTCAGTCCTTAACAACCAGTTCCTACAATGCTTCAAATTAACCATCGGGCGTAGAGTCTTTACCCTTATCTACATTTGTAACCATGAAGACTGGATGAGTACCCATAGTTCCCAGACAAGGTGTGAGTACATTTCAATAGACCACTAATAATAATATCCCTAAATTTATCTAGTAATTTAAGTGCATTTTTAGTTTAATATTCTTTAAATTTAAGTAAATAAATAATGTTGACAAAAAAATATGACACAATTATGGGTGAAACACATAAAAATGGGTGCGATTATACCTACTTCATCCAGATTCAGGGTGTCTATAAACATACCACACAGTTATCAACTGGGAAACCCATCCCTATTCAGATTCATTAGGTATAACATCCTATCATAATATAATGAAAAATATATGGGTAGTATGTCCCAATGTAATATTGATGGACAATTTAATATCATCCTTATAATAACATGATCACCAATACATGGAAATTACATCCTGATAATCTATCCAAAGTTGAGGGTATAATATCCCCATGGTAACATAACCATTGACACATGGGAAAAAAATCAGGAAACATAGTCACATTCATGGTAATAACATCCCAAAGTTAATATATAAAAGTTGGAAATTTGACATGAATATATGATTGTGATATGGAATACCATCCATATCCACTACAACTCACAAGTGGTAATGGAATCCCAAGTCCCTATACATAACATGAAAGGAGGTAAATCATGTATAATAAGCACTGATACTCATATGATTTGAGGGTAAATATTGTGAATATGAGTATACACCACCATGAGAGTCTTCTTAATGTTATATAGTATATGGTATATGGATCTTTGAGAAGAAATTATTCCATGTTTGATCTAACCAAGGAGTTCCAATTTCATTATAAACCTTTATTTAGTATATAGGGTGTACCATAGGCTACTGAGATATGGATTGAGTCCTCTCAAGTTCTCTTTGATGATTTTGAAACACCCCATGTGAAGTGGGTGAAGATTGTTGTGTATATTATTTAAGGACTAGTGAAGCACTAGAGGGATGTCCTTGTCTATGATAAGAAGAATATAGGTATATCCTAGAAGGAAGTTTAGGCTCCTTTATTGATGAATTTCTTTTCTGATAAGTTGATCATGACAACCCATGTCATTAGTACATAGTAATTCATTATTTATTGTAAACAAATACACTTAATACAACCTAGAAGACCAGGAAACCTAGTTTATTTGGGTAATTAGGTACATAACACAGTAACATGATACATTTATACCAAAAACTTATTGAAAAAATCCATAAAATCCTTCTAAATTCCATAGCATTTAAAACTGAACAGGGTAATCTAGTGACATTCATAATAAAATGGTGAGTTATAAATCCCAATAAAAAATAAACAAAGAACAAACTGAAGAAATTATTACATTTTAGACAATATAATTTTCAATGGGACATAAAATTATTAAGAATCATAAACATGAACAACGAGGAAAGATGTAGCATGATAATATAAAGGCTACATGGGAATGTGGAAACAACATTAAACATGAAATCATAAATACAGGTAAAGGATAAAAACCAAGACATCAAAAAATAATAATCTAAGGATAACCTCTCATACACCATACATGGAATCCAATGAGACTAAACATTACTCAATGCAATGTATCCTTGTCTAGGCACACCCATTATAATCATATCATGTACATGCGTAAGTGTTCCACATAGATCATATAAAATACAAAGAAATTTCATCACATTTAATCACATGATTAAGGATTGTGTGTTAAATACATGCAATTTCCCAATAAATGAAGTATTTGTAAAACTATGTGAATAACCTTGAGTGGAAATGGGTATGGTTATAAACCTCAAAAATGTTTGGCATGGAAAATCACAATAACATTTCGGCAGCGTAACGGCAGTACATGAATATTCATAAAATAGCTCATTGATAGATAAAGGTATATATCGACACCTGTAAGTAAAAAGTATAATATAAGATACATTTAATAACATAATACAACATTAAAAAATTTTAATTAATAGGAATAAGACATGGACGGTTCTTGAATAAAAATTTTGTATGGAAAAATGGAAGGATAAATCCAACAGTGTAATGGGGGTACATAATGAATCATGTGAGAACATAATGAGAGTGATAGGGGTAAATCACCACTTTTATATCATAATGTCAAGAATAGATTTTTGTTATATCATATCCCATCAATGGTTATTTTAAGACAAAGTGCATTGCGTAAATAAGGAGTTTGAATAAAGAGGATAAAGAGAGGATCCCTTACTAAATTTCATCATATTAACAACTTAGGTGAATGATATAACGATAGGGGATAAATGATCACCCATTTTTAGGACATAAAATGGATAGTATAGGGATATTTATAAATTCATGAAAATATAACCAATTGATATACAAAAGGATAATCGCAAAGAAGGTGCTTGAATGGAAAAAAAGAGAGAAAGGTCCCTTACTAAATTTCAACATAGTAATAGCTTAAGTAAAGGATATAATGAGAGATAATAAATTATATATAATTATTAAGACATAAATTGTAAATTATAGGGATAATTTATAAAGGCATTATAATATGACCAACTGAGAATCCAAAGGCTAAATACAAATTAGGTGCTTGAATAGAAAAGAAGAGAGAGAGGTCACTTACCTTGAGATGGTGATTCCAATATCTTGAGATGAGCTTATTGAGAGCTTGGGGAACCTTGGGAGGAGTATAGAGAGGTTAGGTAAGAGTATGGATGTGATATAAGGTTTTTTAGAAAATATTATTGGGATATTGGGTTGGTTTATATAGAAAAATAGAGGGGAGTTTATTATCATTTACCAAACTTAGTTTTTGGACTCTATATAGTAAAATAATCAAAACCACAAACAATCCCATGATTTTTTTCAATGGTTTATTCTAAATTGTAGTGGTTTTCATTATATTATAAGTCATAGGGACTAAATATTTAAAATATTACCCCTGGTGATGAGAAGGTGGGTCATGTTCATAATGAAATGATTTTAAAACCTTAAAATATAATATAGGTTTTGTAGGATTCATAAAGGATTTATAAAATTAATAAAATAACCTAAATATCACATTATTTTAAATTTTAAATATATATTTGGTCTTTTATACCCTTTATATCATTTATAATATCACTTTTGGGTCATTATAATGTCATAATAAACACTGTATATTTATAGAGTCTTTAATTTTTATCCAAAAAATTGACTATATCAGAAAATTATAAACAATTCACCATTATATAATTTTGAAGTCATGATTTCAAAATTAATATTTATTTTAACTAAATAAATATATAAATATTTTAATTTTTACTTCTAAAACAAAAAATGATATTTATTGATAAATACTGGTATTTGAACAATAATAGTTTTCAAAACCTTATAGCAATTACATTTGACTTCATAAAAATTATATTATCATTTATAATTAATAAAAATTAATTAATAGTATTATTTTATAAAAATATTATTTATTTTTAAATTTAATAAATTCATCAAAGGAAATATATTAATTAAAATTTCATATTACACAAAAATACAGTTTGAGTTGTGTCATATTAAAATTAATTTTTATCAAACTCATTACTTATTAATTTATAAAGAAAAAATAATAAGGAATAAATATAATAATTATTTAATTGAAAATTAAAGATAAATATTCATATTATTAGGGTTACCCTTATTTTTACCTTGTTAAATTATTATTATTATTTACCTTTAATTAATCTATTTTACTTTTACTATAGTAGTAAATATTTACTAAGGTTACTATTAAAATTATCCAAAAATTAATTTTACAATATTAAATAATATTAAATATGATTATTATAATAATTGGGTCAAATTTATAAAATTTAATTCACATAAGTGGTGAAATTTAATTTAAAATAAAACATGCAGTCACGATGAAAATCAGTTTTCTAAAAAATACATTTTTTCAAGGAATGGATGATTTTACTTTAACTCTACAACTAGTAATATTAATTATATGAATTTAAATTTATAATTATAGATATATAATAAAAATTTTAATTTAAATAATTTTCCATTAGATTCTATTTTTACTCAATTAAAATGTAGAAACATTATGCATTTTAAAACAGTTTTCAGCAAAATGTGTTTTCAAGACTAAAAATAAACATAATCAGAAATCTAGTATAAATATAATTTAAACGTAATTAATTTTATTAAATATAAGTAAAAATTTATTATTGTACTTTGAAATCAAATTAAAATAATAACGGTACTTTTAAATTACTTAATTTATCAAAAGAAATGATAATTTTACCCAAAACAATGGGTATTTTTCTCTATTCACTAAAAAATAAATATTTCTCAAAAAATCTCAAAAATTTACCCTAAGTTAATTTTTATATTTTAATATCAAAAATAATGATAATTTTATCAAATAAATTTTCTAAATTTTCAATAAAATTATTATATTATTTTTTCCATAAAAAGAAATTAAAATCATATTTGAAGAAAACATAATTTAAGGGCATTACCAATAATTGAGTATGAAATATATGTATATTTCATAAAGTATTTAATCAATTTAATAGCCTAAAATTTAACAAATAGGTTATAATGGTCTTACTTAAATAATCATTGTTTGTTTGTGTTTGGTGTTGTGTATCCCTTATGTTGTCAAACATAATTTTTTGTTTCAAAAATTATGGTGTTACATTATTCCCCACTTTAATAAATTGTGTCCTCACAATTTTAACATGATCTTGGTAATAAATGTTTTGAAACACTAAAATATATTTATTGAAAACACATATTGTAAAAAGGATTAATACAACATCCAATTGAAAAGAGAGACAGGGGAGTATAAAGGTCATCACATAACTTGGTTTACAAGTAGGATAACCTTAGTGGGAACTGAAAATATATACATGGAAAAAGAAAAATAACACCTAATAACTAATATAGAGTGATAGATAATATGGTTAGGATAAATTCAATGACCACAAAACCATAAATCTATGATGGGTGAAAAGATCTTTAGTTTATAATATGACAACATTTTTGTTTCACAATTCTTTTTCTAGTGTTAAGTAATTCCTTTGACATCTTAACTCTAAAAACATGGAAATAATTTCTTAAAAAATATAATTTCATACTTTAATAAATTTCTAATGAAATCTCATCATTTCTCCAAATGATGAGTACTCAAGATAACGTTATGAAAATTCCTTAAGCACTAGAATGAGATTCTAATAGATCACATAATCCACCAAATAATTCCAATTTATTTCTCCAGTATTTACTACATTTAAAAAGGTTATCATAAATTAAGATAATTATGAAAATGGATAAACCTAAATAAATTAATCTCCAAAATTCAAAAAAAAACCTCAAAGTTTTAATATAGACCATTATTTCAATAAATACACCTATATCCCAAATAACACCAACAACATCATCATTAAAGAATGGTTTAACCTTATATTTTGTCTCATAGTCTTTATCTTTCACCTCCAAAAAAATATATCAATCTTCCCAAATAATACATTATATTAAATCTAATGGGTATATATACCTCAACCCAATAAAACATCTACTGAAATATCAATAATCCCCTCAAAATCAAAAATAATAATTTTCATCCTGTAAAATGTTTCCCAAAATATCCTTAATCATGTTTAACTTCCATCATATAAATCAAAAAAAAAGTGGTGTAAATGATTTTAAACATAATATTAGGTTTATACATATCATTAAAAGACTATTTAGTGTTATCCCAATATAAAACACATATTAAGGGTTATCAATACATTAATCATGTGTTTTCCAAAATATCACCTTTTCACTAAATTTATTTTATAGGTTATTGATACCATTAAACATATGCTTTAAATACATAAATAAAAAATGTTTTGGAACAATTTTGAATGTTTCCTAATTATTATATCTATAATTTCATTGATATACTACTTCTAAAACATAATTATCAAATACGAATATGTAAACACTTCAATGATTTCCATAGCACAGGTCCTTCTTTAATATAGGATTTAACCATTGAATTACGGCATTGTCTCAGATATTTCCAATATTTTACACTCATAAAACATTAAACAACAAAGGGTTTTACAGGGTGTAATTTATTCCCTTCCATAATACTCTTTATTTTTTATGGTAACTAGCTACTTGATTCCATATTTTTTCACAATCAAAACAAATTTAAGTTCCATTGTGGCATTTCCCTTGGTTCTGCTTTCAACATTTTTGACATGTAGTAAACTGAATCTTCTTTAATTTATTTCTTTTATCCGATTAAATTCCTTGAAGAATAATCCTCCTATTATTTTATATCTTTATACATTCAACTATGTGCTAGTTTTTAATTGTTATTTTTGATAGCCAGTCTGGCATAATCACAAGATGTCTTACTTGATCTCCAATATTTTAAGGCCTCTCATTTGGGAATTTATCACATTTCCCATCACATTGGTGTTTAACTCAGTTCCTTCTATTATCATCCATTTACTAGAATAAAGAAAAAATTAAGGATGATTACTTTTAAACTATTAAAAACACAAACAGGAATCCAATAAAAGTAAAAGAATAACTTATAAATTATATGTATTTCCTTTACTTATGAATTTATTGGATTCAATCTAAGATATCCATGGTCTATTTCCTAACATAGACTCTTATGACCATTTTTTCCTTCAGTAATGGTTTTTAATGAGATTGTGAATTTATCAAATCATGTACCATGGGAGTGTCAAACAAGGTGTGTAGTAAGTCCCATTATCATGCACTAGATCCTGATTGAGGTTATCTCAATATGGTGTTTTTCTACTGTCACCACTAGGTACATCTGTTCCAGATCCACATCAACTTATAGTATCCATATAGGTATTTATTTTCTTAAAAAAAACTTACTATATAATTTAACAATAAATATGTATGTTTTCCTATACTTATTATCATTCCTAAGGATTTTTCTAAATTTTTCTAATCCTAATCCAAAAAATAACTAGAGTTTCCTCTAATACCAACTATGAAAACCCATGTTTTTAATATACAATAATTCATGATTTATTACATAATAATACACTTAATAAAACCCATAAGATCAAGAATCCTAGTATATTTGGGTAATTAGGTACATAACTTATCAAATTGATCCATGGATACAAAAACGTTATCAAAAATTTCCCTAACATGAGTCTAAAATTATAGAGATTTTAAACTGCATAGGATAGCCTAGTGAGATAAAAAATAAAGGGGTGAGTTATAAAACTCATTAAGGGAATAAAAAATCATAACATGAATAAATTATTACATGTTAGACAATAGTAATTTCAATGGGACATAAAAATAGTGAGAATCATAAACATAAATAATGAGGTAAGATGTAACATGATAACATAAAGACAATATGGGGTTGTGGAAATAGCACTAAACATGGAATCATAAACATAGGTCAAGGCTAACCACTTAGAAATCATAAGATAAAGTCCTTAAGATAAACTCATATCCATCATACATGGAATCTCATAAGACTAAAACATTACCAAATTAATTAAAGCACTATCTGGGTGCACCCATCATAATCATATCATGTGCATGCATAAGTGTACCGCATAGATCATATAACAAAAGAATATATTTAATCCCATGATTAAGGATTGTGGGTTAATTAAATATAATTCCCCAATAAATTACATATAGGTAAAACTAAGTGAATATCCTTTAGTGAAAATGTATACACATTTAAACCTCACAAATGTTCAGTGTAGAAAATCACAGTGATATTTCGGCAGTGTAATGGCAGTTCATGAAGATTCATAAAATATTTTTATGAGAGAGAAATGGTTCTATCATCACTCAAAAGTAAAAAAGTTAAGTATGATGGATATGTAATAATAAAATTAAATATTAATATTTGGTAATTAATATGAATAATATAATGAGGTATCTTGAATAAAAATATGGCATGTAAAAATATCCGGATAATTTTGGCAGTGTAAAGGGGGTACATAATGAATAATGGGAGGGATTAATGAGAGTGATAGGGGTCAATCAAAACATTGATATCATAATTTAAATAATATGGATATGTTATATAATATTACATCAATATTAATTTAAATAAAAAGTGAATTACATAAATAAGGTTCTTGAATAAAAAGGATAAAGAGGGGATCCCTTACTAAATTCAAACATATTAACAGATTATGTAAATTATATAATGAGAGGGGTTAAATTATCTCTCACTGTTATGACAACAATTTTATATTATATTTATCTTTATAAAGTCATGAAAACTTAACCAATTGATATTCAAAAGGCTAATCACAAATAAAGTTCTTTAATGGAAAAGAAGAGAGAGAAGCCCCTTACTAAATTTTAGCATTGTAATTGCTTAGGTAAATGTAATATTTAAAGGAGGTAAATGATCTATAATTTTTTGGAAATCAATTTTACAGTATAAGGATCATTTATAAAGTCATGAAAACATAATCAATTGAGAATAAAAAGGCTAAATACAAATAAGGTGCTTGAATAAAAATGAAGTGACAGAGAGGTCCCTTACCTTGAGAGGGTGATTCAAAAAGTTTGAGATAAGCATCTTGAAATATTTTGGAAACCTTTTAAGGACTCTAGAGAATGGAGGTAATATTAAGTATTTTATCCAAGGTTTTTTATTAATGATTAATGGGATATTGGGTAGGTTTAAATTAGAAAAGAGATGGGGTTATTTATTATTTCTCAAACATAGGTTTTGGACTCTATACAAAAAAATTATAAAAACCAAAAACCTTCCCATGGTTTTTGCCCATGTTTTATTACAAAGAGGATTTTGTTTCATTATTTTATAATTACAACAGCCAAAATCAATAAAATATTACCCATAGAGATATCTAAGTGATTCATGTTCAAAGAGAAATGATTTTAAAACCTTAAAATGTAATATAGGATTTGGAGTATTCATAAAGGATTTATAAAATTAATAAAATGACCACATAATCAAATTATTTTAAATTTCAAACATTTTTTTTCATTTATATTCTTTATATAATTTATTACATCACTTTGGGGTCTTAATTATGTCATAATACATGCCAAATATTTATACCGTATTTAATTTTTAATCGAAAATTTGATTGTCTCATAAAATTATAAAAAACTAACAATTGGATAATTTTGACGTGATGATTAAAAAATTAATATTTATTTTATTTAAAAAATTTCTAAATATGTTAGTTTTTTCTTTTAAAACAAAAATCGATATTTGTTGAGAAATGCAAGTTTTTTTATAATAACAATTTTCGAACCATTATAAAAATTACATTTGACTTTCTTAAAATTATATTATCATTAAAAAATAATTAATAGCATTGCTTTATTAAAATATTATTTAGTTTTAAAATTCATTAATTCATAAAAATTAATTTCTTAATTAAAACTTCATATTAAACAAAAATACAATTTTAGTTTTTTCGTATTAAAACTATCTTTTATCAAACTCATTAATTAATAATTTATAAAGTAAAATCAACACGGAATAAATATAATAATTATTTAATTTAAAATTAAATATACATATTCATACTCTTAAGGTTACCCTTATTTTGATCTTGTTAAATCATTATTATTTTTTACCCTTAATTAACCTATTTTACTTTTACTATGGTAATAAATATTTACTACGTATATTATACATATTATCCAAAAATTAAGTTGAACTTATTACCTAATACTAAAAATTTTGATTCTATATATGGGGTAAATTTTAGAAAATTCAATTCAAATAAGTGTAAGAATTTAATTTAAAATAAAACATGCAAGCGTGATGAAATTCAGTTTTCCCACAAATTCAATTTTTCAAGGAAATGGTGATTATACATTAACTCTATAACTATTAATATTCATTATATTAATTTCAATTTATAATTATATATGTATAATCTATAAATTTAATTTAAATAAATCCCCATTAGTTTTTATTTTTATTTAATAAAAATAGAGAAACATTATGCATTTTAAAATAGTTTTTAGAAAAATGTGTTTCTAAGCCTAAAAATAAACTTATTCTAAAATCCAATATAAAGATGATTTAAATATAATTAATTAAATTAAATATAAATAATTAATTATTATGTTAATTTTAAATCAAATTAAAAGAATAATGGTACTTTTCATGTACTTAATTAATCAAAATAAATGACATTTTTACAAAAAACGGGTATTTTTCAATGTTCACTGAAAATGTATTTTTCCTAAAAAATCACAAAACTTAACCCTAAGTTAAATTTTATATTATGATATAAAAAATTATTTTCATTTTATCAAATATATTTTCCAAATTTTCTAGAAAGTAATTATAATATTTTTTTCAGAAAAATAAATAAAAAGCATTTTTAAGAAAACATTTTTTGAAGGCATTGCCAAAAATTAAGTGATTATTTACTAAGAATTTATCAATACATTTTCATTGAGTTTTAAATATATTTATATTTTATATTATATTTAATACTATTAATACCCACAAATTTAATGACTAGGTTATAATGGTCATACTTAAACAATCATCATTTGTTTGGGTTCAGCGTTGCGTATTGAATATGCTATTTAACATAATTTTATCTTTTAAAAATTAAGGTGTTCCATTCTTCCCTGATTTAATAAATTTAATCCTTGTATTTTGAACATTATATTTTCAAGAAGTTTTTGACACTTGAAAATATCTTTATTGAAATCCCACATTATAAAAATGGTTAATAAAATATCCACTTGAAAAGAGAGAAAGGAAAGTATGTAGGTCATAAAATAAATAGGTTTCCAAATATGAGAACATTAGTAGGAAGTAAATATATATGCATAGAAGAATAATAATTAACACCCAGGTGGAGACATTATTTTCATATTACTGTAGTAGTACTGTAGTAGTACTGTAGTAGGTACTGTAGTGGGAACTGTGCAGTACTGTAGCAGGTACCGTAGCGGGAACTGTAGCAGGTACTGTTTGAAACTGTAGCAGCCGGGAAGAAGCCCCCGTTTGGGCCTTCGGGCCACCGATTTGTTCCCCGAGTCCTTTAAGGCCTTCGGGCAATCTAGGCCTTCTAGTCAGAAAGGCCTTCGGACCACCTTAAGTGCAGATGAAAACCAGATGACCTGCGAGAAACAAGCTCTACAAGGAGGATGAGCAATGAGCTTTCACCATATCAGAAGCTAAATAGATTTCAAGAATGAGAGGGTATGGCACCTGCCATCGGGACAATCTTGTTCATGCATGGTAATGCATAGTTGAATAGCCATGCGAAGGTGGAGAGCTGATTTCATGGTAAAGATGCTGGGGAGGAGCAGTTCCAAGTAGTTAGTCTGGGTTGTATGTAATGTTTGAAGCCTACGGGAAAATGAATTCCTCTAAGGCCTACGGGCCATGTAATACTTACACCTACGAGCCCTGGTAGGGTTCCACCTCACCCCTTTAAAGGTGTATTATCAAAATCAATTAAAAAATGAAGGCCTTTGGGCAATTGGATGGATGTGATGGGTGAAGAGGCCATCAATTCATAATATGACAACATTTTTGTTTCATAATTATTTTTCCACTTTTAAGGAATTACTTTACCATATAGAATAGGAACATAAAGAAATTTAACTTCTTGACAAATATAATTTCATCCCTTAATAAATTTCCAGTACAATATCATTTTTTTTCCAAATGATGAGTACCCAAGATAAATTGTTTTTAATGCCTTAAGCACTAGAATTTTCTTCTAAAGGATCACATAATCCACCAAATATATTTCTCATGTCTCTACTAGATCAAAAAATGGTTAGCATAAATTAATATAATACTAAAAAAATAATAAACATTAATAAATTAATATTCCAAATTCAAAAAAACCCAAAAATGTTTAAAATAGATCATTCCTTAAATAAATACCCCTATATGACAAATAAAACCAATAAAATAAACATTAAATAATGTTTTAAAATCAAATTTTATCTTATACCCTTCATCTTACACCTCCAAAAACATAATATCACTCTTTTTAAATAATAATTTATATTAAACCTAATGGTTATATATACCTAAACCAAATAAAATATCTACTAAAATATTAGCAATCACCTCAAAATAAAAAATAATAATTTTGACCCTATAATATGTTTCCCAAAATATCATTAATCATACTTAACTTCTATCACATAAATTAAAAAAAGTGGTATAAATGATTTTAAAAATGAGATTAGACTTAGACATATCATCTAAAGACTCTTTAGTTTTATCCCAAAATCAAACACATATTAAGGGTTATCAATCCCTCGATCATGTGTTTTCCAAAATATCACTGTATCCCTAAATCATTATTATAAGTTATCTATACCATTCAACATATTCTTAAAATTCTTGAAGAAAAATTATGGTTGGAAAACCTTAGATGTTTCCTAATTAATATATCCATAATTTCATTGATATACTACTTCTTCAACATAATTCTCATATACTAATACATAAACACTTCAATCCTTACACTTCAAGGATTTCCATAACATAGGTCCTTCCTTAGTCTAGGATTCAATCCTCATATTTTGGCATTGGCTTGGATAATTTCCATATTATCCAATTATAATACATTTATCAACAAAGTATTTCATTTGATGTAATTTATTCCCATCCATATGGATCTTCATTTTTTATTGCAACTAGCTACTTTATGCCCTATTTTTTACACTTAAAACCCCTTTGAGTTCCTTTAGGGAATTTCCCTTAGTTCTAAATTCCACATTTTTTACATGTTGTAAATTGAATCTTCATTCCTTTATTTCATTTATCAGATGAAGTTCCTTGAGATATCATCCTTCAATTCTTTGATATCATTGGGAATTAAACTATGTTTTAGTTGTTAATTTTAATTTTCTATAGCTGGTTTGGCATAATCACAAGATTTATTACTTGACCGCTTATCTTTTTAGGTATCTCATTTTGGATTTTACCACATTTCCCATTACATTGGTTGTTGAATCGGTTCCTCCTATTTCTACCCATTGACTAGAATAAAGGGAAAATTAAAGATGAGTACTATTAAACTATTAAACACACAAATGAGAAGCCAATAATAGTAAATGGATAACTTATAAGTTACATGTGTTTCCTTAACTTATGGATTTAAATTTGTCAAACTATGATATCCATAATCTATTTCATTAAATAGAATCTTATGGTAATTTTTTCCCTCAAATATTGTTCTTAATGAGCTTGGGAATTTACCAAATCAGATCTTCCAGGTGTGTCAAAATAGGTGTGCAGTAATTCCCATTGTCAAGCACTAGTTCCCAATCAAGTCTAACTCAAGACACTTTTTTTGGGGCTGTCACCCCTATGTATATATATTACAGAGCCACATCCACATGTATTATCCAAATAGGGATTTATTTACATAGAAACTAATTACTATATACTTTAACAAAATATGGAGATGTTTTTATATACTTATTTTTATCCCTAATGCTTTTTCTAGAGTTTTATAATGCTAACCCCAAAAATTAATAGACTTTCTTATGATACCAACTATGATAATCCATGTATTTAGTACAAAGTAATTCAAGATTTATTACACAAAAATACACTTAATACAACCCGGAAGATTAGGAAGAATAGTTTATTTGGGTAATTAGGTACATAACATAGCAACTTGATACATGGATACAAAAACATTATTGAAAATTCCTTAACATTATTCTAAAATTTCATATCTTTTAAAACTACACAAGATAACCTGGTGACATAAAAAAGAAAGGGATGAGCTATAAATCTTGGTAAGGGAATAAACAAATCATAATATGAAGAATTATTACATGCTAGACAATAGGCATTTTAATGGGGCATAAAAAAAGTTATACTTATAAACATAAATAATGAGATAAGATGTAGCATCATAACATAAAGGTAACATGGGAATGTGGAAACAACACTAAACATGACATCATAAACATAGGTCAAGGATAAACACTAAGATATCATAACATAATGAGCTTAATATAACATATTTTTCACCATACATGGAATCTCATAAGACAAACATTGTAATGACTCAGACCATCCCGGTTCTTTACTTTTCCAAATTTTGGTGTTTTGAGTGTCTTGGGGACCATATGTGACACATTAAGAAGTTTTCCAAATTTTCAGGGTGAATGAACGGTGGCACAAATGGGAATTGGTGGCACCAATGGGCATCGATGGTACCGATGGAATCGGTGGAACCAATGGCATCGGTGGCACAGATTCACGATCAGTAGCACTGATGGGATTCGGTGGCACCAACAGGCATTGCTGGTATCGATGGTTATCGTTCGCACTGATGGGTCATCTGTAGAACCGATTGGTGATGGTTCCAGGGTGACAGTACCAGGGAGATGGTGTCAGGGTTACGATGCCAGGGCAACGGTGCCAGGGTGATGGTGAATCACTTAATGGTGATTCCTCCCCTATTTCTCTAGGACCTTCCTGTTTTTCCCCAGTAATGTAACTTTTGATGTAAAAAGGTTTAAACACCCCTTTCAAATCCATTTAAATCCATTAAAATATGTTTTCAATCCCCAATGGTTGGGAGACCATTGAGCTACCAAAATTTTTGGCATTTTTCTCTGTGTCACACCTTGTGGTGTTTTACAGTTTCTCCCCATTACACGTTTTCTTAGTTTAAAAGATATCTATTAAATCACAGCCGTTATCTCCACCTCTTTGAGGAAAATTATTAAATAAAAATTAATCCCAACGTGTAAAACAACCAAATCGTGCAGTTGATTCATGATCATACTTTTAAGTACTTCAAAATCATCTCCTTGTTTTTAGGATCTGGCCTTTTTCTTAAACTGATATCATCTCTTCTTTTCCATTCACTCTCTCTTGGTGTGTTTGGAGTCCTTATTCTAGAGACAAATCACTCACTGGTGCTGAAGCCTTTCCTACTCACCCTTGGAGTACTTGGATATGTTCTTCTTCAAGTCGTGCATCTCCAGTTCTTAGCCTCAAAAGATAAAACTTTGATCGTTGATCATCCAAGTTGGGTCTTCCTTAGTCTCCCTTTATCGTGTATCATGCAGGGTGGGTATGAAAATGTTTCCTCAGGGTGTGGATGAAACCGAACATTAAAGAAGAAAATAAATGGTTTCTAAAGAATAAAGGGGTGTGTTTTATGATGAAGTTGTTGTGTTCTTTTATTTCTGTTGATATGTTGTGAATTTTATGGCCATATGCCCATTGAAAATCTTGGTTGTTGGTGTTCCTTTATTGCACACTAATTAACCTTTGTTTCTATGTATAAACTTGTGATTTAATGTACATAACATGAAAAGTGATTAATTATGTAAACTTGGTTGATTAAATGGATTCCCAATGAATAAGAATCCCTGTGTGATCACCCTAGTTAACCAAATGAAAGGAAGGAAATTGATAAATGGTGTGGTTAAATCTCAAAACTCCCTTGTTTTTTCTACTAATAAACATAGATTTTATACTTGATACTTGTGGGGTGATGTCAATGGGGATGGAATACCCTATCATTCAGTTGATGGTTTTTGGATCTAAGGTTTTGTGCGCCCATATGTTGGGGCTTGGTTTGGTTTCAGTACTTCAAGGGATCTCACGGATCCCTTTTGTTGTTGTGACTTTACAACAGAACCGGGTTTGAATGCTTAAATTATTGTTTAGATGTTTTATTCTCTAGTCCATTTGTTGTTTTATCTTATGACTATTCCTGTTATTTTTCTGGTAGTAGAGTAATTCTTTAATGGAATCACTTGAACATGATAACAAGAATGGGTGGTGATCTAGTTGTGGTTGTTATGCTTTTGTTTATGAATGAATAGTAATGAGGGTGTTTGTGTATGGGCTGGTTCCAGGACACTTATACTGGGATGAGTTCTTATTTACCTATATATATAAATTTAGTTCTTATTTTTCTTCTTCGCACCCCACCCAAGTTTAGAACTTCATATCGAACACCCCCATTTCATTGGGGAGGGTGTTTTTTTTTCAACATCCTATTGGGTGGATGATTATTAGCTCCTTTCTGCTCCCTCTCCTGAGTAGCCCAAGATTATTTAGGAAGGTTGTGATGGCCTAAGGTCCATTTTATCCCAAGACCCTTTGGGCAGGGTATGTTTTTGTGGTTGGACCAGGTGTGTGTGGGCATGTTGTTTCCCAGGTGTCTTCGGGATGAGGACCAGGTGTCTTTGGGCGTAGCGGTAGTTGTTCTGGCCCAGTTGTTAGCGGGTGTGGTTATGTATGGCTGTGGTGAACTAGGTGTCTATTGGAAGGATGTGTGGTTGTGGTGGACCAGGTGTCTGCATGCAGGATACGTGGTTGAGGTGGCCTACAAGGTTGTTGTTGGGGTGGCAGTGGGACTGCAGTGAGAAATGACGGGGGAGGTATGATGCATAGGATGTCTTCAATAACCATTGGGAAAGCGGTGCGGGGTACCCAAATATTGATGTGCTATTACTATTACCTTACCTGACTTGTGTTATTTTTGGAATGTGCCTCGGTGATACTGGGTGGATAGTTTCATTGCAGGGTGTTTTGGTTACCTATACTTTCTCATGGGGCATTAGAATGCCTCCCAACTTTTGCACGAGAGCTTTTGGTATTTCCCTACTGATTATACTTTTATACTTACCCTACATGTATAAAACTGCTTTCAAGTTTCCATGAGGACCTCGAGGACCATGTGGGGTCGTACTAGCTCAGATGTTGGTATATTTTATATTTTCATTTTCTTTTCTTTTGGTATTTCCTTTTGGATTTTTCTTGTACTTAGTATGGGTTTACCTTTGAACATGCATATGGGAATGGGTTTTGGATTTACTTTTACCTTAATATTTTAATTTTTTTGGGTTTTTACCATCGTATCTCCCGATCCTACTAAATGAAAAAGGGTAATTCCTTCCATATTATGTTTGATTCTATACCCTTGGTGCTAGTCACACTTTGGGGCCTATTGAATGTGGGACTCAGGGGTCATTGTCTCTCCTTAAACTTGAGAAAGGAAGGGTTTGGAAGTTTTTTTTCCCTTCCCTCATCTTGGTGAAGGTGGGTCATGACAGAATGGTATCAGAGCTCTGATGGTTGAGAGATAGGACGGTGTTTGGAGTTAAGTACAGTGAGGATTACATGGGATGGAAGGGAAAAAGTGTTAGTCAATATTAGTACTTGAAATAGGTTAGGGAAGACTAGCTTGGACAAGTGATTTTAGGGCCCCCCATGATCCGATGCAGGGACTCTAGACCTACAGAACAACCGAGTGAGGCTATATTGATTGCATGGTAGAGACCCTAGGAAAGGTACATGCATCATAATGACTTGTTTTATTGTGTTTTCGGGGTGTTCTGGGAATTTAAATAAATAATAATTTTAAGAAAAATTTAAAAGAAAACTTCAACACTACTCAGGCTGAGGAATTCCTTGTTTACCCTATAATTATGGCATCTATATGATGACCACGAGTAGTGTGGGTGATCAAGGCCTAGGATGCTGATCTGGATGAACAGTAGAGGACTGATCGAGAGGAGGAGGATGACCAGTGGTATAAGACACTTTGTGCCTTTTAGCAGCAGACCCTCGAGAAGTATGAGGGCAGCATCTCAAACATGGAGATAGATAGATGGCTCTAGGATTTGGTGATAGCTTTCATCTTGATCCAGGCTCTGAAAGAGTACTGGGTTCCTATGGCTGTAAACCAGATGTGGGTAATGGATCTTTAGTGGTGGATGCTCTATCTCGGGGAGAATATAGATGTTGAGGTACTGTGGAACAACGTAGAGAGGGAGTTCCGAATGTAATTCCTCTCTTCCACAATGAAGGATAAGAAGAGGCAGGAGTTACTCTCCCTCCAGTAGGGGAGTATGTCTGTAAGGGATTTGTTGATCAAGTTCAAGGATCTCCTTAATTTTGTTCTGGACCTCTTTCTAGATGAGGAGTCTCGGGAAAGACGTTTAGAGAAGGCACTCCAACCTTCTCTTCGGTATGTTGTTACTCCATTCACTCTACTGATGTACTTAGAGGTTCAGAAGAAGGCTGAATTTGTAGAGAGGATGCACCCATTGGGAGGTGTGCCGAGAGAGGGGATCCAGTTGGGGTTGTTGAAGGGGAGGGACTTCGGCAGCAGGCCACCAGCATTAAGTCCTTCCAGGTTTGAGCCAGTGGGGAGTAGGCCCAGGTAGTTCTAGTTTTGATATCCAAATCCTCTCCATTTCTCTGCAACCCTATGACTGAGGTGATTCATCTATGGCAGTCGTGGGAACTTTTGGAACCAGTTCCTAGACCAAGTGTAGTATAATGGAGGTGGGCAGGCTCAACTCCCACCTTATCAACAGTGGTTTCTAGACAGTCTCATTCAGTAGCAGCAGTAGGGACAGAGAGATCTCACTCCTCTGAGGGTAGACATTGTAGGAGGAGGCTGACCTCAGGGAGCTTCTTAGGGACCTCGACCAGGATGTGGTTGGGGAGGCAGCTGATAACCAAGGGTCATAGGATCTAGGCATGGATAGTTTCACACTAAAGAGGCAACAGTTCTAGTAGGGCCATAGGTCGTTCGAGTTACTATTAGCTTGTTTTATGCTCTTTTTTGTGCCCTTTTTGATTCAGGAGCTTCACACTCCTTTGTTGCACCCATTATAGCCTATTCCTTGGGTCTATACATGGAGAGATTTCTTATGCCCCTAGTATTGAGTACGCTAGTCGGAGGTTAGACCAACTTGTCTTGTGTTTGATGGGGATGTAGATTGATGGTAGGGCCACATCATTCTAGTAGGGGCCTTCTTTTTCTATATATGAAACCATATGATTTCATCTTAGGCATTGATTGGTTGTTCTATGTGTGTTCCATTATTTACTACTTTCGTAGAAGGGTTGTGTTTTCAGATATGGGCGGCCAACGTGTGACCTTCGTCGGCAAGTGGGGTTGCCAGGAGGGCAACTGGCGAGTGGATCCCCTTCTTTCCTTATTAGATAAGATGTTAGTAGAGTTGTCAGATATAGAGATGGTGGAAGTCCCATGGTTTGTTAGTGAGTTCCTAGACATCTTCCCTAGAGAGGTGGTGACTCTACCCCCTCGATGCGATGTTGATTTTGAGATAAACTTTTAACTCAGTGCCCATCCAATTTTGATGGATCTCTATTGGATGGCACCTTCTAAGTTGTGGGAGTTATGGATTCAGATTAATGATCTGAGGAAGATGGGATTTATTCGAATGAGTGCATCATCATGGGGTGATCCTGTCTTGTTCAAAAAGAAGAAATGTGGTGGTCTTAAGCTTTGTATAGACTATCTAATGATGAATCAGGTGATGGTCAAAAATCATTACCCCCTTCCAAGGATTCATAACCTTTTTAACCAGTTGAAGAGAGTAGGTTGGTTCTCTAATATCGACCTATGATCGGGATATCACTAGTTGAGAGTGAAGTAGGGTGACATATCAAAGATTAATTTAAAGTGCAGATATAGGCACTTTTATTTCGTGGTCATGCCTTTCGGCATTACGAACACACCAGCCATGTTCATGGGGACCATGAACTCAGTTTTCCACAAGTGTATTGACCAGTTCGAAGTCTTGTTTATCAAATACATCCTGATCTACTCAAGATGAGAGGAGGATCATGACAAGAATCTGAGGACGGTTTTAGAGTTCCTCTAGCTACACCAGCTCTACGAGAATTTTTCCATGTGAAAGTCATGTACATGATAGGTACACTTCCTAGGACACGTGGTGTACCAGTAGGGAATAGAAGTGGACCCATTGAAGGTCGAGGCGGTTTTTTCTTGGGTAGTACCCAAGAATGTAGTGGAGGTTCATAGTTTCCTAGGTCTAGCAGGTTACTACCGAAGGTTCATTCCCAAATTCTCTTGAGCTACAGCACCTTTGATATCCTTTACCAAGAAAGACCAAGCTTTCTTATAGAGTGAGCAGTGCCGGATATCCATCAGCTATATAAATGAGAAGTTGGTCAGTGTCCCATTGTTGAGGTTTCCAGAAGAAGGGGTAGTGTTTGAAGTGTTCTTCAATACTTCAGGCCTAGGCTTGGGGTGTGTGCTAATGTAGTAGTGGGGAGTGATCGTTTATGGGTCTAGGTAGCTACTTCCTCACGAATGTAACTATTCCACCCATGACCTAGATCTTTCAGCAGTAGTGTTCGCGCTGAAGTTTTGGCGGAATTACCTCATTGGGGAGTGATTTGTGGTATTCACATATCACAATATCTTGAGGTATATCTTCTCCCAGAGTGACCTAAACTTTTGACTGTGGAGGTGGATAGAGTTCCTTCAGGACTAAATCTTTTAGATTTTCTACACCTCAGGGAAGGGGAACCTGGTGGCTGATGCCCTAAGCAGGAAGTCACAGAAGGATTTGGGTCGAGAATCAGCAGATTCCTGGAAGGCCAAGGGGAGTTAGCTTCCTTTCACCTAGATTCAAAGGTGGAGGATGATAGGGGCTTCCTATTCTAGATAAAGGTGTTTTCTTCCTTGGTATAGTAGGTGGAGGGGTCTTGGTGGAGGGACTTAGAGGCTCAAGTGATGCATGATCGTGTTAGCTAGGGAAATGCTCCAGAAGGATGGTTGGAGATGGATAGAATCAGATGTTGTTTCATGGAAATTTATTCATCCTTTTGGGGATGTGAGAGACAGTTCTTGGTGAGTTCCACAACTCACCCATGGAGGTACACCCAAAAGTTTCCTTGATGTACTAGAGCCTAAGGGGTCATTTTTTGTGGCCCAGGGTGAAGTGGGAAGTGGAATATTTTGTGGAAAAGTGTCTCATGTTTCATCAGGTGAAGGTTGAGCACAGTGTTTCGGGTAGTCTGGTTCAGCCTTTAAACATCACAGAGTGGAAGTGGGATGACATCTTGATGTATTTTGTCATGGTACAACCCAGGGTTCAAGGAGGCTACAATTCTATCTAGGTGGTGGTAGACTAGGTGATTAAATCAACTCACTTCATATCAATCAAGGAGTTGAGTGTGGTGGATGCCTTAGCATAGAGGTGTGTGGACGAGGTGGTGCAGTTGCATGGAGTTTTGAGGTCCATAGTCTCGGATCGAGATACACGGTTTACCTCAAAAGTCTAGAAAGGATTGCAACATGATTTTGGCACCCAAATATGACTCAGCACTGCTTTCCACCCTCATATGGATGGGCAGATAGAGAGGACCTTCCAGACATTGGAGGACATGTCGTGGGCATGTATTCTAGACTTCAGAGGATCGTGGGTGCAACACTAGCCACTGGTGGAGTTTTCCTACAAAAAAATATATCACTCTACTATTGGCATGGCTCTGTTTGAACCCTTTTATGGAAGACCCTATCATTCACATGTGTGTTGTACAGAGGTTGGGGAGGCAAGCGTTCTTGTCCCATATGTTGTGCAGAGCACGATAGAGAAGGTTCAGCTTGTGCGTGAGAGGATAAAGGTGGATTAGGACTGGAATAATTCATATTCCGACCATAAGATGAGACCCTTAGAGTTTGAGGTTGGGGACCATGTGTTATTAAAGGTCTCCCCTCGGCATGGGCAATAGAGGTTTGGTAGGGGGAGTAAGATTTCTCTCAAGTTTGTCGAACCCTTCAAGGTGTTGCGTTGGGTCGGCGAAGTGGCTTTTTAGCTGACACTACCACCGCCGCTACTGAGGGTTCACAACATCTTCCATGTGTCTCAGCTTTATTGGTATCAACATGATGATTTGCATGTCCTCAACTTGGGAGATATGGATATTGAGGACGATGCAATATTCGATCAGTGACTGGTGAGGATTTAATATTGTTAGGAGAACGTGCTTTGTGGGATAACCATTCCCTTGGTTTATGTTCTATGGAGGTATGGTGACATTGAGGAGAGTACCTAGGAATGAGAGTCATAGATACGTGTCGATTACCCAAAAAAATTAGTTTTTTTCTGTTTTGTTTTGTACTTGATTGTGATGTAATGCTTAACCATGTTAACTATGGGATGTGTTGTTTCCATTGTTTTCTGAATGTGTGGGAAGAGAGTCCTAACTGTGGGTAGTGAAGGACCTGATACCTACTCAATACGCATTAAATTATATGTTATTAAACCAATGTGGGTGAGTCAGTTCCACCCAAAGTGGATAGTATCTTGATATGGGGGAAGGAACTCCCTAATCCATATTCCTGGAGAGTCATGCCCTTTTATGTTGTGTGGTTTTGGGGGGGAGAAGAGAGGTAGTGTATTTGTGGTTGTTCAAAAGATATATGTGGTAGAGGTGTTCCTAAATATAAAGGTTCTTCCGGATTTCGAACAACTCTATAGTGGTTTGTCTTTGAGAGGTATATTATGAGGTAGTTTTTTTAATCCCCCCCCCCCTATTTTCTTCAGGTTTATCCTAAATTCTCTAGGATGAGAATAGTTTGATAGGTATCTGATGTAATAAATCAGACCCTCCTGGTCCTTTACTTTTCTAAATTCTAGTGTTTGGAGTGTCCTCGGGACCATCGGTGACTCATTAAAATTTTTTACAAATTATCAGGGTGAACGAATAGTGGTACCAAGGGGCATTAGTGGCACCAACAGGAATCGGTGGCACTGATGGTATCAGTGGAACCAATGGGATTTGGTGGCATCAATAAGAATCGGTGGCACTGATGGTTATCGGTGGCACTGATTGGTCGTCTGTAGCACTGATCAGTGACGGTGCTAGGGAAACAGTGCCAGGGTGACGGTACTAAGGCAATGGTGACTCACCTAATGGTGAGTCCTCCCCTATTTTTCCAGGACCTTCCAGTTTTTCCCCAGTAACATAACTTTTGGATTAAAATTGTTTTAATACCCATTTCAAAGCCATTTAAAGCTAGTAAAATATGTCTTAAATCCCCAATGGTTGGGCGACCCTCGAGCTACCAAAATGTGTGGCCTTTTTCCTCAGTGTAACACCTTGTGGTGTTTTACAGTTTATTCTCGTTATAGGTTTTCTTAGTTTAAAAGATATCTATTAACTCAAAATTGTTATCACCACCTCTTCAAGGAAAATAATTAAATAAAAAATAATCCCAATGTGTGAAACTACCCAACTGTGGGGTCGAGCCATGATCAGAATTTTAAGTACTTTGAAATCATCTCCCTATTTTTAGGATCTTGCCTTTTTATTCAACCAAGATCATATTTTCTTCTCCTTTCTCTCTCTCTCTTGGTGCATTTGGAGTCCTTCTTCCATAGATGAATCGTTCACCAATGATAAAGACTTTCCTTCTTATCCTTGGAGTCCTTGGAGATCTTCTTCAGAAAGTCGTGCATCTCCAGTTCTTGGCCCAAGAAGAGAAAACTTTGATCATTGATCATCCAGGTAGGGTATTCCTTAGTCTATCTTTACTGTGTATCATAATGGGTGGGTATGATAATGTTTCCTCGGGGAGTGGATGAAACTGAACCTTAACGAAGATAATAAATAGTTTCTAAAGAATTAATGGGTGTGTTTTATGATGATGATGTTGTACTCTTTTATTTTCATTCATATATTGTTAATTGTATGGTTCTATGCCCACTGAAAATAATAGACATTGTTGGTCCTCTCTATCCCACTAATGAACCTTCATTTCTTTATATAAACTTGTTATTGATTGTACATAACATGGAAACTGATTAATTGTGTAAACTTGGTTGATTAAATGGATTCCCAATGAATAAGAATCCTTTTTTGATCACCCCGATTAACCAAATGAAAGGAATGAACTTGAAAAATGGTGTAGTTAAATTTTAAAAATCCCTTGTTTTGTTCTGCTAATAAGCATGGATGTTCTGCTTGATGCTTGTGGGTGATGTTAATGGGGATGGGATCCCCTGTTGTTCAGTTGTTGGTTTGTGGATATAAGTCCATGTAGGTCCGTATGTTGGGGATTAGTTTGGTTCTAGTACTTCAAAGGATCTCACGGATCCCATTTTTGTTGTGACTTTACAAGAGAACTGGGTGTGGATGCTTAAATTGTTGTTTGGTTGTTTTCTTCTCCAGTCCAGTTGTTGTTTTTCCTTGTGGTTATGCATTTTTGTTTCCCGGTAGTGAAGGAATGCTTTAATGGAATCACTTGAACATGATAACAAGAATGGGTGGTGCTTTAATTGAGGTTGTTATGATTTTGTGTAGGAATGATTAGTAATTAGGGTGTTTGTGTATGGGCTGGTTTCAAGACCCTTAGGTGGGGATGAGTTCTTGTTTACCTATATGTATAAATTTAGTTCTTATTTTTATTATTATCACCCCACCCAAGTTGATCACTTTATGTGGAACACCCCCATTTCATGGGGGAGGGTGTTTCTCCCAACATTCTATTAGGTGGCTGATTATTAGCTCCTTTATGATCCCTCTCCCGAGTAGCGCAAGACTCCTTGGGTAGGCAATGACGGCCTGAGGTCCATTTTAACCCAATACTCTTCGAGCACGGTATGTTGTGGTGGTTGGCCCTGGTGTGTGCAGGCATGTTGTTTCCCAGGTTTCTTAGGGATGAAGCTCAGGTGTCTTCGGGCGTGGCTGTAGTTGTTTTGGACCAGGTGTTTGCGGGTGTGGTTACGTATGGTTTTGGTGGCCCAGGTGTCTGTGGGCAAGATTCATGGTTGTAGTGGCCCAGGTGTATGTGGACGGGATACGTGGTTTAGGTGGCCCATAAGGTTGTTGTTGGGCAGCAATGGGACTGCAGTGAGAAATGGCAGGGGAGGTCTGACACATAGGATGTCTTTAATAACCATTGGGAAATCGGTGTGGGGTACCCAAATTTTGATGTTCTATTACTATTACCTTACCTGACTTATGTTAGTTGGTGAGTGTTCCATGGTGAGGCTGGGTGGATAGTTTTCTTTTCTAGGTTTTTTGGTTACCTCTACTTTTTCAAGGGGCATTAGAATGCCTCCCCAACAGTGGACAAGATATTTTGGTTTTTCCCTACTGAGTATACTTGTATACTTACACTATGTCTTTAAAAATTATTTCAGGTTTCCAGGATGACTTTGAGGACCATGAGGGGCAATACTATCTCAGACGTTGGTAAATTTGATGTTTTCATTTTCTTTTCTTTTGGTACATCCCTTTGGAGTTTTCTTGAATTTTGTATGGGTTTACCTTTGAACATGCATATGGGAATGGGTTTTGGATTTACTTTTACCTTTAGTTTTGGAGTTTTTTGGGTTTTTACCATCGTATCTCATAATCCTACTAAATAAAAAGGGTAATGCCTTCCATATTATGTGTGATTATATAACCTTGGTGCTAGTCACCACTCCAGAGCCTATTGAAGGTGGGACTCATGGGGAATTATCTCTCCTTAAACTTGAGGAAATAAGGGTCAGGTAGTTTTGTGTCCCTTCCCTCATCTTGGTGAACGCGGGTCATGACAAATACATTACCCAATGCATTTGAGAACTCTCTAGGTTCACATATCATAATCATATCATGTACATTCATAAGTGTGCCACATATATCATATGACATAAAAACATATTTTATCACATTTAATCCCATGATAAATGATCGTGGGTTACATACATGAAATTATCCAGTAAATTAAGTATAGTTACAACTATGTAAATAAACTTGAGTGTAAATGGCTACAGGTATACACCTCACAAAAGTTTGTCAAGGAAAATCTCAGTGACATTTCGACATCATAATGGTAGTACATGATGATTCATAAAATGGTTCAATTAGGGAGATAAGGGGGTCTATAATAACTTAAAAGTCAAAATAAAAGTGTGGATGATATGTTAGAACAAAATTCAATATGCAAATTTGGGAATTAATAGTCATAATACAAATATGGTGTTACAATAAAAACTTAGCATGGAAAATCATAGGATAATTTCAGCTGTGTAATGGGGGTACATAATGAATCATAGGAGTTATTAATGAGAGTGATAGGGGTCACTCATAACTTGGGTATCATAATTTTAGTAATATGTATGTGGTAGATAATATCCAATCAATAGTAATTGGAAGAAAAAGTGCATTACATATATAACTTTCTTGAATAAAGAGGAGAAAGAAAGGATCACTTACTAAATATCATCATAGTAACGGATTGGGTAAATACTGTAATGAGATCTTATAAATGATATCTCATTATTATGACATAAATTTTTTATTATAGGTATCTTTATAATGTCATTAAAACATAACCAATTGATATTCAAAAGGATAATCATAAAGAAGGTGCTTTAATGGAAAAGAATAGATAGGGGTTTCCTACTAAATGTTATTATAGTAACAGCTTAGGTAAATTGTATAATGATAAGGGATAAATGATATCTCATTATTAGGAAATAAATTAGATAGTATAGGGATCATTTATAAAGGAATGATAACATAAAAAATTGAGAATAAAAATGTTATATACAAATGAGGTTCTTGAATGGAAAAGAAGAGGGAGAGATTGGTCCCTTACATTGAGAGGGTGATTCCAAAAGCTTGAGAGGGTTTTCTTGAGAGCCTGGAGGAACCTTGTGAGGACTATAGAGGCGGGAGGGAATATTTAGGATTTTTAATAGGTTTTTTTAGAAAAAAACTAATGGGATATTGGGTGATTTTATATAGGAAAATAGAGGGAAGTTCATTATTATTTCCCTAACTTAGGTTTTAGACTCTATACAATAAAATAATAAAACACACATACCATACCACAGTTTTTTTCCCATGTTTTCCACTAAATAGGATTGGTTTTAATTTTTTTATAATTCCAAGGTCTGAACTCACTAAAATACTATCCCTGGTTATGTGGAAGTGAGTCATGTTCATAAATAAATGATTTTAAAACCTTAAAATATAATATATGTTTTGGAAGACGCAAAAGGATGTATAAAATGAATAAAATAACCTAAAAATCATATAATTTTAAATTATAAACATTTATTTGGTCATGTATACCCATTATATAATTTATTAAATCACTTTTAGGTCATAATACACACTGTACATTTATACGGTATTTATTTTTTACCTGAAAATTCAACTATCTCATAAAGTTAATATATTCAACATTAAGTAATATAGATGTGATGAGTCCAAAAAAATTATTTTAAAAAAATATTTAATTATTTTAATTTTCACTCTTTAAATAAAAATTGACATTTATTGAGAAATGCTTTTCTTTACAATAACAATTTTTGAGCCCTTACAAAAATTACATCTCACTTCATAAAAATTGTATTATAATTTATAATTAAGAAAATTTTCTTAATAGTATTATTTTGTTAAAATATAATTTTTTTTGAAAATCAATTAATTCAAAAAAAGGAATTTATTAATTGAAATTGGATATTACATAGAAATTCAATTTTAGTTGTTTCATATTAAAACTAATTTTTTATCAAACTCATTAATTAATCATTTTTATGGTAAAAACAATAAGGAATTAATATAATAATTAATTAATTGAAAATGAAATATAAATATTAATAATATTAGGGTTATACTTTTTTTCATTGTAAAATTATTATTATTATTATTTCCCACTTAATTAACCTATTTTTCTTTTACTATGGTAAAAAATATTTACTATGGTTACTAATCCTATTGTCCAATAATTAAGTTGACCTTATTAACTAATATAAGTAATGATGATTATAAATATTTAATAAATTTTATAAAATTCAATTCACATAACTGGTCGAATTTAATTTAAACAAAAACACGCAAGCATGACGAAAAGCGCTTTTCTGAAAAATGTATTTTTTATTGAAAGGATGAATTTACTTTAACTCTATAACTAGTAATTTTTACTATATTAATTTCAATTTATAATTATATATATAATTTATAAATTTAATTTAAATTATTCCCCATTTCAGGTCATTTTTAAGTAATTAAAATGGAGAAACATTATGCATTTTAAAACAGTTTTTAGAAACAAAAATGTGTTTTGAAGCCTAAAAATTGTTTTATTCTAAAATATCATATAAAGATGATTTAAATTTAATTAATTGGATTAAATATAACTAAGTAATTATTATTTTAATTTTAAATCAAACTAAAGGAATAATTTTACATTTAAAATAATTAATTTATCAAAATAAATGATAGTTTTAAAAAAATGGGTATTTTTCACTATTCACTGAAAATCAATATTTCCTGAAAAATAAAAAAACACCCTAAGTTAGTTTTACTATGTTGATATCAAAAATTAATTTTATTTTATCAAATAAATTTTCTAAATTTTATATAAAATAATTATAATATGTTTTTCACAAAGAGACAAAAATCATTTTTGAAGAAAACATATTTTAAAGACATTACAAAAAATTGAATGATTATTTACTAAGAATTTATCAATAAATTTATATTGAGTATAATATATATATATATCAAAAATTATTTAATCCTAGTCATACCTATATTAACAACTAGGTTATAAAAATCGTATTTAAATTATCATAATTTGTTTGGGTTTATTGTTATGTTTCACATACACTATCGAACATAATTTTCTCTTTTAAAAATTCAGACCGTTACACTGATAGCTGATAGAGCTCTCATTTTTATGAATCTGACTTTGGGTATCATATTATTTATGGAATATACGATTTTTTAGTTACTTAAATCTACTTCATTACAGGTGAGTCATGATACCTCTGATGTTCACCAATTTAAGGATTGACTAAGACACTTCATTCATTCTAAGGTGAATATATTATAGCTTGTTTATTTTTCTAAACCCATGAATTAGGAAAAACATGAAGACTATTTGGGTATATAAATATTTTTACAATGTGGGATGTCTCATCTAGTGTGTTATCAATGTGGAAGGATGGGTCATGCTCTACCATAGTTCCACCAATATCCAGTGGAGTGTCACTCTTATGAGAATGTGGGTTATATACAATTTTTCTACCAGAGTTCTTCTTAGCTAGATAGTGTCACCAGTAACAGAAAGTCTAAGGGATTAGTTGTGGGTTTTGGTGTGGTATTGTATGGTTGTAGTTTTATTTCCTTTTGATGGTTATGGTGTGTAGGTGGTAAATGTTATCAGGGTCAGGAGAGGTAATAGTGTGGTGTTTCTTAGGGTAGTTAAGGTTAACGAGGCTAATTTAGAGGCCCAAGGTCAATCCATATTCAATCCACTGACCTGACACTGACTAAACATGATTACGGACCTTTGAATATTTAAGATATGGTCTTAGTGGAATTTACCATAAAATTAGATTTATTTTATATGGTTGATTCACATTTGTTTATATGTTCATTGTATTCAAGTTATCTAGGGGTAGGAATTGTGTTTGAGTGTGACTCAACCTACCACATTGATAAATCACTAACTGAGATATCCCATACTATGAAAAATACATATAGCCCTGATAAGAAATATCAACACCACTCCTATAAGAATCATTAAACAACTATCTGATTCATGGCCCCAGAAAAAGAATTAAGCTGAAAGATATTCACCTGAGAATGAATAAATTTTCTCATTTCATCTTTATATTAGAGAAACCTGGAGTTCTTATCACTCACCAGTGAATAAGTTGATTTAATTATCTCAAAAAATAGTTTAGTCAATCACCAACATGATACTATGAGTCAAATAAGTAAAATCAAGAGATATTTCATCTCTCAACTTATCATGAAATAAATGTTATAAGAAATTGTCTCACCCAAATTTACCCAATATTTTAGTGTTAAACGGTCACTTGTAATTTATCTTGGGTTGTCAAATCCACAGAGACCTAAGAAATAACCTACAGATGCATACATTATATGGACTATTTTTGTATATGAAGTGGCCAACTTGGGTTTATTTTATGTGGTTTTAAGTGAATGATAATATACTTAAGTGAATTCAATTTAAAAGAATGATTTGATCCTAGGTTATCACTTGGGGTGCATTGGATTCATTCCTTTTTCAACAATTTCAATTTCTTATATTTGAGATGGGTTTGTTTAATAAGATCAAAAAACATCATCACTTACTGGTTAAATACCTACACACATTAATACTAATCACCTATACACTTGAAGGATCAAAGTTTTGAGCACTCCAAGGTAAAGGTTCGTATTAGCACTTGAAGTGTGTGGCCTTAAATTCAACAAGGACGAAGAAGTTTAAAGATCTTCAAACAAAATTATTAATTAAAATAAGTGATTGGACATTAATGGAGAGAGAAATAAAATCCAATCCAGCACATTTCTACTCCCTTGGATCAACCCATAAGCGGGTTATCCCTCCATTGATGTTATGGTTTCAATGGAAGCGGTAAGTGGACTCATGAGGGAGGAATTAAAGAAGTAAAAAAACAATGAAATAATGATCACTCCATCGTTGTGTGATAATTTCACAATATTTAGTGTGAATAAATTCACACGTTAAGATAACGGTATAAATTTGTTATGAATAAGAACAGAATAATAGGAGGAGAATAATTTTTATGAAGAAACTAAGATAAATTAGAACAACTTACATGTGAAAGACAGCTTGAGATAACAAAAATGCAGCATAACATTACAATGATTGAAATCACCAAATATGCTCATCTCCTTCACCAACACTGGCTTAAATAGGCATTTTGGAAGCCTTGGGTCGAGCCTCCAATAGTTAAAGTCATACCACTTGAGTATGGTAGGCTTAGGGTGGTGTAAATCTTGTGGAACTTAGACTTTTCCACACTTGACCCGAAGTGGAAACTAACTTGCATCCACCAAACAAAGGTGTATAAATAACCTTATAGATGGAAGAATTAGAGTGGGAAATATAATAATAAAATGGATCCCCGAATGGATCCTAACCTCCTATAAATTTTTAGCTCAAATAATTTTTTTTTTTGAGATATGATTAAATTGGTGGGATGTTTTTTGGGCCACAGAATCTGGACCAGAATTTTATCTCCAACGTGAGCTGCATGTAACTCCCTTCAACACTCATAATTAGCTGTTTTCACTGTTGGAAGAAATGTTCCCCATGATTTCCTCTATCTTCAGTTCAATTTTTAGAATTATTGGGCTTGGATATTGGCATATACATTAGTTTTATTGGGATTCTTTATAGTTCATTTCACCCCAAATGTTGTTTGTTCAAGGCCAACTTTGATGGTCTTTCAATATGAATCTTCATGTACTCTAAAAGTATGAATTGTTCCCAATGTAATGTGAAACCAAAAAATTAAATATTAAAATAAAATCAAGACCATTTTTTATTTTAGGAGGTGTTCAAAAATGAACCATGTAATAGTGCATTTTAAGAGGTAATTACAAACATAATGTGAATCAATGTTCAATTTATAAAATGCACTAAAATGGTGTTTATGAATAATAAAGCACATGAATAATATATATGTTAACAATTAATATTAGTCTCATTATATGTCTAATCACACCCCCAAAATGAGTTTTTCTTGTCTCGAGAAAAATATATCTCAACAATATGAAATTCGAATTCCCTTTTCCAAAAAAAAATTAATACACAATGATCACCAAAAAACCCTTATACCAAACAATCATGAAACCCATCAAAATATTTTAATACAAGAAAGTTTCATAAGAATATCTCAATCCCAAGATCCTTACTTTGTTCAAATTCATCACCATATTTCATCCAATATAAATTAAGCATGAGGATGTGTTGTGTATCACAATAGACATGGGGGGTTCATATTTATTCAAGGTGGAAATGAAGGAAGTGATAGTTGGAATCAAATTTCAATATTAAGATGATTATCTCTTTTTTTTATAATATTTCCATGGTAATTTAGATTTCACTCAAAAGTGTCAACCCATGTAGCGAGACTTTTCCAATGACTCCCAGGCTCTAAGACCTTAGGTCACTAAGTGAAGCCTACATACTCAGGCATCATCTCAAGTTAACTCAATCAAAAAAAAAGTAAAATTACCAAAAATAGAGATAAAATTACTAACTCTGATCTAGAAAACAATAGATTCATGATCCCCAAGTTCCAAAAGCCATGCATTAGGTCATTTCATTGCTCTATGCACAAATTTATTGTTTTTTTATTTTTATTTTTATTTTTATTTTTTTATTTTTTATTGAATACTCATATTAAAACTAAAATGGTCACCAAAACTATGCTATTTATTTTGGGGACCCCATGAACATAAAATAATACCCCACTATCCAAAGGACGTGCATTGTGATTTATTTTATTTAGATGAAAATATAAATGATTAAAAATCACATTAGACAGCTACACTTTCCAAAATCTATGCACATGAAATTATACATGGATAAAAATCAGAATTATGGCATGCTAAATTATTTGATATTTAATTTCAAAGTGTTCAATTTGTATTATCATGTTCAAGGATAAAGGAACTTTTCTTTCCATTTAGGAACACTTTTATTTCAAATCATTTTTTTCTCACAAAAGTAATTTTTTTATTTCATCTCCCCCCCAACTTAAAATAACATTGTCCCTAGTGTTTGAAGGAAAACAATTAGAAGCGGGTAGAGGTAGAGAAGGGTATTTCAGAAAAGGAAATTGAAAATGAGGATCATGTAATGAAGTCACTTGGTTATTGAAGTTGAAGTTCTTTCTACTCCCTTTTAATCCCTTGATATCCATGTCACTTGCAAAGTTCCCTAATGGAAAAAGGAAAAACAAAAAAACAAACAAAACAAAACAATATTTATTTATTTATTTATATAATAAAAAATTAAAATATAAGTATATATACAAAAATTGTAGAATAAGGAAGCACTATAAGTCATAGGTCAGTGGTAAGTGTGTGCCCTTGTCTCCCTTCGGTCTTGGGTTCGAGTCCACACGGCTTCCCCAGTTGTGACGGGGTTTTCCCCGTGACCTGCGATGTGTCCTTTTATTTTTTTTAATTATCATTATATTTCTTTGTATTTTTATTTTAACATGCAAACCCATAAAAATAACATAAAATAAACTGATGATACATTGCCTTCTTTTTAAATTTTTTGGTAAGGTATTACTCAGGTATCACACCACGTGACATGGATGAATATGGTGATCCCCTTTCATACCCATCCTTACTCATAAAAGAATAATAGGTCAACAGTATAAGGTAATTTTTTAAAAAAATCAAAATGAAAAATAAAGATGATTCACAATGATAATAAATATGAAAACCAACGGTTTCCTCTCATGCAACACTTTTTTTAATGTTTCTAGCTCGACTTAGACCATTAATTGTTTAAGTATTTTCCTCATTAAAGGATGGTTCACATAATTCTTCATCAACTTCCTATTTTTGGAATGTTTCAATGAATGGTTTGAATCTATTACCATTAACTTTAAAGGTTTGACCATTGCTGGGATATTTAATTTCTACAGCCCCATGGGGGTGCACCTTATGCACTATGTATGGACATGACCATATGTTCCTCAACTTTCCCAAGTGTAAATTAAGTGGAGAGCTATAAAAAAGAATAGTTTTACCTGGTAAAATGTGTTTGGTTTTTAGATTTCAAGATTGGTAGGATTGAACTCTAGCTTTATTTATCTTGAATTTTCATAAGACTCCATCCTAAGTTCCTCAAGTTCATTGAGATCTAAATTCCTTTTTTATGGCCAATGAGAGGTCATAATTCATTTTCTTAATTTCCCAAAAAGCTTTATGTTCAATTTCAGCTGGTAAATGGAATGTTTCTCCATAAACCAACCAATATGGTAACATTCCTCAAATGGTTTTATATGTGGTTCAATAGGCCCAAAGAGATTCTAAGAGTTTTCTCAACCAATTGTTCCTTGATGTATTAACAGTTTTCTCAAGAATTTGTTTGATTTCTCGATTGACTGACTCAGCTTGACCATTGGTCTATGGTTGGTAAGTAGTGGAAAATTTGTGAGAAATTTCATACTTTTCCATGAGTGATGATAGTGGACGATTGCAAAAAATAGTTCCACGATCACTAATGATATCCCTAGAAATTCCAACTCTAGAGAATATGTTTTCCTTGAGAAATACAATCACAATTTTATGATCATTGGATTTTTTAATAATGGACTCAACCCATTTAGATAAATAATCGATAGATAAAAGGATGTACAGATATCCCCTAGAGTTTGGTAAGGGACCCAAGAAATCAATTCCCCGGCAGTCAAATATTTTAATCACTAAGATGGGAGTTAGTGGAATTTGATTCCTTTTTGTGATGGACCCTACTTGTTGACACCTAGGACAGCTCTGAAAAAATTTGTAGGAGTCCCTTGAGAGGGTGGTACATAAGAGACCACATTGAAGAACCTTAAATAAGTTTTTTTAGAGGAAAAGTTACCTCTACACACCACACTGTAAAAAAATTTAAGGATGGACTCTTGTTCAGATTCTGGTACACACCTCCTAATGACTTGGTCATGGTAGAACTTATAGAGGTATGGATCATCAACACATAGTGTCTGACATCAGAAAGGAATTTCCTTCTATCTTGAGACCCTAAGAATTTTAGAATGACTCATGTAACTAAGAAGTTGGTTATATCGGCATACCAAGGGCAGTCACTCAGAAAGTATAGGTGTTCATCAGGGAATGAATCAGACACATAAAGGTGAGATAATTTGTCATAAAATTCTATCCTAGAGATATGATCAGTTACAGAATTTTCAAAACCATTTTTGTCCTTGATTATGAGGTAAAATTCTTTTAATAGAAGGATCCACCTAATTAGTCTAGCCTTAACATATTGTTTCTATAAGAGGTATTTTTGTGCAGAATGGTTAGTGAACACAGTGATGGGGGATCCTAAGATATAGGACCTGAATTTCTATAAGGAAAAGAAAAAATTAATCAATTATTTATCAGTATTAGTGTAGTTTATTAGTGCATCATTTAAATATTTTCTTTCATAAGCAATGATACATGGAGTCCTCTCACACTGTTGTCCTAAGACTTCCCCTACAGTGAAATCACTAGCATCACACATTATCTCAAAAGGAAGTTTCCAATTTGGTGATTTCATGATAGGTAGAGATATAAGAGCTGACTTGAGTGTAAAGAATGATTCCTCACAGGTTTCTATCCATAAAAATGGACAATCTTTCACTAATAGATCACAAAGTGGTTGTGAAAGAGATCTGAAATTTATAATAAACCTTCTATAGAAACCGGCATGTCCTAAGAAGGACATCACTTCATTAATAGTTTTAGGAGATAGAAAGTGATGAATGATGTCGACCATAGCTTTATCAACTTCAATCCTTCTACCAGATGCTAGATAGCCTATATCAAGACCTTCTCTTACTATGAAATGGCATTTTTTCAATTTAGGATTAGATTATTATCCTCACATCTTGACAAAACCATTTAAACATTCATAATTAATACCTCAAAAGTATCCCCAAAGATATAGAAGTCATCCATGAAGACCTATAAACAATCCCCCACCATGTATGAGAAGATTCCCATCATGCACCACTAGAAGGTACCAGGGGCATTACATAACCAAAAGGGAATACGTTTAATGGAAAAGGTGTCGAATAGACAAGTGAAGTTTGTTTTTCAATGATCCTATCAGGAGACATCTATTTGATAATACCCTGAGAATCCATCTAGGAAGTAATAGAATTTATGACCCACTCCTAGCTTGAGGAATTGATCAAAAAAGGGCAAGGGGAAATGGTCTTTCTTGGAACAAGAGTTGAGTTTCCTATAGTCAATACAGACTCTCCATCCACTACTAACCCTTTTGGGGACAAGGTCACCATCCTCATTGGTGGTCATAGTGATTCCAGATTTCTTTGGGACAACTTGAATTGGTCTTACCAACTCACTCTCAGAAATGGGGTAGATGATACCCACCTTCAAAAACATAAGAAATTATTTCCTTAACACATCCATAATATTTGGATTGAGTCTCCATTGAGGTTGAATACATGGTTTGGATTCAGATTCAAGAACAATCCTATGAGTCCTAATGGGTGGTATAATCCCAGGAATATTAGAAAGGTTCCATCCAATTGCTTTCTTATGCTTTCTTAGGACATACAAAAGCATCATATCTTGATTGGCTTTAAGAGAGGAAGAAATGAAAATAGTAAAGGCTCAATTTTCCCCTATGAATTATTACTTGAGTGATGAAGGTAGGACCTTAAATTAAATATCATATCGGTTATCACTTTCCAAGAAAGGATGGGACTTTGTATTGAACTTAGTTTCTTTGATCATATTTCTTGACAGAATTGGTTCCTTGTGAATTGAATTTTTATCTAATAAATTGGAAAGATCGGTTTCATGAATGGTTATGGACTCAATGTTATTTATTTCACCAATGGTATCATTAATTAGTGATTAAATAAAATCATCAATAGATCTATCTAAAATATATTAAAGCCAAGGAGACAAATTTCCATCATGTGAACAAAGAAAATCAATATCTTCTTGACAAGTCTAGAATCATGTTTCCAAAGTTGATGGTCATGTTCCCATTTTGGACTCAGATAATAGATTTTATTGTTTCAAGGAAGGTATGACCAAGGATTATTGGGGTTTTCACCCTAGGACCTAAGCTTGGGTTATTTTCAAGAACAATGAAGTTAGCTGGGTAAATGAAATTTTCAACTTTCCACAAAACATCCTTTAAGATCCTCTTAGGAACTCGAACACTACAATCAGGAAGTTGAAGAGTGACAGATGTGGGTTGGAGTTCTTCAATCCCTACCTGACAATACATGGCATAAGGAATGAGGTTCACACTGGCTCCTAAGGCACAAATTGATTTCAAAAAAAAATTCTCTCCTAACTCAGCATTGATTTATGGACATCCTGGATCTTTCAACTTTGGAGCAATGGTCCCTTGAATGGTGGTACTCACATTAGAAGCCAAAAGGACTTGGTTTTTATGTGAAAATTTCCTTTTAAAAGTGCATAAGTCATTAAGTTATGTTGATTAGGATGGAATGTTTTTGATTTCATCAAGAAGGGGGATGTTCGACTTAACCTGAGAGAAGATTTCCCTCCAAGTCTCATTCAGTTCTAGTTTATTTTTTCCTCTCATGCATTGAGGGAAAGGAGCGGGTTGTTTGATTGTTTGGTGTGGTTGTAGTTCCTTCACATTCTCATTGGGTTTTTCAGAATCTATGGGTAGTTATTCATCATTTTCATGATTTGTTGAAGCTTTTAATGGTTTTGTAATGGCTTGTTCAGGTTTCTCAATGGATTTCCCACTTTTTAAAACAATTATTGCTTTGATTTATTCATGAGAGGTTTGTGTGTAATTGGATTATCTCATTAAAGTTGAGGATGGTACCACCTTAGTAGGCATGGGTTCCTTCCCGTTTTTAATGTTTTGTAGTTCATGTTTAAGGGATGAGACTTCTGAGTTCATTTTCTCCATTTTTTTACACAACTGCTCAAGGATTGGAAGAGGGGTAGATTGAGTAGGGGCTTGTGCTCGTTGGTTTATCCCGGGAGGATACTTTGGTTGTTGGATTGGTTGTTTCATGGGTTTCTGGATGGGTTTTTGGTATTGGATAGAAGTGTGTTGGTATTAGACTAGTTGTGGTTGGAACTAGTTATGGTTTTTAAAATTTTGTGGATGGTAGGGGTTTGGTCCTTGTGGCTGACTAGGTTATTGGTTGGGTAGTTGGTTATATTTCCAACAAAATTCAGGATGGTCATTGTACCTGGGATTGAAATTGTTTTGGTACTATGGCTTCTAAAAGGTTAGATCATTGACCTCTACTAGTGTTCCTCCTAAAAGAACATCTTTAATACAAGGTATGGTTGGGAATTTTTCGGTCTTGTGGTCATGTTTTTCACGAATTGTGCAAATAGGGTCAACAGTTTTAATTTTGTTGACCCTTCTAAGATCAATCTCATCAACCTTCCTAGTGAGTGCAGCAAGTTTATTCCTAAGTCTTTCCTCTTCTCTAAGTGTATTCATTCCATTAATTATTTTTGGATTTTCATAATAAGGTGATGTTCCCCATGTTTTTTTTCATCAAGGATTTCTAGATACTTGTAAGCATCATTTGGGGATTTGTTTTTAAAGGTCTCATTACACATCAGGTCAATAAATTGTTTTCCCCAGGCTCAACCCTTCATATAAAATTCTCACTTGTTTACAAATATAAAAAACATGCTGTGGAACTATTTTTAGGGTGTCTTTAAACCTCTCCCATGTATCATAGAATGATTCTCCCTCTTTTTCAAAAAACATTTGGAGGCTCTTTTTAAGTGCAATTGTTTTGTGGTGGGGAAAGTATTTTTTGTATAATTCTCTTTGTAATTGGTCCCAAGATTTTATGGATGTTGGTCTCAAATTTTTTAGCTAATTTTCACTCGATACTTCAAAGAAAAAGTAAAGATCATCATCTTAGCCGATTCTAGTTGATGTGGGGTACACATGGTTTTTACAATGTCATTGAACTCCTTAATGTGAAGGTAGGGCATCTAGGACTTCATTCCATGGAATGTGGGATGGTGGTTTAAGACATGGGGTTTAAATATGTAGTTGTCATATTTTATGGAATTGTGTCTAATGCATGAGGGGAATTGGTCCATGCAGGTGTGAGGTAGTTTTTCATGGTTTGATCGACTGCATTCCCCAAGTTTGGGACTGCCACATTTGGATTTCTATTTTGGTTCCCACCAGGGTTTATGAGTTGGTTTCTTTAAAGAGCCTCCATTGAAATGGGATCAATTGTTGAATTTGTAGTATTAGGAATATTAGGATCTAATGGAAATATTTACCTTGGTTTACATGACTCCCCAACCCCAGGACTATCCACCCTAACTACACGGTTTGATTGGTCATGGGTGTAGGCAGACATGTTCCAAAAGAAAAAAAATGAGAAATGGAAAAGATAAGAGAATTTGGGTGAGAATAGAATAAATGGGAGAGAATAGAATGGTTGTTGATATAACTTAATTTGGTCCCTAGAAACGGCCCCAAAATTTAGTCTCGCCAAAATTTACCCAAAATTTTAGGGTTAAGGAGACGCTTGTAGTTTATCTTGGTTTGTCGAATACTCAGAGACCTAAGAAGTAACCTACATACATGTAAATTATATGATTTTTTTTCTATCAAGTTTCTAACTTGGGTTTATTTTATATGGGTTTAAGTTAATGATAAAATACTTAAGTTAATTCAATTTAAAAGAATGATTTCATCCTAGGTTATCACTTGGGGTGCATTGGATGCATTCCTTTTTCAACTATTTAAATTTCTTATATTTAAGATGGGTTCATTTTAGAATATCAAACAACATCATCACTTACTCGTTTAATCCCTACACACCTTAATAGTAATCACATACACACTTTAAGGTTCAATGTTTTGATCACTCCAAGGTAAATTTTCGTATTATCACTTGAAGTATGTGGCCTTAAATTCAACAAGGATGAAGGAGTTTAAAAATCTTCAAAAAAATTCTCAATTAAAAGAAGTGATTAGACATTAATGTAGTGATAAATAAAATCCAATATAGCCGGTTTCTACTCCCTTGGATCAACCCATAAGGGGGTTATCCCTCCATTGACGCTAGGGTTTCAATAGAAGTGGGAAGTAGACTCATGAGGGAGGAATTGAAGAAGTAAAAAAACAATGAAATAACGATCAATCCACCGTTGTGTGATAATTTCACAAGGATTGGTGTGAATAAATTCACACATTAATCCAACGATATCAACATGATATGAATAATAATAGAATAATTTGAGAAGAAGAACTTTTATTAATAAACTAAGACGAATTAGAACAACTTACATCTGAAAGACAACTTGAGACAACAAAAATGTATCATAACATTATAATGAAATAAATCACCAAAGATGTTGAACTCCTTCACCACCACTTCCTTAAATAGGAATTTTTTAAGCCTTGGGTCAAGCCTAAAATATTTAAAGTCATCCCACTTGATTATGGTAGGCTTAGGGTAGTGGAAATCCTGTGGAACTTAGATTTTTCCACTCTTGACCTAAAGTGGAAGCCAGCTTGTATCCACCGAATAGATGCGTAGAGATGACCTTCTATATGGATGAATTAGAGTGGGACATAGAATAAGAAAATGGATCCCCAGATGGATCCTAACCTCCTGTAAAATGTCATCCCAAATGGATTTTCTTTGCCAAATATGATTAAATTGTTGGGATGTTTTTTTGGGCCACAGAATCTAGCCCATAATTTTATCTCCAACTTAGGCCGCATGTAAATCCCTTTAACACTCAGAATTATACCTTTTAACTATTAGAATAAATTTTCCCCATGATTTCCTCTATCTTCATTTCAATTTTCATAATTATTGTGCTTGGATCTTGTCCTCTACAGTAGTTTTATTGGGCTGATTTCCAGTTCACTTCACCCAGAATATTATTTGTTCAAGGACAACTTTGGTGGTCTTCTAATATGAATCTTAAAGTACTAAAAAAATATTAATTTTTTCCAATGTAATGAGAAAGCTGAAAATTAAATATGAAAATAAAATCAAGACCATTTTTTATTTTAGGAGGTTTTCAAAAATATTACATGTAATAGTGCATTTTAAGAGGGAATTACAAAAATAATGTGAATCAATGTTAAAAGTATAAAATGCACTAAAATGGTGTTTATGAATAATAAATCACATGAATAATATATATATTAACAATGAATATTAGTCTCATTCTGTGTTTAATCAAGAAATAATCCCAAAATTCCATCCGTGATAGCTCTGTATTATACTCAATCTAGATAGGGAAATCCCACCAGCACCTCAGTAGTCCTTGGATCATATACACAGTAAGCTATAGCCAATTCTCAAGGTGTCTCTAAATAGTCCAAGATATCCTGTAATAACTCAATATATAACTTAGTATCATGTGGTCCAACCTCTATAGTAAATAGAATTGGATGTAGTAACATTAACTCCTTGTTCATATCTAACATGGAAGGTTTTCCTCTCATAAATAAACAAGACATAGACTATATAAAATCTAGTAGAATCTCATAGAGTTACTGATCAAGAGGTACCAGTATAACTATAGAATTTAACTCAACAATCGATGGGGAATGTTCATTCCCTCCCTCCTAGAACTTGAAATGCATTTTTCTTGGAATAATTTCACTATAATGATCATAAATGGATCATAAAAATATATATCAAAAGTCTTAATATAACCAATAGGGTTTTCAATAGTAGGAAAAGTTTGCTTCTATGCTATTTGAACACCCTGGCACCTTAGGGGTCCCACGCAACCTTAAGCAATCACTCAATACCCGGATACCTACTCACTCTCAAGGATAGAATTAGATATTTAAAGGATTCAAATTATCAATTTAATAATAATATAATAAAATCATGGTTTGGTTGATTAGAAACCTCCCAAAAAGTAAAATTTTAAAAAACTATATAAGTTTCCAATGAAACTTTAAATAATTGAACCACATGTCATAATTAGAGTTCTCAAACATAGTTAAGTTCACAAATTTAAAATGAATCGTACATGATTAGATTGTTTTATGAATTCAAACCCTCTCACCACCCTGGGACAAGAGTAAAAACTGCAAATCACAAGTTAATATCCTGATGCATCATATTTGGATAAAAACAACCCAACCATAAAAGAAAAAAACCAATAATAAAAATACCATCCTCGGTAACTTGGACTTATATAATACATGGATATGCTACTCTTAGAAAAAATATCCATACCAAGCCCCAAAAATATCCAATCTCTTTTCTACCACATCACAAATAGTAAGACAAAATAAAAGAAACAAGACTCTAATACCAATTTGTAGCATATCTAATTTAATTCACCACCATAATAACCAAACTGGGTTCCACATACCTCAAATGTCCCTCCCTATACACTATAGTATTCCTAAAAGAAATAATGGTCTATGACTAAATTAGGGAGACTATACCCTCATAGATATAGATATCCATAAATCACAGAATAATCAATATGTAAAATAGATATTTTATAAATAAACCAAAAATTAATACATCACAACCACATTCCATATATTATAATAATAACACCCATGATATAAAAATATGAACAGTTCTAATTTGAGGCAGTTATATAGTACCTAAAAATATCTTTCTGTAAGTATACACATAAAAGTAGTCCAAAAGTAAAAAAAATAGAATAATATAAAACTATTCCAGAGTGAAAGATTGGTCCCTAACTTCTAGCTTCTACCAAGCTCCAGATCAACCATCATAAATTGGGTCTTTTCCCTAATATATACTTATAACCATGAAGACTGCCTGAGTACCCACAATTATCAAACTGGTTGTGAGTGCATTTCAACTAGCCACTAACAATAGTGTTCCTAAATTCATCCAATAATTCAAGTGCATGTTCAGTGTGATATTCTTGAAGGTTATGTAAATAAATAATTTCAAAAGTAAAACATATGTCACAATTATGGGTGAAATAGAGGTGTAAATATACCTTCTCTATCCAGATATAGGGTGTCTCTGAACATATCATTCATTCATCGACTGGGATACCCATCCCAATTAAAATTAATTAGGAAAAACATCCCATCATAATATAATGAAAAGAACACAGGTAGTACGTCCAAATAAAATATCGATAGACTAAGATATATCATTCTTAAGATAACATGATCACCAATACATGGATAGTAAATCATGTTAATATGTCCAAAGTTGAGGGTATAATATCCCTATGGTAACCAAACCCTTGATACACAGGAAATGCATCCCAAAACATAGTCAGTTTCATAGGAATAACATCCCCAAGTTAATATATAAAAGTGGTAAATGTGACACAACTATATGATCACAAGAGGGAATACTATCCATATCCACTATAACTCACAAGTGGGCATAACATCCCAAATCCATAGGCATCGCATGAGTGGAAGTAAATCATGTACAATAAGCATTGAAAATCATATAGGAATCATGTCCTCTTCCATGAAAGTATCTGAAAATGGGAAGTATATCCCACTTTAATGGGTAATAATAGATACCAGTTCATATATTCCCATATAATTTATTATCAGGGCCACATGGGTATTACATCCCTTTAGCACGGAAATTTTGTCCCAAATACAAGACCATCATATTGGATGTCACATCCCTCAACATATCCAACACACAATAGGTGGGTGTTACATCCCAACATCACGGGTATAGAATTGGAGTTCATATCATTCCTTATCATTTACAAAGTATTATAAGTATACTTATCGACACCACATTTTCTATTACAACACCAAGCTAAAATTGTTCCATTCGTATATCTAAAACATCATAACATTAAAAAATAAACAATTTAATATCAATATGAATGCTTTTCCATTAATTGTTTTAATAATTTCCAACATTATTTAAATAAAAATTATGTTGATATCCTAATTCTTTACCTAAGTCTATAAGTAAACCCATTCATAATCAACCTACCACCATAATCAATCATGGGATGAACACTCACCCTAGTCTATTTTAACTATCCATGGGCTTGAAGGAAACTTGAAATATCCAAAGTGGTTGTACCATAGGTCAACCAAACCAATACACACATCTTATATCACAAAAGGGGATAAAAGAACACAATCAAGGTCCATAATTTCAATATAAAACTCAAGTAAATCCTATATGGATTCTGAGCATTTTTAGAAACTCACTTTAATTTAGGCTCCTAGCCATTGGCGTCCATCATAACATGTTATAACAATATAAGGGTTTTTATTATCCCTAAAAACCATAACCTACTCAATCAACATCAAAGGAATCCATTTTAGATTAATTATAGTTCAATCACACATGCATGGTGAGATCATGTATCCCAAATGGCATGAATGAGCGTAAACCAAGAGAATTAGTTATGGAAAAACTACTTGTGGATAATAGAGTCCCACTCAACAAATATCCTTGTAAAATTAATCTTAAAACATAGGAAATAAAAAAAGCATGCAAAATATACAAATTAGAGCATAACCATGAATGCTCAGAAAAACAGTAAAGAATACATGAAAAAAAATAAGAGTTAGGACCTTACCCATGGAACTCACCTATAGTTTTCATCACAAATATTCAATACTGAATGATGAAGAACCATCCTTGAAAGATGGATAATTGAGATGGATGTAGATGGAGGGTTATGCACTATTTATGAAAAAAAATGGGTAAGAAAACACATTTTAAATATTTCTTAATAAATTTAAACAATTATTTAAAAAAATTTTGAAAACATTCAACCATAATCCCACCAAAACTCTTGTGACCATCCAATGGACTTCTTCTAGGTTATCCAGTGGCATAGTCCCACTAGAGGGGCCACTAAAACTTTGGTGGCTACCCACTGAGGTTATAGTAGAAAACATGATCATGAGAGGATTTCTTCACCAAAGACCTTGTAACACCCTATGATTTTAGTATGTATTTACATTTAAATAAATCATGTGTGTTTGAAATCTTGACTGAAGGATCGGGAGACCTAGGTCGATGGCGCCTTCATCCCTTGGTGGTGATGGCTGCTCCACCCCCCCCCCCCCCCAGAGGGGGAGGATACTCCACTACCACTTACTGGAGATATCTTAGTGCCTTTTTCCCCTTCTTAAATCCCTATTTCTTACCTTGTTTCCCCAAGATTTCTCTAAGACTGAAATTCATTGAACACATTAACGATTTTCTGAAATTGTCAATCTCAAATTTGAAATTCACTAAGGTGTCCTCCCTGATGCATATAACATTGATTGCATCCTTTAACCGTTGTCTTCTATCGGTTGATCTCTTCATTCATTGAATTTTTGAAGCATGGGGTCTGCAAGAGCGAGCGACAGTAGGGATGTTGGAATCCAAACATGACATGATCTTATTTTCTTCTGAAGAAAATGTGATTATTTCTTGGTTGATCACACCTCATACCTATGATTGTTCGCTCTTTCTTCTCATAAAATGCTCATATGATTTTCATATGAAGTGGTTTTCACCAACAATGGAGGTTTGGGTATGTTTTCTATAACTTTCAATCCCATTTTAAAACCCTTCGATCATTCTTATGCTGGGGAACATGGTTGGGCATCATCTTTGTTCGGATAGTAGGACCAAGGAAGTGTGCCATCTAATTTTATTGAAGGTTTTTTGGGGTGTAAGTCCTCACCCTCTCATATTCTCTCAAAATAGAAGAAACAAATGCAAATAGAGACACAAAAAATTTACATGGTTTGGTCAGATAACCTACATCCACAGGGAAGACAGCAGAAACTTCTCATTCAAATGGGAAGAACATATTAAAATTTTCCTCTCTCACTCTCTCATCTCTCACAAAGACACAACATATATATCAGTGGATGCATAGGATAAATCAAATGATGCTGTAAGTTTTCTTCATGTGTTAACCAACTCCTGTGGGATTGTCATCATGGGTGGCCACCAACTTCTACAGCAGGTTTCCAGTAGCCGGTCATCAAAGGCGGTCACCCACTCCTGTTTCGGTCTTCTTTGGCATCCAAAAACTATGAGGAGGTGATATTTTTGTCCAAAAATCAACAATATCCAACTTGACTAAAAATATCACCATGTTTCCACTCAATCAAATCATCGTGTAACTGAAACAAATTTTCATGTTGCTGTTGAAACAAATCTTTCTGCATGTTGTTGCCTTCCCAATGCTCGTAGGCAACTCAAGTTTGAGTCACATTGATCAAGTCCAAACAATGTAGGAACTTGATCCCTATAACATCCTTCTTGTCCTTAGGAGGAGGAACAAGATCCCATATTATATTTTGATGTAGTGAATTCATATCTTCTTCTATAACATACTTCCACTGGTTCATTTCTTTGCTATCCAAAACATCTCAATAGAAATCTGAAACAACATATTCAACCGTAGAAAGAGAATAACTAACTGATTTTCCATACCTGGAAGGTCTTCATATAATTCTTCTTGTTCTATCAGTGGTGAAACTCTTATCATATGTCACTAATCCACCTATAATAGTCTCATCATTCAAATAATACAAAGTACCTTTTTGAATACCTTTCATCGCAAGGAGTGCACCATGGATAATTTTCATGAATCCATATTCAATAGTTATCTGGTAACCAAGATTATCCAACACTCCAAGAGATATGAGGTTATTCTCCAATTCAGGTACATATCTCACATCTGTAAGGTGTCGAGTTGTACCATCATGCATCTTCAACCATATTTTTCCAATACCTCTTCTATGGAAAGGATGGTTATTTCCCATAAGCACCACACTTTCATCTGACTCATCAAGGTTTGAAAACCAATCTCGATTTTTGCACATATGGAATGAAAAATATGAATCAAGAATCCAACCTTCTGAATGGTTTACCGTTGAGCAAAATAGGACAATATCTTCAACATCTTCAACATCCTCAGTTCTCCGTACAATATTTGCCTTCGATTTCCCAATTTTGGGACAATCATTCTTCCAGAGCCCCTTTTCATGACAGTAGGTACACTTGTCTTTTGCTGGACATTTAAATCTGGACACGCCTTTGGATGTTCATCATGATTCATCTCTTCTAAATCTTCCATATTTCCTATCATATGACCTTCCTCTAATTTTCATCAATCCCTCTGATGTGGAATCCCAATGGTCATTTTTGTCCTTCCACCTGTACTCATTGTTAACTAAATAATTTGAAATATCAACAAATTTTACCTCATCTTTACCATACAAAAACGTTTTAGTAAGGTGATCATAACTCTCTGGTAGAGAATTCAACAGCAATAGATCCTTTTCTTCGTCTCCAATTTTCACCTCCAAACTTTGAAAATCTGATAGGATTTTATTAAATGAATCAAGGTGCTCTATCATAGACCTACCTTCCTTGTACTAAAATCTGAAAAATTTCTTTTTCAGGTACAACTGATTTTCAATTCTTTTGCCTATATATTTATTCTCCAAAATACTCCACAAACATTTTACTGAAATTTCCCTCATCACACTGTATTTTTTATCATTAGACAAACAAAGTCGAATCGTACCGTTGGCTTGATGGTTGATACTCTTCCAATCACCATTAGAGATGTTGGCGGGTCTTTCTTTCAAGGTGATATCTAACTCCTGTTGAGTTAGAATATCCAAAACATCACACTACCACACGATGAAACTGTTCATCCCATCAAATTTCCGCACCTCAAATTTGGTACTGGACACCATACTTCTATAACCATAAGTATTTGCAGTACTGGAATGTGTAGCTGGAATAGACTTTTGGGGTTCCTGGGGTGGTACCAAAATACTTTCTTTTTCAGGATTCTCTATCACAAAAACAAATCAGAATTCGCAAAAATAGATAGCACCGATGAATCTGAAATAGTTGAAAAGGCCTTTTGGCCTTTTGACTTCCACGAACCCTTTCCTCCCTTCCTTTATCTTTTTAATTTTTCCTCATTTTCTTAATCCCACACAACTCCTTCCCATCCCTTCTTCTACCTCACCATGGATTCAAACAAAAACAAAACAAATAGAGGGTTGAGGGGAAATTAAACAAGATGGATTGTTTTGTAAACACCAACTTTGGGGAGGAATTTTGGATCATCGGAGTGTGGATAGAAGCTTTCAACAGGAATAAGGAACAGAAGGGATTCCCAGGTGGCTCATATAGAAATAGTCTATGGGTTTCAGAGGCCTAGAAAAGTAGCAAAGAGGGTGTGGATGCCCAGACAGCATCATGATTTCTTCCCTGGTAATTAAACCACAAACCTCTGATACTACTTTGTTGGGGTGGAAGCGCTCACCCTCTCATATTCTCTCAAGACAGAAGAAAAAAATTCAAATAGAGACACATAAAATTTACATGGTTTGGTCAGATGACCTATGTCCATGGGGAAGGTAGAAAAAACTTCTCATTCAAATGGGAAGAACATATTACAAATTTCTTCTCTCACTCTCTCATCTCTCACAGAGACACAACATATATAGCAGCAGATGCATAGGAGAAATAAAATGACGCTGCAAGTTTTCTTTTGGTGTTAAACAACTCCTACAGGATTTTCATCATGGGTGGCCACCAACTGCTATAGTAGGTTTTCAGTAGCTGGTCATCAAAGGCAGTCACACACTCCAGTTGTGGTCTTCTTCGGTATCCACCAACTATGAGGCGGTGATATTTTTTTCAAAAACTCAATAGGGTTTTTGTTGAATCTGATGTATTTGAGGATACTATTGAATAATTATGGATTAATGTGGGTGAGGATTTTTAATTTAGGAAATGTGTTGTGTTCAAATCATGGTATTATTTCTATTCTTCGTGTAAGAAATTGGGGTATAACATAGAAGTCTGCAAGTATGGGGGGTTAAGACCCTTGGGAAGTGGTGATGTTCAAGAGACTCAGGCCTTAGTTGGCCCTTATGTTGAGTGTAACAATATACTGGATGTGAATCACAATGAGTAAATTGGGGGAGGTGAAGGTTCTACGGCTAATGGTACTGTATCAGGTGAAGCAGTAAAGCAGAAGCAGGAAAGGGTGTTGTCTTCTGAACCGAGTGCCACTAAAATATTTAATAGGTTGAGATGATATTTGTAAGACTCTACAGGTGATACTAAGGTCACATGGGATACTCATCTGAGTGATATGTTGGATGGGAATCTATATATATATAATGGTGTTGTTGATCAAATTTAAGATAATGACGGCTTGTCAAGACGAAATGCACAGGCAGGGAGTTCTGGTGCCAATTAAGTTATGGTCTAGGATAATGTTGCTAATCTTAAAGAGGTGGAGGCCCATTTGGATTGGAGTAAAGAGATTGTGGAATGAGATGCTAGAGGTAATGAAAAATCTATTGGGGATAATCCTCTATGCTTGGTCTTGGAAGATACTAATAATCAACCACAGTTCATGGGTTGTGTCTTAGTGCAATTGAGAAGTTTACATATTCATGTGCATGAATCAAGGAATGAGAAGCATGATATTGAAAATGGGTATATCAATAATTTACTTGAAACCCTGATCTAGGAGATGTTGGGACATTGGGCTGCAGGCTAGCGACAGAGCCAAGAGGTCATCCAAACCTGTAACCGCTTTGCTGTTCTGGAGGGTTTGGCTCATGACCAAGAGAACTCTATTGAATTTCAAGTAATAGGTGGGACAGAAATGGATGAGGATATCCCTAGATATTTTTAATAGGAAAATTTGGGAGGTAAGAATAGTAAAATCCTATACAATAAAAGGAAGAAAAATGGTTAGAATTCTAATCAAGACTCCAGAGGTTACATCTTGACAATAGGGAAGAAAAACAAAGGGCGCAAGGATTACTCGTACCATACAAATCCAATGGAGACCTGGTCAGGTAAAAAAATTAAATCAAAGGAGATGGAATTCATGCCTTCTTATATTTTCAACATTCATGGAAACCCTGAAGATGTTATGGATGATTCGGGTGAGGTTCGTGTAAAAAATACGGGTGTGGAAAATGGTGCTAATGAGAAATACCTAGGACTTCTTGTCCATTCAAAAGAATAAATGGTGGAGTATTTTCTTTTTATCAATGATAATCATGAAAATTCAGAAAAGATGATTGGTAGGCTACTTTGTGTGGCTATCAATAGTGATCTCGGTGGCTTGGATTAAAAAACATGACCTTATTCTGACAAGGGGTTTTAATAAAGGGAAGATAAGTAAAGAGGAGTACTCTCAAACCTAGGATAAGTTGGAGGATTGATTTGAAGACATCATTATTGAAGATCCAAATACACAGGTGCACTATATCTCCTAGAAAATTTTCAGTGATGAATCATCTAATAGTATTAAGTTCTGTTTCAATAATTGTGTAATCTCTTATGAGGCTTTTCCTCCTCGTTGAACTTAGGCGGTTTTTCACTTTTCCTTAAAAGTGTTTTCTAATAAAAAACTTAACTTTCAGTCAGTCTGATATCTTGATATACATGGAATTTAGAAAAAATGAACAATTACTTATTTAATTATGGTATGATATTATAATAAAAAATTAAATACATTACAAGATAACTGAATAAATCAAAATCAGTAAATTTTCAAAATCAATGAATCCACAAGTAAATAAAAATACTAAAATGTTTAAATTATCAACATCACTATCTAACATTAAGATCATATCACCAATGATTACTATAAAAAGAATAAAATATATATAAAATATGATAAAAATATTCACCAAGAAATTAGAGAATAGGATGATTAATTTTATATATATGTGTGTGTGTGTGTGTGTGTGTGTGTGAAAGTCTATATATAGATATATGATTTGATCGTTATATATATGGTTGTTTATTATGTGATCCTTTTGAATATGGTCATTGGATATATGGTCTTTGTATATATGGTTTGTTGGATATACTTATGTAAGAACCTGGTTCTTTATTGAGGTATGGATCCTTTTATTTTTGTCAATTTTCAGGTTAAATATTAAAATATCGCCTAGTATTAATTCCCTTTGAGGTCATGGATGTGATGGGGGTATCTGGGGCTATTTTGAAGCCCAAAACCAATCTTTTGAGTGAAAAAATCATGCTTCACGGTTAGAGGAAACCATGTGGGGCAGGCCACATGGTTACTTCTAACCATGATAAGATGAACAGTGGGAGGCTACAGGCTGCACAGTTACAAAATTCGTGAGATTTACAGTGCATGTCCATGCTGCTATGTCTTCCATTTTTTATAGTGAAGTTGTTCATGATTTTTTAACATTTATTCATGTAACAGCCCGAGATTTTATGAAAAATATTTTATTAATGTCTTGTGTTATACGCTACACCAAAAGGAGCTTTCACAATACACATCTCTGACCTGGCTTGAATTATACGCAATCGCGACCTTCCACGATAGCGTGTGTTGTACGCAACACCGAGTTTCTCTAAACAACGATATGCTATTAAGATATTATTAAAACAAGCCGTTATGAATAGTAATAACCACTTTTTGAAATTTTTTAAATTTTATTTTTCAAAATGGAATTCATTTTTGGATTTGTAATATCGAAATTAGCCTAGGGTGAAATTTTGGTATTTTTCTGAAAACTTTCAATTTTTGATGAATAGTGAAACCACTAAGTGGTAGGTTAAAAACTGAATTTTGCATAAAACTTAATTTTACCGCTTCTGTGAATGGAATTTCGAAAATCCGACAGACACGGTTAATATCAAGGACTAAAATGTGGTTCAATGAGATGAAAATAATTTTTGGTGAATAGTAACTTTTTACTTTTTTTACCACGGTTAATAGTAAATAGGGTAACTAAGGGTAAATATGATATTACTATTACCCTAACACATGTCCTAATTCTATTGGATAAGTGTAATTCGACCAAAAACAACCTTATGAATATAATATGACCATTTAGGTCCACTTGGATTAGATTATGACATTTAATATTATTTTATTTAATGAATAGTTAAAATAGTTAAAATCAAAGTTTAATAACTAAAGCATTTTTAATATGGGGTTATACATAAGATAAATTGGACTCTAAATATTCATTAGAAAGGTAAAAAAGATTTCCTACATAATGATATTTTATTTATAATTTTTAGACTTTAAATAAATTAATTTATTTATGACACAACGATGATGCAGTAATTACCCTTTTAAGGAAATATTAACATAATTGATGTTATAAATGCTCAAATGAATGTAATTTGAGACTTTTTATGAATTCCACTAATTTTCTAGGTTACTATGATATATTAGTGTTGATGTAATCAACTTGGTTCGAACATATAATTCTGTTATGACTTTCACAAAAATCATATATCAAATAGTGTCAAAATTGACACAAAATAGTTTTTAAATCAAATATTATATTATTAATTGTTATTTTATTCCTAAAAATCTAAGGTTCGGCCAAATGACTTAGATAAGGATATATATATTAATAATAAACAATTTGGGGTTCGTTTGGCATGTTATAGTAAGTGTATTAACCATATAGTGAAAGAAAACAAAAAGACACGGTAAAAGTTAAATTATTTAACTTAGAGTTAAATCTAACTGATAAGGTTAAAATAATACCCTAAACTTGTATAAATCCTATTTGTTGATAGTATTTCGACCCATCCCCACTTTATCTTCGAAATAAGACCCTTTGGAACCATTATAAACCGATTTTGACATTAATATAAAATAATATTTTGAGGTATTCCTAAGGTGCCCCTCTCCTCCCTTATAAAAGGACACCTCCTCCCCCTCCTCCTCACACCAATTTGAGCACTCAATCTCGGCCAACCCCTGCCAAAATCTCTTCTCCACTTCCCTAGAAACATCCTAGAGGTTCTGGTCTTCCTCAAAGACCAATTTTAATGCCCTAAGAGGAGGTCTCAAAGAGGCTCTTCAAAGAAGAGGTAATTACCGTTACCAATTCTTTCATATTTATTTCTTCTTCCACTTCTTCTTCGTAGGTTGTTTCATTATGAAGTAATAACATCAGTATCACTCATATAATGATATTTTATTATAAGTATGAAACAACCCTATTTCACCATCTATCCATCCTACGGAAAAAGAAATCATCGCGCGTGCGTACGTACGGAATACCGTCTCCACGCCGTGGTGTAATCTATTTTCCGCCACCACCTTAATTGGATGGGTATAAAGGTGTAATGAGTAACTATATATGATTATTATAAAGTGATATTGATACTGAAATATTATACATACACTTAAATACAATTCCACGACCATGGGAACGATATCATCGCTCGTGCGTACGTACGGAATACCGTCTCCACGACGCGATGAGATTCATTCTCCATGTTAACCATTTAAGAATGATTATAAAGTATATATAAGAAATAATAATGAAATATATGACATTATAAAGCTACTATATTTATGTATATATATATATATATGTATGTCATCTACTTACTTCCATTCAAGACAATAAGGAAAGGAAAATAGCGTTCATGCGTACGTACGGACTACCGTCTCCATGAACGGTGTTTTTCATTTCATTTATCTATCTATTATATATATATATATATATATATATATACTGAATATATATGATATATAAATCATATTTTATATTCTGGAAGTAAGTAAATCATGATATAATTAATAATAATGTCAAGAACAACAAGTCAAAACACTTACGATAAATGAAACGATTTTACCCAAAACGCTTCTTTAACATGGAATTTACAAAAGAACGGGTAATATAATGTCATAAGTGAACCATATATGATATCATAACAATGAATATGATTCTGTAATAAGTCAATGACATTATTTAAATCATTATACAGGAGGTTCGGACACATACGAAGCAAATCGGACCTAAGGTAAGGGAAATATCACAATCTCATTTTTATCCGAGATTGTTTATACTTTGAAATTTACTGGGGTGTATTTTATCATCCAAATCCATGTTTCCTCAATATTTAATATTATTTCCATCCACCTACAATTATTTAAATCCAATTTTTACCCTTTGGTGAGTTTTTAGTAAAAGAAATGAAAGGAATCTTTTGTCGTTTTTCGTACGAGGTACTTTTTGACTTTTCCGACAAAAGTATGAAGAATGTTTTTTTTAACTTATACGGCATGAATGGATTTTTAAAACATTATTTCCAAGAAGCTTCCTTTACAAGTTTTCAAGTTTATTTTTAATCAACTTCTTTTATTTTAAAGTTGTATGACATGTTATGAAAGGAAAAGTGTTTTTGAAGTAGAAAGGATATTTTCCTCAAGAATGGAGTTCAAGTATTTTATCAAAATTATTTTCCATCTAAGATAATAAAAGGGTTCTGTTTTTATCCCTATTATTACATTTATTTGATCATGTTGTGATGGAAATATTTTTATGAATTCATTTTTCTTATATGAATTGTTTTATGATGTCATGTTGTTTAAGAATCCCATTTTTATTACATGGGTTACGCTATGATGTATGGTTTATGATTATGTGGCACACATAAGAAAGGATTCATTATAAGATGGGTGGGACCTATATCTCCCTCCAATGCATTGGGTAAAGATTTTATATCTCATGAGATAGACATGGCTGGAATGGTAGGTTATACTGGTTCAGTGAAACAGGACTGAAACGAGGGTTACTCGATTCAGAAAGGGACTTTGTCCACTAAGATAGTCTTGGGAATGAGTCTTGACTAACAAGAAATGATTCTCTATGATTATGTGTTTATGCCACAAAGTTTCATGTTTTATGTTATGATTATTGGGATTTCATTTCACTACTATGATTTATCCCATGATATGAAATTATGCTCTCTTTTGCAGGTTAAGATTTCCAAAAGTTATGTTCTTATAAATATGATGTGATTGATTTTTTTTTATTTACCCTTACTGAGCATTTGAGCTCACCATTTTATGTTTTCTTTTCCCCAGGATATAAAGAAAGGTTTTAGGTAAAAAAAAAGAGGGAAGATCTTTATGGGAGATATTGAAGATCTTTCACCACGATTAGAAGATTACGTTCCGAGTTTCCAAAGACACTAAACTATTACGGTCCTTGTGTGTGTGTTTTTGTTATGTACTAAGTATTCCGCAAAAGTAATGTAATGTCCATGTACGTCAAGCTTTGGGTCTCTACAGTTGGTATCAGAGGAAAGGTTTAGTCAACCTTTGGAAACTAGGATGCAAGAACTTTAGTGAGATCCCTAGAGATATTTATAAGGTTTGTCTAGGGATGTCCCTAAGGATAAGTATACGTATAGGATACAGTCCTATAACTATGGTAATGATCTTAGAATTTAACCTAAGAAGTTAGATATTGAGGATACTCCCCCTTTATAATGTTGTTTTCCCTAGCATGATTTTTGCCTCTCACACTATTCTTTTTGGGTTTTAGACGATGGCTGGAACCCGAAGGAACCGTGTTGATCAATGCAATGGACAATGCAATGATTGTCCTCCTGAACAAACAAATGTTATGGGAGATGGAGCGCAAAATCTTATTGCTATACTTACACAAGCTATGAATCATTCTGGACTTCCAAATGAGCAGAGAAGGGAACAATATTCTATTGAGTCCTTCATGAGGAAACGTCCACCTTCTTTCAGTGGGTCTTCTGATCCACTTGTTGCTGAACAATGGATCAGTACCACTGAAAAGATATTTTCAGTTCTTCAATGTTCTGAACATGATAAATTCATCTTAGCAGTATATCGTTTGGAAGGTGAAGCTGATCAATGGTGGAATCTTATCAAGAATACAAGGCAAAGAGATGAAATTGAGTCCATGGAATGGGACGAGTTCAAGAACATATTTTTCAATAAGTACTTCCCTCGTATTCTTCGAACAAAGATGGAGAAGGAGTTTCTTGAACTAAAGCAAAAGGATGATGAATCTGTTGGTATATACGAAGCGAATTTTACAAGACTTGCAAGGTATGCATCTGGCATTATCATCCAACCTGAAAGTAAAGTTGATCGATTTTTCAGTGTCTTAAAACCAAGTCTTCGAAGGGCATTAGCTATAAGAGACTTCATTAGCTATGATGAAATTGTGCATTGTGCTATCAAGGTAGAAATGGAAGTAGGTGTTACATATCCATCTCATGGTTTTGACAAGAAACGAAAGATGGAGTTCAAGGAGAAATCTCAGAATAATGGTGAAAAGAAGATGAATGTTTCCTTATGCACAAAGTGTGGAAAGAAGCATGGTGGAGATTGTCTTAAAGGGACTAGAAAATGTTTTAAGTGTGGAAAAGAAGGTCATCGAGCAGCTGAGTGTCGAAGTAATGGAAAAAGGGTTTCTAATGATGTGAATAAAGAAAACACTGCAGAGAACGCACCACCAACACTTCAATGCTTCAAGTGCAAGGAAATGGGGCATTATGCTAATAAATGCCATAATCCAAGGGTTAGTGATGATCAACATGAGCAACCACTGAAGGCAAAGGAGAAAGGGAAGTCACATGCGATCACTATTGGCAATGTTGAATATGACAACGATGTGGTGGAATGATTAAGTGTTTATGTAATGGGATTCCAAAATAATGTTGTATCATTGAGTATTGCAATATTTATTGATGTGGTATTCAAAGTGATTGAGATATTTTTTTGGAAATAAGATTATATGCGCATAATGAAGGGAAAACGAGAAAATGAAATGTTTAATAGTATTTAGGAGCTCATGATTGATATAAGGACTAAGTGATATCATGGTTTGAGTATATAGAATTTTGAGGATTTTGGTATGTGGAAAGTGTTAACTTTAAACTGCATTCATGTTTTCACTAAGGTATTCAAGAGAATATATGATTAAGGACTTTGAATGTTTAGAATGTGACCAACAAGACATATCTTATGGGGATCAACGATGGTATTAAATCTCTGGTAATAATTTTCACTATGGATAAGCCTAAAGATTGGAATGTATTATGTTGGACATAAGTTAGTATTGTTTAAGGATAGAAGTTTTTTTTCGATATTATTGATGGGATGTTATAGTAATATAGTTTTAGAAAAAGGACAACCTACAGGACGGGCGACAGCCCATCGCGTCGGACAAGGCTGTGGGAATCGAACCCACAACCGAAGTGCGACTAGCCTTTATCTCCTACCACTGGCCTACAGGAAGTCCATGTTTAGTAGAAACTATTTTTATTATATTAAGAAGTATGATATATGAAGTATAAGTCCATTTTAGGAACCATATATGATTAATCTCACTATAGATCGACTTATGTATATAATTTTTGCTAACCTTTTGTTTGAGACAGATGGAATGACCCGTCATTCTATCACATGATCTGCTAACACTTCACGAATAACAAATTCAACTTCATTTATTTAAGAGATGAAGTGGAAATTGTTCAAGGCATGAACACAGTGAGATTGTACCAAAATAAAGAAATTATTTATTCTAATTCAAATTTTCAACTTTAGGGAAATGATCTTGAAAACCAAAAATGTTGTCCTAGTGATCTTATACCTGATGAATCAGATGGTACCTTAGATCTTCACAGATTTATGGATTTGTGATTACTGGATTTTCCATAGCCATGTTCTCTACCACTCTCCATCAGAACATGATGGTTAGATTTCTCTTCCATATCCATATTTTCACCTATGTGGAAACCCAGTGATTAGTTTATTTGGGTAATCGTTACATTTCATACTTTAGTTTTTAAAGCCAAGTTTTGGTATTCCTTTTTACGATGTGGGTTTCTATTAAATAAACTTTCGAATAGTAAACCATTTATAACCCCGACGAATTTCGAGGGCGAAATTCATTTTAAGGGGGGTAGAATGTAACAGCCCGAGATTTTATGAAAAATATTTTATTAATGTCTTGTGTTATACGCTACACCAAAAGGAGCTTTCACAATACACATATCTGACCTGGCTTGAATTATACGCAATCGCGACCTTCCACGATAGCGTGTGTTGTACGCAACACCGAGTTTCGCTAAACAACGATATGCTATTAAGATATTATTAAAACTAGCCGTTATGAATAGTAATAACCACTTTTTCAAATTTTGTAAATTTTATTTTTCAAAATGGAATTCATTTTTGGATTCGTAATATCAAAATTAGCCTAGGGTGAAATTTTGGTATTTTTCTGAAAACTTTCAATTTTTGATGAATAGTGAAACCACTAAGTGGTAGGTTAAAAACTGAATTTTGCATAAAACTTAATTTTACCGCTTCTGTGAATGGAATTTCGAAAATCTGACAGACACGGTTAATATCAAGGACTAAAATGTGGTTCAATGAGATGAAAATAATTTTTGGTGAATAGTAACTTTTAACTTTTTTTACCACGGTTAATAGTAAATAGGGTAACTAAGGGTAAATATGATATTACTATTACCCTAACACATGTCCTAATTATATTGAATAAGTGTAATTCGACCAAAAATAACCTTATGAATATAATATGACCATTTAGGTCCACTTGGATTAGATTATGACATTGAATATTATTTTATTTAATGAATAGTTAAAATAGTTAAAATCAAAGTTTAATAATTAAAGAATTTTTAATATGGGGTTATACATAGGATAAATTAGACTATAAATATTCATTAGAAATCTAAAAAGATTTCCTACATAATGATATTTTATTTATAATTTTTAGACTTTAAATAAATTAATTTATTTATGACACAACGATGATGCAGTAATTACCCTTTTAAGGAAATATTAACATAATTGATGTTATAAATGCTCAAATGAATGTAATTTGAGACTTTTTATGAATTCCACTAATTTTCTTGGTTACTATGATATATTAGTGTTGATGTAATAAACTTGGTTCGAACATATAATTCTGTTATGACTTTCACAAAAATCATATATCAAATAGTGTCAAAATTGACACAAAATAGTTTTTAAATAAAATATTATATTATTAATTGTTATTTTATTCCTAAAAATCTAAGGTTCGGCCAAATGACTTAGATAAGGATATATATATTAATAATAAACAATTTGGGGTTCGTTTGGCATGTTATAGTAAGTGTATTAACCATATAGTGAAAGAAAACAAAAAGACACGGTAAAAGTTAAATTAATTAACTTAGAGTTAAATCTAATTGATAAGGTTAAAATAATACCCTAAACTTGTATAAATTCTATTGGTTGATAGGATTTCGACCCATCCCCACTTTAGCTTCGAAATAAGACCCTTTGGAACCATTATAAACCGATTTTGACATTAATATAAAATAATATTTTGAGGTATTCCTAAGGTGCCCCTCTCCTCCCTTATAAAAGGACACCTCCTCCCCCTCCTCCTCACACCAATTTGAGCACTCAAGCTCGGCCAAACCCTGCCAAAATATCTTCTCCACTTCCCTAGAAACATCCTAGAGGTTCTGGTCTTCCTCAAAGACCAATTTTAATGCCCTAAGAGGAGGTCTCAAAGAGGCGCTTCAAAGAAGAGGTAATTACCGTTACCAATTCTTTCATCTTTATTTCTTCCTCCACTTCTTCTTCGTAGGTTGTTTCATTATGAAGTAATAACATCAGTATCACTCATATAATTATATATTATTATAAGTATGAAACAACCCTATTTCACCATCTATCCATCCTACGGAAAAAGAAATCACCGCGCGTGCGTACGTACGGAATACCGTCTCCACGCCGTGGTGTAATCTATTTTCCGCCACCACCTTAATTGGATGGGTATAAAGGTGTAATGAGTAACTATATATGATTATTATAAAGTGATATTGATACTGAAATATTATACATACACTTAAACACAATTCCACGACCATGGGAACGATATCATCGCTCGTGCGTACGTACGGAATACCGTCTCCACGACGCGATGAGATTCATTCTTCATGTTAACCATTTAAGAATGATTATAAAGTATATATAAGAAATAATAATGAAATATATGACATTATAAAGCTACTAGATTTATGTATATATATATATATATATGTATTTCATCTACTTACTTCCATTCTAGACAATAAGGAAAGGAAAACAGCGTTCATGCGTACGTACGGACTACCGTCTCCATGAACGGTGTTTTTCATTTCATTTATCTATCTATTATATATATATATATATACTGAATATATATGATATATAAATCATATTTTATATTCTGGAATTAAGTAAATCATGATATAATTAATAATAATTTCAAGAACAACAAGTCAAAACACCTACGATAAATGAAACGATTTTACCCAAAACGCTTCTTTAACATGGAATTTACAAAAGAACGGGTAATATAATGTCATAAGTGAACCATATATGATATCATAACAATTAATATGATTCTGTAATAAGTCAATGACATTATTTAAATCATTATACAGGAGTTTCGGACACATACGAAGCAAATCGGACCTAAGGTAAGGGAAATATCACAATCTCATTTTTATCCGAGATTGTTTATACTTTGAAATTTACTGGGGTGTATTTTATCATCCAAATCCATGTTTACTCAATATTTAATATTATTTCCATCCACATACAATTATTTAAATCCAATTTTTACCCTTTGGTGAGTTTTTAGTAAAAGAAATGAAAGGAATCTTTTGTCGTTTTTCGTACGAGGTACTTTTTGACTTTTCCGACAAAAGTATGAAGAATGTTTTTTTTAACTTATACGGCATGAATGGATTTTTAAAACATTATTTCCAAGAAGCTTCCTTTACAAGTTTTCAAGTTTATTTTTAATCAAATTCTTTTATTTTAAAGTCGTATGACATGTTATGAAAGGAAAAGTGTTTTTGAAGTAGAAAGGATAATTTCCTCAAGAATGGAGTTCAAGTATTTTATCAAAATTATTTTCCATCTAAGATAATAAAAGGGTTCTGTTTTTATCCCTATTATTACATTGATTTTATAATGTTGTGATGGAAATATTTTTATGAATTCATTTTTCTTATATGAATTGTTTTATGATGTCATGTTGTTTAAGAATCCCATTTTTATTACATGGGTTACGCTATGATGTATGGTTTATGATTATGTGGCACACATAAGAAAGGATTCATTATAAGATGGGTGGGACCTATATCTCCCTCCAATGCATTGGGTAAAGATTTTATATCTCATGAGATAGACATGGCTGGAATGGTAGGTTATACCGGTTCAGTGAAACAGGACTGAAACGAGGGTTACTCGATTCAGAAAGGGACTTTGTCCACTAAGATAGTCTTGGCAATGAGTCTTGACTAACAAGAAATGATTCTCTATGATTATGTGTTTATGACACAAAGTTTCATGTTTTATGTTATGATTATTGGGATTTCATTTCACTACTATGATTTATCCCATGATATGAAATTATGCTCTCTTTTGCAGGTTAAGATTTCCAAAAGTTATGTTCTTATGAATATGATGTGATTGATTTTTTTTTTATTTACCCTTACTGAGCATTTGAGCTCACCCTTTTATGTTTTCTTTTCCCCAGGATATAAAGAAAGGTTTTAGGTAAAAAAAAAGAGGGAAGATCTTTATGGGAGATATTGAAGATCTTTCACCACGATTAGAAGATTACGTTCCGAGTTTCCAAAGACACTAAACTATTACGGTCCTTGTGTGTGTGTTTTTGTTATGTACTAAGTATTCCGAAAAAGTAATGTAATGTCCATGTACTTCAAGCTTCGGGTCTCTACAATTCAAACCGTTCATGTAAACTATATGTGGTGGCCTTCTTAAAAAAAAGTGAGCACAATTGCCACACGGTTGGGAAAACTATGCAGCAAAATCGTGATGCCCTATATTTTGGGTGAATTTATGAAAATACCCTTAATTAATTCTTATGTCAAACCTTGTTTTCTATTTCTCCTCCCATACATAAAATACACCTCTCGAAATCCCACTTTGGTGACTAAAGTAGGAATCGAGAGATCTTCTTCATCTGAGATCAGAATCAAAATGAATTTGTCACATTGGAACTTCATCAGTAAGAACTCAATTCCTTTTGTGCCTTTCCTCATTTGGTTTGGTATCATCTGTTCTATTTAGATACAATCTAATATTACATATTTATAGGTTCTTAATATGATCTTAAATTTTCTACTGATTTGAGTCAAATATTGAGCTGATACTGGATGAGTTATCCATTATGAACCTATTATAGGTGGTCTCATGATTTTCCATGAAAGTCAAAGTGTTTATATATTCCATTGTTACATGTTTCAAATTATCGAATTGATTCCCTTGAAAGGAATTATAATCCTTGAATTTAATTGAGAGGTATAGCTTGTGAAATTAAGGAGGCCCGTTGTTAAATGTTAAATGGTAAAGGACCTTGAAATGGAACCACCCCTTTGGGTGTGTGTTTAGTAAATTGGACCACCATGGGTGGATATTAAAATCAGATAACTTTGAGGTGTTCTATTTACCTCTTTCCATGGGATGTTTAATAATGATTTTCCAATTGATGAATTTATTTGTCATTGAATTTCAATATGAATTGTAATTGAAATTGTATTGATTGAGAAAAGGGAATGTAAGCCATGTATTTAGACTTTTTCCATGTATTGGTTGATTAAGAACATGATGTTTGTTAAAATGAAATTCCCATGTGAGTTAAATAGAGGCTAAAAATTCTAAGCTTAGCCCATGACTTGAATCACCTTTTGAGGTGTGGTTGAATTGAAATGCTCTTGGTATTGACCTTGACATGTTAAATGATATTAATTAAATGATATTGTTGAAAGATTATGAAAATTACTTGGGTGACACATGGATTCACATACGAATGGCATGGAAAGACTCAATTAGATTTTACCTTGCTTATGCCCATGTGATACATAGAATCACTAGAGCACTTCCAAGGATGGACTCAAAGGCTTGACTGTTATACGCCAAAGTGCCACTTGGAATCCCTATGGATTTCCAAGGATGGACTTAGATGCTTGATTATATTTATTATTGATTGATACTTGGACTCCTTATGGACTTCCAAGGATAGATTCATTAGGGTAGGTGATCACACATGCCATAGGTGATACTTGGAATCCTTTTATGGACTACTAAGGATGGACTTGAGTGGTTATGATTTTATACCATGCCTACAGTGATACCTAGGTTCTTGTGAGGATCTCCATGGATGGGCTTTTAGGGTGTTGGTTTATATTATACCTGAAGTGATACCAAGATTCCAAATAAATAATGTCAAGGATGGGCTCAGGTTATGAACTGATTAGTAAATGAAATGTTTTATATGACACATCTACCAATCCAAATAACAATCTTTCCTTTGGACTTTGTCTTAAACCTTATTGATGGACTGATTAGTCATCCTTTGAGCATGTTACTATGGGGTTGTTGGGATACATGCTAGGTCCTGAGACCTTATTAATTAAATGAGCTTGTTTAATTAAATTAAATTGATTATAAATGACACAGGCCTGACTGTTAAGTCAGAGACTTACTTTATAAATGAAATTGATTGAATGAATTGGTTATAAAATGAGAAACCATAATTTATAGGAGGTTTAATTTAAGTAATTCCTTTACATGTTATATTACTTCCTACACACTATTATTGTTAAATATTCACTAACTGGATAGAACCATACCATGGATGGTTTCCTACTGGGATTATATCTCACACCCTGTTTGGGCTTCCTTGGGTACCTAAACAGACTATATGGTTGTAGGTATGGACAAGGGAAAGTTCCCTAATCTAGGTTCTTAATTGCTACTTAGAATTAGGGGAGCATAGGACTGAGTTGTGGCACCTGATTCTAGCTTGATAGATTTTTAGATTTTCCACTTTTTATACATGTGTTGTATTATACTGTTGTATACATGTTTTGGATGATTTATTAGACAAATGAAATGTATCATCATATTTTTTATATGATATTCCTTCTTGTATGATTTATATATTCTTATCTTGTTTATTTATCATCTGTCTGGTTGATTTACTACTTCCACTACTTATATGATATTGTATTTTTGATATGCTACACTCTGGTAATGATGCAATAGTCTCCCCACTGACACACATAGGCCCTCACTGCTAGTTGAAAGCCTCTAATATTTGGGGAGATACACTTGATTCCATGTGTCCAACCGATCTTGGGGAACTATTGAGTGGCATCTAGGTCTAGGACATTACAAAGTGGTATTAGAGCATTCTTTTCTGGTTTTCATTACTATTTGGTGACAATAAAAAGGGATAGGAAGGAATATGAATTTGGAAATGAGATGTCCCTAATTGTAGCCAACACACATATAGGAGAATCCAAATTTCCTCTAATTAAAATTTTTGTTTTATGGATTTTGAATATTACAGTTGATTTTATTCCACTATTAGGTGATGCACTTGATTTGTGATGTCATTATTGATATGATTATGGGTTGTATTTTGTTGAAACCTGATGATATGAGGATACTTCATATCATGCATCATTTTAGGCACTTTATAAGAATCAAATGACATGAATTAGGCCATGTTATTTAGGATTCATTACCTGTTGCATGTTATTGTGATAGGTGTCGTGATATATATAGCTCCTATTGTGATACGTATTATATAATGTGTTGTGGTGCGGATTAGGTGGGTACCACATTTTAATTAATGAGGTGTATGTACCCTTATGGATTGTAATTTGGTGAACTATTGGTTTAAACTTTTAAAATTAATTTTGATAAATGTGAAATAAATGAAGTGGGAAATAAATGTGGGAATAAAATGGAACCTGGATTTTTTTAATGTAGAGAACTTAGACCAGACCAGACCTTAGTAGTGGGAAGTAGGCAGTATTTATGGCTTTTATATGATCTGTATGTCACCTAGACTTGAATATAGGATCAGGCAAAGGGGTGTGTTCTTATATAAGAAGTCTTGTACCTATCCTATTTTAGTGTCTATGATTTTAATCTGTGAACTTTGATAATATTATTTCTTAAGGCGCGTACTTGGAATTTGAAGAGGTATGTCACTGCGATGTCCCCCAATCACATTCTAGGAGGCTGGTGGTGATCATGCTCTAGAGGTGGTGAGCCATGGGATACCATTGGATCCTATAATAGTAACATCTGAGGCATAAATATCTATATAGGACATAGGTGTTGAGTCATAGTTCCATGATAGTTTCTTGCACTTTATGCAGACCGTTCATGGAGAACTATGACCTTCCCAGACTATGGAAGAGTTGACGTCTGAGTTCTAGCAGTAGCATTCACCCATGTTTTCAGTGTATGGAAGACCATAGGCTATGGATTCATCGATATAGGTCACACTATCTATCTTTGAGCATCTAGAGACACCTCCTCATAGGAGGGTAAATATTTCTATTTATATGTTGTGTGATTTTGCCAAGAGATGATGGGATTTCATTAGTCATATGGATCACCATCAGTATATATCTTAGAGGTATTTTCATATAGCCTTATATGAATACTTCTATCCTGACATATTGAGGGCTGATAGATCTTGAGACTTTATACACTTGGAGCAGAGCTTGTTCTCGGTCATGGATTATCTATCCCGTTGTAAGATCTCTAGTGTTGTGCACCTATTCTGATGGGTGATGAGTTATCTAAAGTTAGGAAATTCGAGGATGATCTTAGGTATGATATTCAATTTCTAGTGAATTTATTTTGGCTGACTACCATTTCTGGAATAGTGAATCTGGCACTTATCGCATAGCGTAACTTGAGAGAGGCTGGGGGTGAGAGAGCCAGGGCAGTTCAGTATCTAGATCTGCTACTACATTGACCAGTAGTAGGAAGTGTCATTTGTAACTTCCACAAAGTGATATTAGTAGTCATATTACATACTCAGGTGTCTAGGTGAGGTAAAACAGTATGGTATATTGGGATATACAAGGCCTCATTATATGAGAGACCCAGTCAAGTGTCGATTTTGCAGTAAGATGGGCCATCTACAGTGATTCTATAGAACTTTTCCTCTAGAATCTAGTGATAGAGGGTATGCATTGACTCTACATTCAGGATTGGGGTCATAAAATTCTCATCATGTAAGGAGCTCAAGTACATCTGGCCGATCTGGCCGAGGCAGTGGTTATGGTTGTGGTTTACAGACTTAGATTTTATAATGATAGCATAAGAGATCTAATTAGGGTAGACATTATGTATCACAAGGTCATAGAATAGGCCAGATATACATAGTAAAACTGACCCTTGAGAAGCAGGATCCTGGACCTTCTACTACGAGAGGTATTATTCCGGTAACCTCTAATTTAGTGTTTACTCTTTTTGATACAGTGGATTCTTATAGATTTATATATGTGCCCGTTGTAGACATCCTTCATCTCAGTGTTCAAAATTATAATGGTTTTATGAAACTTGACACTCTATTGGGTATCAAAAATAAGGATGTGTTTTAGTGTAGGGAGTTCCCCCTTGAGATTGGTCAGTGTCACTTTGTATGGGACCACTTTTTCCTTGAGGTGACAGGTTTTTACATAATTCCTACGATGGAATGTTTGGTTCCCTTTCATGCTTCTGTTGACTACTATCATTGAAGGGTGACCTTTACATAACTACAGGGATGAGAGTTTATTCACAAAGTTGAATGGGATGTCCAGGCAAGCCGAGCTATACCCAAGCATCATGGGCTAGGTGGAATGACATCCCATATTGTGATTTTAAATCTTGATGATCAGGGAACACATCAAGAATATTTCCCTCTAATGTTTGATCATGTTAGGAATATTTTCTCTGATGACTTTTCAGGATTAACTCTAGTGAGAGAGGTAGAGTTCTCTATCGATCTAGTTTCAGGAGTTACACTGATATCCATTCCTCCTTATAGGATGGTTACTACTGAGATTCAGGAGCACAAGAGGTTGAAAGGGGATTTATAGGAAAAGGGGTTTATCTGACCCAGTACTTCTTTGTGGGGTTCACTAGTCCTTTTGCGAAAAAGGAAAATGGTACCCCTATTCTATGTGTGGATTACTGTAAATTCAACCAATTTAAATTTAAGAGTTGGTATCCTCTACCATGGAAAGATGATCTCTTTTACCAACTCTGAGGAACTCCGGTTTTCTCAAATATTGATTTGATATCCAGTTATTATCAGGTGCATGTTAGACCATCGTACATACATCGCACAATCTTTTGTAACATGTTTGGTATATATGAGTATTTTGTTATACCGTTCGGTCTCACAAATGTGCTACTGGTATTCATGGTACTGATGAAATGATTTTTCCGTCCTTATCTTTATTCATTTGTAGTGGTTTTTGTTGACAATATCTTGGGGTATTCTCATAATCAGTTTGACCATTATGAACATCTTGAGATCGTATTGGATATAATAAGAGAGCATTAGTTATATTCTAAGCTCACAAAGTTCCACTTCTGGATGGATATGATTCACTTCCTAGGTAATATTATTTCAAATATAGTAGTATCAATCAACCTATAAAATGTGAGAGTTATAGTTTCCTAGGATCATCCCAAGAACATCTTTGAGGTATGTAGTTTCTTGGGGTTGGCTGGTTATTACAGGCATTTCATATAGTACTTATAACGCTTAGAAGTGCCTATTATAGGATTAGCTAAGAAGGGTGTGAAGTTTGTAAGGTCATATTCCTATAGGAAAGTCTTTTAAGAGCTTAAAGAGAGACTGACTTCAGCTCCTATATTAGTTTCTTTAGAGCCAGGTAAGAATTACATTTTGTACTACGATTCATAAAGTATCATTCTAGGATCAATTCTTATGCATGGGGATGGATTCATAGCGTACGGATCATGGGATTTGAGGTAACATGAGAGGAATTACCCGACACATGATCTCGAGTTAGCTACAGTTGTTCATGCATTGCGTTGTTGGATAAATTACTTAATTTGATATAGTTTTGTGGTTTACATGGACCATAAAAGCCTCAAGTACATATTTACACAGCGTGATCTAAATCTGAGGTAGAGAAGGGAGTTGAATACCTACCGTATTTTGATTTAGATCTTTCCTACCTTATTAATAAAGGTAATGTAGTGGATGATGCATAGAGTAGTAGGAATCAGATACAGGTAGTTCAGCAGGTCAGTTACAAGTGGTATCTCATATATGTGTTCTATGAGATGCACTTGGAGGTAACAGACAGTCAGGGAAAGACTTTTATATCATTATTAGTTGTGACCTCTACCATACAATATAGAGTTAGGATAAGGCGCTATCTAATTCTGAGGTCCTAGTACTATAGGAGAGCATGGAAGGTGAGGACCAACCTCCTAGTTGAATCATAGGTGATGATGAAATTATGTGTATACATGGACATATATGGGTTTCAACAGACATGCATGAGAAGCAGATGCATGAATTTTAGGATTCATCTTGGGTAGTACATCATGGAATCAAAAAAATGTATTAGGATTTACATTGCCAATACTGATGGTCGGGTACGAAAAGATATGTATTTGGTTTTGTTATGATATGTTCCACCGGTCAGTAGATAAAAGCGGAACACCAGCGACCAACCAGACTTTTACAGCAGCTGCCCATTTCCGAGTGTAAATGGGATGAAATCATAATGGATTTAGTGATTGTTTTACCAAGTTCACCTTGAGGTAATTATGCCATATGGGTTGTTGTTTACAGGCTCATGAAGGTTTCACATTTTCTTCTGATCAAGGAAACCTTCAGTGTATATGGTCTTGAGAGGTTTTATATCCCTCAGATAGTACGACTTCATGGGTTCCTTCACACTATCATTTTATATAGGGATGTTTGGTTTACATCTTTTTTTAGGTATAGTTTTCATAGGGTACTAGGTACATATGTGATTTTGACCACAACATACCACCCTCAGACTGATATCCAGTCCAAGCGCACAATTCAGGTGCTTAAAGACATGCTGTGAGCATGTCTCCTAGTTTTTGGGGGCTTCTAAGAGTGCCATATACCCCCGGTTGAATTCTCCTATAACAACAGCTTTCATACTACTATTCATATGGTGTCTTATAAGACTTTGTACGATAGGCCATACCAATCACCCATTTGTTGGTTAGAGTTATGAGGGGATACTATGATTAGATCTCATCTCATAATGAAGACCATAGAGTTGGTTTAGTTGATTCAGAAGTGGATGGATATTGTGCATTCTCGATAGAAATCTTACAATGATTACTGCAGATGAACTCTAGAGTTGAGATCAGGGATCAGGTCTTTTATGTGTTTCACCGAGGATCACAAAAGATATGATTGGGAAACCGGGTAAACGTTTCACCATGATATGTTAGGTCATTCGATATTTTGGAGAGAGTCGGGCTGGTAGCCTATCGGTTACAGTTACCTCATAGGTACTGATCCATGCATGATGTATTCTATATATCTCATTTGTAACATTACTATTCAGACTTTTCTCATGTTTTTCATCATGAGGAGGTTGAGTTATAGGTAGATTTATCCTTTTAGGATCATCTAGTGTGTATTGTGGATCATAGTATGAAGGTTCTCTAAGGATATTCAGTTCCCCTAGTATGGGTATTATGTAAGAATGGCTCTGTACAAGATGAGACTTGGGAGAAGGAGGCTGATGTATGATCGCAGTGGCTAGTTTTATTCTTAGACTATACTTCACCACTCTTAAAATGGAAATTTGGGTATAAATTGATTTTATGTGGGGAATTTTGTAAGAACATGGTTTTTTTATTGAGGTAAAAATCCTTTTCTTTCCATTAATTTTCAGTTTAAATGTTTAAATATGTCCTAGTATGAATTTTTTTGAGGGTCATGGAGGTAATGAGGGTGTATGGGGATGGTTCAGAGCCCAGACCCCAATGTTTAGGTGAAAAATTCCTAGAACATGGTTAGAATAAACCATGCAAGGAAGGCCACATGGTTACTTCAAACTATGCTAAGTTGGACAGTGGGAGACTATGGGCTGTACAATTAGACAAACCATATGATTTGAGGTGCATAGTCATGAAGATATGTCTAAAAAATTACATTGAATTTTTTCATAGTTTTCTCATGGTTTATCAAACCATTCATGAAAACTGTGCAGGTTTCCCCTTCTACAACAAAGGTCACATGGTTGGAACACAATTTGGTCAAACGTGTGGCCAAACTATGAGGCCCTATATTTTGGATGAATTTATAGAAAGACCATTAATTAATTCTTTTATCAACACCTATTTTATATTTCTCCTTCTACATAGAAAATCCACCTCGTGGAAGCCTTCTATGGGGACCAAAGTAGGAATCAAGAGATCTTCTTCGTCCAATCTCGGAATCAATAGTCATTCATCTCATTCGATCCACATAGGTAAGATCTCAATTCATTTTGTGACATTCCTCATTTGGTTTGGTATCAACTGCACAAGTTAAATGTGAGCTAATATCCTCTATTTATGGGTTCTTTGTCCGTCCTTCGATTTTCTCTTGATCTAAGTCAAATAAGGAGATAATATTGGATGATTTATCCATTACAAACCTATGGTATGTGGTCTAGTTATTTTCCTTGAAATTAAAAGTGTTTATATATTCAGTTGTTCTGTGTGCCAAATTCTCAGAGTGACACCATTGAAATGAATTATAATCCTTGAATTGAATTGATAGGTATATCCTATGAAATTAATGAGGCCCATTGTTAAATTTTAAATGGTTAATGACCTTGAAATAGAACTACCCCTTTGGGTGTATGTTTAGTAAATTAGACCATCATGGGTGGATATTGAATTAGGATACCTTTGAGGTGTGTCATTTACCCCTTTTCATGGTATGTTTAATGTTGATTTTTCAATTGAATAATTGAGTTGTAATTGAATTTCAATATTAATTATAATTGAAATTGCTTTGATTAATAAAAGGGTAATAGAAGACATTTCCCTATACTTTTTCCATGAGTTGGTTGATTAAGAATGAGATTCTTATTATAATGAAATTCCCATGTGATTTAAATAGAGGCTAACCCTTTTAAGCTTAGACCATGACTTGAGTCACCTTTTTAGGTGATATTGAATTGAAATGTTATTGGTGTTGACCTTGACATGATAAATTATACTAATTAAATGATATTGTTGAACGATTGTGAAAATGTCTTGGGTGAAACATGGATTCATATACGAATTACGTGGATATAATCAATTGGTTTTTACCTTGTTTATACTCAAGTGATACTTGGACTTCCTAGTAGACTGATAAGAAAATACTCAGAGGCTTGACTATTATACACCTGAGTGACACTTGGACTCCTTATGGATTTCCAAGGTTGAACTCAAAGGGATGATTCTATTTATTCCTAAGTGATACTTGGACTCCTTATGGACTGTCAAGGATGGACTTAGAAGGTCATTGAGAACACATTCCATGGGTGATACTTGGCCTCCTTTAGTAGACCTCCAAGGACGGACTCAAGTGGCTATGATGTTATAACACACCGAGATTACTAGCTGGGTTCTTGTGAGGATATCCATGGATGATCTTGTAGGGTGTTGCTTTATATTATACCTAAAGCAATACCTGGATCCCAAATGAGTAATGCCATGGATGAGCCCAGGTTCTGAACTGATTAGTGAATGAAATTTTTTATATGATGCATCTTCCAAGCCAAACCACAAGCTTGGATTCGGTTTTTTTCTTACCCCTTATAGATTGCCTGATTATGCATCCTTTGAGTATATTACGTTGGGGGATGCAAGGATACGCACCAAGTCCCAAGATCTTATTAATTAACTACGACTGTTTAATTAAAAGAAATTGATTATAAATGACACAGGCATGACTGTTAATTCAAAAAATTTCTTTCTAAATGAAATTGGTGAAATGAATTGGTTATAAAATGAGAAGCCAGACATTATCGAATGATTACTTTTAGAATTTATTTTACATATTCTATTACTACCTGCACAATGTTATTGTTATATATTCACTAACTAGATGGCACCATACCTTGGGTGGTTTTCTATTGGGATTATATCTCATATCATGTTTAGGCCTCCTTGGGTACCAAAGCAAACAATATGGTTTCAGATATGGAAAATAGAAATCGCCCTGCTATAGGTTCTAAACTGTTGCTTAGGAGAAGGGAAGAACAAGACCAAGCAGAGTCTCACGATGCTAGCTAAATAGATTTTAGTCTTTTTTACTTTTATTACATGTATTGTATTGTACTTTTGTGTACCTATTTTGGATTCTTTATTAGACACATGACATGTATCACCATTTTCTGTATATTATATTCCTTCTAGTATGATTTATATATTCCTATATTGTTAATTTGTCATCTTTCTTATTGATTTAATGATTCTTCTACTTATCTAATGTTGTATTTATTATGTTTTACACTCTGGTAATGAGGTCATAGTCTCCCCCGCTGACACACATAGTCCCTCACTGCTAGTCAGAAGCCTATAGTGTTTGAGGAGATGCGCTTGAGGCCATGGGGCCAACAAGGATTGGGGCATTATTGAGTGGCATCCAGGTCTAAAACGTTATAATTTATACCCAATGGGTATATTGAATTTTTTTAATTATTAGTAGAAAATAAAAAATAATATAATTCACATGTAATAAATAATTATAAAATGAAATAAAAAGATAATAATTAATTAAAAAGATTTATTATAAAAAATGCATTTTAATTCGTTACATATTATTATTATTAATCAAAGATTATATGTATTTTTAAGGTTTGAATATATATTCAAATAAAACTTTCATTTATAAAATTCAATCCTTGGAAGATAAATAACAAATTTTAACTAGATGTGATTAAATTTATTTAACATTAAAATGTATATATTCCAAAGAATTTTTTTATACGTGTTATGTATCTTTACATTAAATAATTAAATTGATAAGGTTTATTCTAATAAAATTTATTGCTTCAATTTATTAATAAATTAATTAACACTCATTTAATTAGAAATTTATATGAAATAAGATGAAGAACACATAATGTTAAAATATATTTTTCTATAAAATTGGTTTTTTCTATATATTTTATTTTTTCATTTTAAAGTTAAATTTATCTTATTTTGAAATTTAATTTTATTAAATGGATTCCAAATATATAACCATCATGTTAAAATTAGTTAACAGGGTCAATTTCCTTTTTTAGAAAAAATACAAGTAACTGAAGAAAAATTTGAGCTAATGTGATAGAGATAAAATGCGGTAAAATAGATCAATTAAGGGGTAAATACCTAAAATATCACTAAAATTGTCTCTAAATTGTTTGGATGAGTAGATTCATGGCCCATATACATTATGTTTCTACTTTTTATACACTTTCCATGTAAAAAAATACATTCATTGCACATTAATGAATGGATATTTTTGGAAATACACTAAAACCTCAAATATAAAAGGATCCCTCCTATATACCTTCTAAACCACACTTTTACTCAGTTTTAATCTTTAATACCTATCCAAATTTCTACTAATAAATATTTAATATACTTTTGGTGGCCTTTAATTCCATAAATGGGGCTTAAATATATCATTCTAAAGGAATCTATTTTGTGAAGAAGAAAATGCATATACGTAAGTATCTAATTCTTCACCATCTTTTTCAAATACATTTTCGCATCCAATTTTTATAAATTTAATCCACTAATGTAATGATTTTATATTATTATCATTATTATTTTATAAAAAATATATTACAATAATATAAATTTATACTCCCACTCATTCGGTAGTGTAGCATGTTCTGATTAGGGTCGGTTCAACCACTTACATGAATGGTGTTATATTATCTTCACCATTTCTAATATTAATGAGTATAAAGACAATAATAATCTTAATATATGTTATTAAATAGTAATATATTTTATTAATATGGTTCTATAAGGGTGACACAAAAATGAATGGTCATTATAAAGAAACTTTTTGTAATTAATAAATTACCTAAAACATGATCGTCATGGATTCCATTCTCAAAAACCATCATCATGCCTTCCATAAAATGAAAATTGGACTGAATAAATCACTAAAAAAATTATTCCATTAACTTAACTAATAATTTGATGATGAACTTGTTATCCAGGAGTGAATATTGAAATCGCCATTACAAAACTTGTATAAAACAATCAAAATTACCAAAATCTGATAATTAAAATAAAAAAACTAATATATGTGTAATAAATGATCACAATTTAAGATTATAAAATGTAATATATAATAATTAGGTTCTAAAATAAGTGATTAATACGGTTATAGTTATTATATGGGAGTTTAAATCACCTTCATGGAAGTTTGGAGTAAAGGTAAGGGTTCTTTGTCTCAATTTTCTTTCAATGAGATATGCTTCATATTCGCCACTTATTTTATTTTTTATAGTGTATATAATACCCTATTTATGACTTTTTATTATATTTATTATTCAATTCAAGATAAATAAAAATTCATCTCTGGTTTACTCTTTTAAGGGGTTTTCATTAAAAAATTACCAAAGCTGTGAGGATTTCCTTTCTAATCTAACTTTGAAATTCAGATTGTTCGTCCATTTTTTATTTATTTATTTAGAAATCAAGGAAGTATAAAATAGGGGAAAAAATAGCATTCTATCTTAGGGAGGTCTAAACTAATGAAGTATGATTTCATCCCCTCTGACTATGTTAGTCCCCTCTAATCCTAAAGAGTTAATCCTTGTAAAATAGGAAATACTAAATTCATGGACCGCCAGGGAAGCAAGATGATCTGATACCTTGTTTCCCTCATATTTGGTGTGATACACTTGAATGTTGCTATTAAGAAGACCTCTACACTTCCTGATGATATAAGAGATGAACCATGGGATCATACCTATTCCATTAAGGGAGTTATGATGAATTCTATAATCTGTTTCAACTTCTGTGAAAGGGATGTTTATTTGGATACATGGGTGAAAACTAGTGAGCATCACCTTTCCTTCCACCTATAGAGAGATCTCATTCCCAAAGTGGGTTGTAAATGCCATGATAAGCGATCCACTTGAGTCATGAACCACCCCACCACATTTCATGTTGCCTGCCACATATCACCCATCGGTGTTTAATTTAAGGCCCGTGAGAGGAAGAAATTAGTGAACCCATTGACCATGTGAGGCATTGCATAAGGGCTGGTCTAGGGATTTGTGCACATGAAGCATCCTGGGAGTAGGGGTATCACACCAGTTATTGAGAATATGTACCAAATCAATAAGTAGGTTCCTTGTTCTTATAACGAGGGCCCTCTCTGTAGAAGGAGTGTCATCATGGCATGATTTGTTCCTCGCTTTCCATATACACCAGCACCCAACACTAATAAAAATAGCTCGACCCTTCCTTTCTGGCCCCATATCACTCACCCCATAAAACCATCATTACAGGAAAGGAAGATAATAGTGATACTGAGATAAAAAGGTGGTGAATTCCCCAAATAAGTTTCATATGGCGTGCGCCCAATCTCCTTCAAATAAAATATGGTGTGTGTTCTCCTCATTGTGGATTTTTTAGAATTGGTACCATGAGATAAGGTAAATGCAAAACCTCTGGAAATTATCATTAGTAGGCACATCCTGGTTCCTGGCTCTCCAGGTGAGGAAGTTGTATTTAGAAGGGATTTTATCACACCAAAGGATGTCATTCTAGCTATCATGATCTCCACAAGAAAGAGCTACCCTCTGGAATTATCTTGAGGAAAAGGCTATTGTAGAAGAGGGGGTAAAAACACACTTATCAGGGTCATATTTCATATATATAATATCAAAGGTTTCCTATTGATATACATCCAGAACATCCTTGATAAAATATGAGTATTTTTCACCTCATTAAAGGATATTCTATAAGCAGGACACCTAGGGAACCCAATCTTCAAGCCATCCCAATTGTGGTTCTAGAAGGAGATATCATCTTTCCCTACAATTGAGCGAGAAAAGGTCTTTAGGGTTGAAATGAGGGGCTAAATCAGGGACAAAAAGGAGGAGTTATAGAGGCACACAACATCTGCATCATCTCTCCATTGCATGGACATGGCTTTTCTCCAAAGGGTATGCTCCTATAAGACATCCCACGTCAACTTCACATGAATACAGTTCAGGGTATCATAAATCCTCCTCACATTAATCCCTCCTTCGTGAATCATCATTTCCATTCTAGACCAATAATCCCAGTGTTTTTTTCCTTCAAATAGAGGATCCCAAATAAAACCAACAAGGATCTTGCCAATATAGTTGACAACACCCTTCGGAAAATTTATAGAAGCCAAATAATGGATAGGAACAACAAGTAGAACATTCTTAACCCGTGTAATATGACCCCCAAAGGAAAGGAAATGGTTTTTCCAATTGAGGATCCTTCCTGTTATCTTGATAAAAATATGGTCAAAGTCACTGATGTGGATTCTTATTGAAGAAATGGGAGTACCCAGGTAATCCATTTGAAAGCTGCCTCTCTAAATGCCAAGACTGTGGCACAAGGAGGAGACCCTACTGGTCGCTCATCTACTTAAGATAAAGAGACTGCTTTTGGTTTTATTGATAACCTGACCACTCCAATGGAAATAGTCATTAAAAATCTTGTTAATGGAATGTACTAACCTCCTATCAGTATTAATGAACATAGTGGTACCACATGAACGCACTGACCTTCTACCTCTCTGTTGTTTTCTTTAATAATAATCATTTCAGGTTCTTATAATTCTTCAAAGTAATTATAATTTACTTTTATATTATTTTTCTAAAATTGTTTATTTATAAATCTTTTCCTTTTAAGATAAAATTTATTGAAAATGTAAAGCATATCTCATATTATATTCTAAAAAAATAATGTTCTTCCAAAGTGTATTTTAACTATGGTAAAATACGTTAATTTATCTTATACATCACTAGAGATATTCTCTAATGATATCCCATTCCTTCTTTCTATGGATTGAATATGATCATCTCTTCTAAAAAAATCATAAAACCAATTTCTTTCTAATGGTTTACTTAACAAATAATATAATTTTTAATGTTTCTAAGTTCATGTGGTACACATATTTATAGTTTTTTACTAAGTAAAAGGTGGGCCAGAAATTATATAACCATCCAATGAATTGGGTAAAAATTTAGATATAATGACATAATATGTATGGTATTGTGTAGTGAACCCAATCCACTTTATTATTGTAATTTTTTCAATATGATAGGATTTTCATGACAGTGATCCATGATATAAAAAATTATTTTATATGCTTCTATATGTTCCACAATCTTATGACACATGTCTATGATATGCCACATTCCTATGTTATATTTTCATGGATCGTGATTATTAACTCAAGTTTCCATACTCCAATAAATCATTTATTATTTTATTCTAGAATCATTATTTCTTGATTCATGATATATATTTTATCCACTAACAAAAAACATAAATTAGTGGCATTTATAAATGATGTTAATTAATTTATCGACATTTCTAAAAAACATCGGTATTTTTTTTTAAATTCAAATTTTTTATCGATTTTTATAAATGTCACTAATTAGAGACACCTCATTTATCAATGTTTTTTTAGAAATATTAGTAAATTACACCTCATTTATCGATATCATTTCACCACCCTAACCAGAGTCCCCCCCCCCATATTCCCACCATGCCCCCACCCTACCCAGCATCCCCCCACCTCCCATACGCCCATGCCCCACGCTACCCATCCACCCCCCCCCCCCCTCCACATGCACAAACATTATGTACGCCCATGCCCCCGCCCTACCCCGCATGCCCCCCACCTCTAATACACCCACACCCCAAATCCCCTCTCCTGTACACCCAAGCCCTAACTTCTATATACGGTAAAGCAAAAATTATGCCTCCACTAAAAATTGATCCCTACACCTCTAGTGTCATAAGGAATAAGTGGACCAACTCATCTATTCCAACTTTGAATAAATAATTTTATTATATTATATATATATATATATCAATATTTAAAAAATTAATATTATATTTTTTTTATTCATATATTAATATATGTGTTTATATTTTAAATTTTAGGTTTATATATGTGTGTGTGTGGGGGGGTTTATATTTTATAATATATATATATATATATATATATTTTCATATTTTATATTTATATATAATATATATGTGTGTGTGTGTGTATTATATATATATATATATATATATATATATTATATGTTTATTTTAATATATATATGTTTATAAATATATATATATATCTGTTTATATATATATGTTTATATATATATATATATCTGTGTGTTTATATATATATGTGTGTGTGTGTGTGTGTGTAAATATATATGTGTATGTATACATATATATAACTGTAATTATAAATCATATATATATGTATATATAATTAGCCAAGTTTTAAAACACTGGTAAAAATATCATTAAAATAGTCATGTTTTCTTAAAAATGTGACTAAATTTAAAATATTTAATTATATTATGTTATATTTATATATACATATAAATAGACTTCAGTGCTTAAAAATTAATATTATATATATATATATGTATTAATATACATGTATTAATATGTGTGTGTGTGTGTTTATATTTTATATTTTATGTTTTATGTTTATATATGTGTGTGTGTGTGTGTGTGTATTTATATTTTATGTTTATATATATATTTTTATATCAAATATATATATGTGTGCATGCGTGTGTGTGTGTGTCACGAACCAACCTGAGTTGGCCCCGAACCAGTCACCCAAGCCGGGCCACGATAAGGCCCGAGAGATGTTCTTGATCCTCCCGGACTCAAAACTAGTGTCAAGCATCAAATATCATAAAATTGGGAACAATTTAGCTTAATAATAAACAAGAAATAAAACAATACATAGTACACAACGTAAAAAAGAGGTAATAATAACCAATGGACACAAATGCATAACAAATCCAAATATAACAACAGTGGGACAAAACGAAAAACTAAAAGAAAAAAAGCCAAAACCAAACTGAACTAGAAACAACACGATATCCATAAAACCTCTTGGCCACCACCATCAATAAGAACTAGCCAGCTCCATAGGCAACCTGAACAAAACCGAACCTACAAAATAATGTGGTTCTACTGACACTAAGTGGTACAAGTAGGGTGTGAGCATCAAATAGCTCAGCACGTAAGCAACATAGAATTCATACATTTCCTTTCCTGAAATAGACCATAAATGATGGTTTGTAATACATGTAATAAATTAGGTTTTTTATATTTAAAACACTAAACATGGTTTCCTAGAAATTCCATTTTGAAAACAAAACATGATTTTCTATCTGAAAACAAATTCTCATTTTAAACCTAGTTTAGAACCCAATGACAAGTAAGAAATATAACCCAAGTGAAACATATGGGAAAAAATATTCTAACTAAGTGAAATAGAAAGATATAACCAAAAAATTGGAGTAGTACAAGCAAGAAAAATAAAACTAAATAAACAAGTTATTAAAGTGATAGAAAATAAAAAAGGATCATAAAGATAAATAATAATAGGTATTTATAAAACATCCCTAGAAGAAATCACTATACATACTCGGTTCGGACTAACCTATCAATATATAGTGCAAATCCATAGTCAATAACTAACCTAGATGATCTAAACTTGAATCACCAGTGGAAAATACAACCAGGCTTATCCTCTATCCATGGGGTTCCAGTCCACCTAATCAAGACTAGAAAGTAACTGTCACTCGACCCTCTAGATGACATCTGGGAATTCCATGATAATAATATAAGGAGAATGAGTAGGTTATCACATGTTTGTAGTAACCCACATTTTCTATCATGCATTCCTTTACCATTCCCAGCACTAACTATTTGAAGGCCCTCTTAATGGAAGGACTACCATAGGGGTTACCATATCACACAGAACCTTTCAAAGTTCCAATCGATCATACACATCATTTATGTTTAAAACCTATTTACAAAATATAACAACATAAAAATTGAGCCTTAATGTTCATGAATTTAAAATAATTTCCAACACAGATACCTTTATTCTCAAAATGATTTCCAAAACCAAGGTAAAAAACATTATTTATTCTTGGAAGATGTCAACGGACCTTTTAAGTCATAGGGTTACCGAAAATGTTCCAAGGTACCAAACGGTTTAAGCTTTAGAAGAAAAATATTTCCAAAACACACTTTAATTCATTTAGAAACCCAATACCCATTTAGATAATGTTATAATTTTTCAAAAGAACAATTGTGAAATAGTTTGGAGAAGAGAAAGAAATGGAAGAAGAATGTTTTGAAAATTGGTTTCAAGTTAGACATTTTAATGAAATTTCATTTACATGTGTCTGTGTCTATCCATATGTTCACCTCTTATACATATGGATATTACCACATCCAATGATATATATATACATGAGAAAATCATAAAAATAAATAGGTCTCTATTTTAAATAATCATAAGGAACTTCATAGCAAGGCAACAAAGTTCACACACAAGAACCACACTAGAAGAAAAACCAAAAGAACCCCCAAGATCAATTTCACATGTAATACAAATTATCGAAACCCAATTTAGGCCAAACACAATCCCAAGGTACTAAATTTCATTTTAAAATTTTATTTTTCATTTTATCAAACACCTTGTATACATGTATATAGAGATATAACTAAGGGGGTCCTTTGAAAACCTAATTTTTCATAAAGTCTCCAATGAGAAACATCATATAAAAGTGTACTAACAGGCCAAAAGAATTAATAATGCATTTATAAATTATTTAATAAGGATCAAGTATTAAATGGAAATCTTAGAAAGTAAATGGATTGAAACACCTACCTCAATGATGAGAGAAAGAGGCAAAACTCCAAGAGAAGGAATAATATGGACCAAAGAGAAAAACACACACCCTAACATCAAAAGAATCAACCCAAATTATCCAACCCTCACCCTAGGGTTAGTTCAAGAGGTAAAACCATATAGAAAGAACCAATATACAATAGAGGAAGAAGATCAGAGGAGGAAAAGAGGAAAAAATATAAGAAAAACTCACCTTAAACCAAAGAAGAAGATTAAAACATGGAGGAAGAGCCTTGGAGAAGAAAATTTTGGGAGCCCCACAATTATTTTAGGTCATGTGGGGGAGGAAATCCCAAATTGGGGTTAAAAATAAATAGGGGAAAAGTTAGAATTTCAATTTTTTAAGAATCTGGACAAGTTTCATGGTTTGGTCGCATGGTTTTACAAACCGTGCATCAACCATGTCCACTCTACTTGAGTGAAGTGGAACCCACATGGGATGGCTACACAATTTGGGAAATCATGTTCCACCCATGAAAATTAGTTCTTCTATAAGATAGATACTCCTCACATTCTTGTTGCATGGTTTCTACTAACCGTGCGCAAGCCTTGTTCCATACCGCAAACACCACCAATAGACCACATAGTTTCTCCTTTTCCTCACACAGTTTGGTTAAAACCATGCACAAGACATTCAAGACAAACTATTCAAGAAGAAAATGAACTAAAAATTCCAACAACATTCACCAACTGCACGGTTTCCTCCCAAACTATGCACACTGACTGTTCACAGTTCCAAAAACAAATTGAAACCTCCAAAACTAAAAAATTATCACCAGGAACTCAACCTACACCTCAACCCAAAGATAAAGTACCAATAAATAAATAAATAAATAATAAAAATAATAATACTAAGGTTAGGGTGTGGAAATTTTCTACACCATAAAAACTGTATACCCTCATAAAGTCACCAATCCAAATAAGGATCGAGACTGGAACCCAAAACTAAAAAGACTAAAAATGAAACCACAAACCTAGTATGGACCTTTTAACCCACAATTCACACATGAACAACATAATAAAAAACCCAAGAATAGCCATGGTGGGTCTCCCCACCATTTAGAAACCAACTAGCACAATGGAACTACCACCAGAACTTCCAGAACAAGGAGACACCCAATGAAAAAATTTAAACCAAACATCGAACCAAACCTTGATTAATCATTTCCACAAGACACAAGAATATCCAAAATATAACCACCCCAAAAGTAAGACTGGTCCATAAGAAGGATAACCATTCAAATATCCACATCCATAAATCACATCCACAACTATAGAGGTCCAAGAAACGAGCTTACCAATATCCTTATAAATAAGAAGAGGTTTCAAAATAAGGAAAACTACTACAAGATGGAGTTAAACCATCCCCACTCTAACATTAGGGAAAAATATGGTCCTAAAACCCCCACTGCACCATGAAATTCTGTATTATATGAAAAGATACACTTTGGGACCTATGTATGGGGCCCTAGTTCCTTGAAGCATCTGTTGACCCACAGTCAGTAGTTGAAATCCTTGAAAAGATACTTCCCCTTATATAAATGATGCTTGAAACACTCCTATAGATGACCTAGTTGTCCACATAGTTTATAAGCCTTCATAAGACTATAGAAATATGGATTTGAATTCCCTAATCGACCACACTTTAAGCACATTAGTGAATGGTCTGATTAATGAGGAGTAAGATCTGATAATGGATACTTATTAGGAATAGGATCCTCTAGAACACACCGCTCTCTAGATGGGTAACCTTTTATGTGAACCATGAAAAACTGTATTTCCAAATTCCACATATTGTGCCAGGGGAAGCAATTCAGATAGAAACACCGCATCCACCAACTTCCTGAACAAAATTTCCCTATATGGGAGAACTTTCTCCTTAATTTACGGATGAATACATCAGAAAAAGAGGGGAGATTTCATTTTATCCTTTGAATATATATCTAGAGAAAAATAAACCAAATATCTAAAGTGATCAATATAGATATTCACCATCTGTTGACCTTGTTGAATACCCAAGAGCTCAACCACCTTCTCCACCTTCACTGCCTAAGGTATAAACCATCAGATAAAATTGGTCTTAAAGACTTTCTAGGACATTCCAACTTGTAATGATTATAGTAATATCACCTTCCATTAATCCAAACAATTACCTTCAAATAAACATAGAACTTATACACCCTCATGACTTTGGGAGTTCCCAAAGACCTGAAAATTCCTTCAACTTCCCCAATCCATTTTGAAGCCTCAAAAATACATCGATTGCTATAGAAAATAGGAAAACCTTTAGGACATTTTTGGGCAACATTCTCTAAAAAACATAATAATCACAAAACCAAATCAACATCAACCAGATCTCAAAATTCAACCAAAGAGGATATTCCAAACCAAAACACCAAGATCATAAATAAAATCACCAAAAAATGAAACCAAATTCCTCTTTCAAAAATGCCCATTTCTAATCAAAATTACAAAACCACCTTATTTCAAGATCAATTTCCGAAAATACCAAAGGTCACTTTCATATCTAACTCAAATGCCAAATCTTTCTTTTAAAATAAAACCATGTTCCAAATATCATTTTCCTTTTAAAAACCTTTTTTCCCAAAAAAAACCCAATTTTTCATCCAAATCCACTCACACCGAATAAAATTAATCCAAATCATAACTCACATTAAAACTGTGAAAATAGGGAACTAGTGTCCATGTATAACCCAGCCACATGGTTTATCAGACCATGTCATGAGCAAGCACCAACCACTATAAGTATCTTGAACTATTCACTCAAGTTCCACATGAGTTTTTACTCCCTGAAATTTCAACATATAGTACCAGTTCACTTCCATTTTCATTCCCCAAATTAGAAAAACCAAACAAGCACCAATGTCATAAACCAAAAATTAAAAATAAAAGACTCAAGTCCCAAACTACCCCTAGTACCTTGAGGCTCAAAATGAGTAAGAATTAACGACACTCTTCTTGTACCTAACTCCCAAGTCCTAACAGTCCTAAATCTATTCTACCCAATTACCCAAATAAAAAAGGGATCCTTTGATGCCTTTTTTCATGAACCAACCTAGGTCGACCCCAAAATGATCACCCAAGATGGCCCATTATAAGGGCTGATAGGCATTTCCGATCCTCCGGAGCTTTAAACTAGTTTTGGGTATCAAAGATCAAATAAGTGGGAAAAATTTATCCAAATAATAAAAAATAAATAAAACAATATAGAGTAAATATCATAATCAAGAGGAACTAATAACCATTTAAAGCAAATGCACAACAAATCCAAATACAATAACACTGGGAAAAATAGAAAATAAAAATAAAAAAACTAAAAACTAAACTAAACAAGAACCTGAATGATATTTATGTGACCTATTGGCCACCACCATCCATAAGAAACAGCCTACCCCATAGAAAAACTAAACAAATTTGAACCTTTAAAATAGATTGGTTCTACAAATGTCGAGTGGCACAAGTAGGGTGTGAGTATAAAACATATCAGTGGGTAAGCACCACAAAATCAATATATTTATTTTCCTGAAACAATTTAAAAATTATAATTTTGAATACATGTAATAAAAATATAGTTTTATCATTAAAACACTAAACATGGTTTCTTATAAATTCCATTTTGAAAACAAAACATGAGTTTCCATCTTAAGAAATTATCATTTTAAACCCATATTATAACCTAATGAAAAGTAATAAATATAAACCAAGTGAATCATGGGTGAAAGGAGAGACTAAATAAGTGAAAAAATAGGGTGTTACCAAAAAATCTAGGAATAAAGGGGATTAGTGCAAGAAATAAATATAAAATTAAATAAACAAGTAATTAAAGTGTTGTAAAATAAAGTAAGCGAATATGAATAAATAATCATGGGTGGTTCTTAAACATCCATAGAAGCAATTCCTGGATGTACTCAGTTTGGACCCACCTATCAGTGTATATTGAAACTCCATAGTCAATAACCAACCTAGCTACTAAAAACTAACCTTACAAATGGAAAATCCCACCTGGAGTATCCTCTATCCAGGGGGTTCTAATCCACTTAAGTGGGACTAGAAAGTAATTGTCACTTGACCATCTAGATGAAATACAAGAATCCCATGATAATAATATAAGGATAATGAGGAGGCCATCACACACTTTTAAAAACCCAAAGTTTCCACCATACAATCCTTTTCCATTCCTAACACCAACTATGTGAATACCCTCTCAATGGAAGGACAACCATAGGCGTGACCATCTCACATAGAACCAATCAAAGTCTCAACAGGTCCTATAGATCATATGAGTTTAAAACCAATTTCAAAAACATCAAAACTAAAGAAAAAGGCCCTAACGGTTATGAATATTAAATCATTTCCAAATAAAATACATTTCTTCTCAAAACCATTACTAAATCCAAGGTAAAAACACTATTTATTCTTGGAAGATGTCGAACATGCCTTTTAAGTCATGGGGTTACCAAACATGTTCCATGGCCCCAAAAGGTCCAAGATTTATAATACAAATTTGAAAACCACACTTGAAGTTGTTAAGAAACCCAAGATCCATTTAGAGAATTTTGGATATTTTTAGAATAATATTTATGATATAGAGTGGAGAAGAGAAAGAAACAGAAGAAGAATATTTTGAAAATCAGGTTTATTTTGGACATTTTCATGAAATTCCATTTACATGTGTGTGTTCCTATCCATATTTTGACCCCATAAACATATGTATATTCCCACATCCAATGATATATATATACATGGGAAATCATAAAAATACTCAAGGATCCAATTTAAATAATCATAAGGAACTTCACAACCAAAGAACCAGAGTTCACACACAAGCACCACACTATAAGAAAGAAAATCACATACAAGCTCAATTTCACATGTAACACAAATTACCAAAAACCCAATTAAGTCCAAACACAATCCCAAGGTACTCAATTTTATTTTAAAATGATATTTTTCATTTTATTTCAAATAACTTGTATACATGTATATATAGACCTAACTAAGGGGGTCTTTTGAAACCCAATTTTTCATCAAATTACCAATGATAAAAATTATATAAAATCATACTAACATACAAAATGAATGATTAACTCAATTAGAAATTATTCAAAAAGTCTCAAGAATCAAATGTAATTCTTTGGAATGTAAATAGATGAAAACTCCTACCTCAAAGACATGAAAAAACGATGAAACTCAAAGAGAAGGAAGATGATGGCCCAAGGAGAAAACTTCACACCCTAAAATCAAAATAATCAAACCAAATTAGACAACCTTCACCCTAGGGTTTTTTCAAGAAGGAATCCCACCATTAAATAACCAATAAATAAGAGAGGAAGAAGAATAGAGAAGGAAAAGAGTCCAAAATCCAAGAAGAACTCACCTTAAACCAAATAAAAGGCTTCAACCATGGAGGAGGAGCCAAGGAGAAGGAAAATTTGGGATACCCATGATGCACCTAGGTTAAGTGGGGGTATAGAATCCCAAATTGGGGTTAAAACTAAAGATGGGAAAAGTTTGAATTTCAATTTTTATGAATCTGGGAAAGTGATAGGGTTTTACAAGATGGTTTTTCAAACTGTGAACCAACCATGCACACCCTACTGGAGAGAAGGGGCACCCGTATAGGATAGACATATTGTTTGGGAATTCGTGCATCAACCATGAAAATTAGTTCTATCAAATTATAGAGCCTCCTTACAATATTTCTATGAAATTTCTCCTAATCATGCACAATTCATGTGCCATACCTCAGACACCATCAACAAACCACATGTTTTCTACTTTTCCTTGTATAGTTTGGTCCAAACTGTGGGTAAGTTGTACAAGAAAAATCATGAAAGAAGAAAATGAACTGAAAACATCCACATCCTTCACCATCTACACAGTTTCCTCCCAAACTGTGCACACTAACTATGCATGGGGACATAAACTATCCAAAACTCAAAAATTATCACCTATAATTGTACCTAAACCTCAACTAAAATATCAAAAACCAAGGAAATAAATAAATATAAATGAAAAGGAAGAAAACTAGGTTCATGGTGTGATAATATGTTTATGTTTTATATTATATGTGTGTGTGTGTTTATATTATATGTGTGTGTGTGTGTTTATGTTTTATATTATATATATATATATATATATATATTATGTTTATATTATATATATATATATATATATATTGTGTTTATATTTTATATATATATATGTGTGTGTGTGTGTGTGTGTTTATATTTTATGTTTATATATTTTATAAATGTGTGTGTTTATATTATATATATATATATATATGATTATATTATATGTGTGTGTGTGTGTTTATATTATATGTGTGTGTGTGTGTTTATATTATATGTGTGTGTGTGTGTGTTTATATATATATATATTACATATATTATATGTTTATATTAATATATATATGTGTGTGTGTGTGTGTTTATATATATTTATGTGTGTGTGTATAAATATATATGTGTATGTATACATATATATATAACTATAATTATAAATATATAGATATATATATATAATTAGTCACGTTTTAAAACACGGGTAAAAATGCCACGAAAATAGTCATGTTATCTATAAAATGTTACTAAATTTAAAATATATCTGTGTTTTTATATATAAAGATATGTATATATTTATTTATTTATTTATTTATTTATTTATTTATGTGTGTGTGTGTGTTTACATATATATATATATATATATATATATATATCTGTGTGTGTGTGTGTTTATATATATGTGTCTGTATTTATATATATTAATATAAATATATCTAAATATATATTTACGTTGATGCGGGGAAATGGGATACATAAATATATATATTATTACTAACATTTCCTGAAAAACATCACTAATTTAGTAATTATTTTTAATAAACATTGCTAAAAAATCCCACTAGATTCCAATTTTTTATAGTAATTATGTATGATTTCTTTATGTTATTTTCATGTACCATGATTACGTTCTCAAACTCACTTGTTCATCTTATACTTACTTATCATCTTCGATTGATATCTCCTTTGTACACCCCTTATTGAGTATCTATGTTCACCCTTTCTTATGTTTCCATTCCATAGGTAATGAAGAAATGTGTTATGTATGAGGTTTCTAGAAGGGTATCATGTGTGAAGATTAATTGTTTGGGAAATGTTGAAAAATGATTGTAAACTAAGTTGTTTATGTATCTAATCTCCAAATACACTAAACCTATAGGTTTTGGGGTGTGATTTATTGTGATATGTGCTAAATATTCATGTAAAATGGTGTAATATGTATGTATTTTATGGTTCAATCATCTTAACTGGTATTAAAGAATGATTTAGTTAATATTGGGGAATATGAATAAGGGGATTAAACTTGAGTAAACCTCGGTTAAAAAAAATTGATATAAAATAAACATAAATTATCATAAGATAAAATGAATCTTTCTTAGGTTAGGATATAATAGGGTTTATTTTCATTATAATATGACTATTTATTATGAATATTATTAGTTAATATCCATTTTAACTATTTTGTTTTTAGTAAGGGATTGAGGAACAAATCATGAAATCAAGGTGTTGATAGTTACCCTCATTATTGAAAAATTTGTATTTAAGACGAGTTCTATAAATTCATTCATATCTTGAAAAGTCTCTAAGAATATTAATTCATTTTCCCAATGATTAGATATTGAATTATTAATGGAAACTTTTAATGGTATTATAATTGTATCCCAATCCTATAACTCCTCTCCTATAAAAGTTTCTAGGAATGTGATTTATATAAATGATATTATCCTCCCTTTATTTGAATTTTATGTTAGTTTGGGAAGGATTTAGTCTACCTACGTATATCCCCTATTAATTACTAAGAGAGGGAAATCACTTTTCATATCCCAAATCAACCCATGATAATCTATCGATGTAAGGCTATCTATTAAATCATAATGGAAGTCCCTTTCACTTTATGGGTCCTATTACCTAATAATGATGTGTATTTATCTTAAATAGTTATATAAAAAATCATTATTGAATATGTGCATATAGTGTGAAAATATGTCAATGTATTTCCAAAATATTTTTCTATTTTTTCCCAAGGTCATGAGGTTGATTTTTCAATAGAACTCATGCCATGTGTTATTCCAATATTAGAGCCTCCTTAATGAACATCCATAATTGAATTAGAAAAATTGAAGAAAAAACTCTAACAGAACCTAGATAAGGGTTTTATACAACCAAGTGCTTCACCATGGGGTGAACCAGCCCTCTTTGTTAAAAATAAATATCGATCAATGCTTCTCTACATTTTTTGTCATGAACTTAGAAATATTAAGATCAATAATAAGTATCCTTTACTCTATATTGATGAATTTTTTGATCAAATTAGAGGGGTTTAGTAATACTCAAAGATAAACCTATGGTTTGGATATCATAAATTAAGGGTGAAAAGATAGTATATAATAAATAAATAATTTCATATAATATATGGACACAATGAATTCATAGTGATGTCATTTGGTCTTATAAATTCCCTCCCCATCTTCACGGATCAGATAAATAGAGTCTTTATAGATTACCTTGATCAATTTATGGTATTATTTATTATAGGATAAATTAACACCAAGAATATTATTTGAGGATTTTGTTAAAAACAATGATAAAGGAGAAACATGTTCCAAATTAAGAAAATGTGAATTTTGACCACTAAAAGTATCATTATTGAGTCATGGAATCACAAGTGGGGGTATATCTGTGGATCCTTCTAAGATATAGGTTGTTTAAAAATGGCCTAGATCAAACATTTTAGATAATATATATATATATATATTTATTGTATTTGATATATACTATAAAATATGTGTGATATATTTATCATGAATATAAAATTGAATAACCCAGTTAACTTGTAATATAGTAAGTTCCTATAGAAAGATGAATGTGGAGATAGTTTCATAGAGCATAAGAGAATTATGGTCACTACACCTGTACTCACACTAACTTGCATTGGATATGGATTTGTGATATATAGTTATGCATCAAATAAGAGATTTAATGTTTTCTCGTGAAAAATGATATGGTGGTAGTTTATTCCTATCAATTAAAGGTCCATGAGAAAAATTAACCAGTGGATTTTTTGGATCTAGAGGCACTAATATTTTCACTAATGATATAGAGGAATTGTAACTATAGTTAAAAGTGTGATATATATACTGATAAAAAGAGGTTAAAGTATATATTCACACATGACAAGTTTAACATGCTCTAAAGGAGATGGTTGTACTTAATCGTGGACTATGACTACTCAATACATTACAACCCTCTGATTGTGAATAAGGTGGTTGATGCTTTAAGTTTGATTGAACATGCTACCATATCTATGATGTAGATTAAAAGAGACCAAATACTCATGAATATTAAAGATCTAGACCTTGAAATAATAATAGAAAGTGATAAATTCTATCTTACCCAGTGAATACTCAACCATCCATCCATGTGAAGGCCAAGAAATTGTAGAAGGAGGATACTGATCTATAAAATAAGGTAATTAATATTCTATAATTTAACATGGTCAATGATGTAATTATAATATTTGGGTAATTAATATGTTTCCCTTCAATGAATGAATTAAAGTAGTTAATTTTTTATAATTTTAATATCTCATAAATATATATACATAATATAAGAACAAATATATATAAATATCTCATAAACCATTTATAGTGGGAAAAATGAAGGGAAATATTATAGAGTATATAACTTGATGTGTGGTATTCCAACATGTTGAGACTTAACATTAGAATTCTAAGTATATGATACAATCATTATACATACATGTATGTAAATAGGAAAACATCATTATAGATTTCACTGTAAGTATTTAGAGGAACTCAAAAGGTCAAACTTCTGTTTGGGTTATGGTAGTTCACCTTAAAAACTTGGCACATTTCATTGTTATTGTAGAATATTTCTCACTCTATAAAAATTATAAGATATATATTTAGTTAGTGGAAAGTCTTCATGGTTTTCCACTTTCCATTATACTATATTCAGATCTAAAGTTTACCTTGAAGTTATAGATAAGTATTCAACAAACATTGGATATAGAGCTGATCTTCAACACTACTTATCATCCTTAAATTGATGTTCAATTTTAAATGACCATTAAATCCCTATAAGGTGTGTTGATATCCTACTTAGTATATATCAATGAATTATGGGATCAAAACTTTCACCTATAATGTTCTCATATAAGAATAATTTCCATTCTAGTATTCATGTGGATCTAATGAGACTCTATAGGAGAAGAGGTGAAAAACTCCAACATGTTGGGATGTAGTTATAGAGTGTACGATTCTTGGGCCAGATCTTGTTCAAGAAATGATAGAGAAAATTAAAACAATTCAGTGTCACATTAAAACTACACAATTTCTATAGAATAACTACACTGATAATAATTGGTGAGATTTGGAGTTTGAAGTTGGAGACAAGGTATTCCTTCAAATATAACCATGTAATAGGGTTATAAGATTTGAGAAGAAGGGAAAGTTGAGCCCTGGATTCATTGTCCCCTTCGAAATCCTCAATCATTTCGGCCTAATAGCTTATCACTTTTCACTTCTATTAAACCTATATTACGGTTATTATATGTTTCGTGTATCATTTTTTGAGGAATTGCATACCAAACCCTTACTGTGTAATGAAATCATACGTAGTATAACTGGAATAGGATCTATTTTATGAAGAACAACTGATATAAATCTTCAAACAAAGATATAAAGTACTAAGAAACAAAACAACTTACCTAATTAAATTTATCTAGTGGAATCTTATGTTTGAGGAAGTATTGTGGTAACTATAATATGTAATGGAACAAAATTACCCTCATTTTATTTCATTGTAGTAATGAAATTTTAAGGTTGAAATTATTTTAAGGGGTTATAATGTTACACAACATGACTTTATTACATATTTCCATTTAAATAAATCTTCTTTATTTGATATATTGTGATACATGAAACACTAAAATAAATTAATAATGCTTTATTTAATTATGCCAAAATATTGCAATACAAAATGAAATACATTACAAGATAACTAAATGAAATATAATTATTAAAATTGTTAAAGTAATAAAACCACATGTAAATAAAAATACTACAAGGTTGAAATTATAATCATCAAATTATTCCATGAATATCATACCACCAATGATAATTATATAAATAATTAAACATATTAGAAATATGATAAACTTATTTAAAAAAAAATTAGAGAATACGATGATTTCTTTTAGTGATATATGTAAGTTCATACATTGGAATGAAATATGATTATTACATATACAGTCATTAGTTTTATAATCATTGGAGATAAGGATGTTAGATATATATAATCATTGTATATATGATCATTTGATATAGTTGTATATAATAGGTAAATTGATTTTCTATAATTGTTAATATAAAATTAAAAAAAATTATAATTCACATATAAAAAATTATTCTGAAATAAAAAAAATATGATCATTAATTAAAATGAATTATTATAAAAAAAAATATTTTTATTCTTTACATGTTATTATTATGATTATTATTATTATTATTATTATTATTATTATTATTTGGTGGCTAGTGTTGTAGTTGAGAGGTACTTAGCCGCATCCTCTTTATCTCAGAGACTGGGTTTAACTCATAAATGTGGAATATTATCCAAGTATGGTGTATGTATTTTAGACTTTATTTTTTTCTAATTGGTGCATTGTAAATTTGATTGTGGTCGAGGGACTTTATCAGTATTGAAGAAGTGCACCATATTTGTGGTTGTGATGATGCACTATAGTGGTACATTATGTGATACTATAATAGTGGCTTTGTTGGGTCTGTTCTAGTTAGGGTTGAACTTGTGGGTCTATGTATACCTTATATAAATGGATGAAAGTCATGTTGGTCTGGTCCACCTAGAGGCAGCGGGTGCATGTGTGTGTGTGTGTCATCCTTATGACTTGTACCCAAAAATAAATACATAAATTATTATCATTATTTTTAAATAGTGATTTTAAGTGCTTATAAAATTCCATGAAATATTATATACTAATGGATTTATAAAATTTTATTTTTTAAATATAAATAATTAATTTAATGGGATGTGATTAAAACCATCTAATGTTAAAAAGGGATATGTAAAGAATTCTTTTATATGTTTTGTGTGTTTTTATCTTAATGAATTAAATTTATAAATTTTAACGGTTAATAATAATAAAATAAAATGTTTCAATGCATAAAAAAATAAAATAATGGTAATTTAATTCAAAATTTATATGAAATAATATTAAGAACACGTAATGTTTAAAAAATTCATTTTTCTATAAAATGGTTTTTTTCTAAAAAAATTGTCTTCATTTAAAAGTTAAATTTATCACATTTAGAAACTAAATTAAATAAAATTATTTCCAAATTTATAATAATAACATTTAAATTAGTTATGATGGTAAATTTCATTTTTGGGGAAAAAATAATTTACTGAGGTAAAAATATGATTTAATACAATAAAGGTGAAATGATGTAAATTGGTTAAATTAAGGGTTAAAGGCCTAAAATATCTACAAATATATATATATATATATAAATTTTAAGGGGATGTACAACCCATATAAAATATTTTTCAATCTTGGACCCTCTTTCCTTGGAAAAAAATCATTCCTTACACATTAAGGAATAGGTATTTGCAGAAATGTCATTCAAAACCTGCCTATAAATGTACCCCTCCAATACCACCCCTAAACCACTATTTTTCATAAATTTACTATTTAATTACTAACAAAATTAACTCTCATAAATCTTTAGTACACATTTGGAAGCTTCTAGTTCCACAATTCATTCTTAAGTCCTTCATTCTGAAGGAACCTGTTTCAAGGAGCGAATTCATCTAAGTATCTAGTTCTTCATTACCTTTATTAATTACCTTCTCATATCCACTATTTATAAATTTCATCCATTGATAAAATTATGTTCTATTAACATAATTATTATTTCTAGAAAATTATATTTATATAATATGATTCTATACTATTACTCATTCTTAGTATATCATGTTCTTGTTTAGGATGGTCCAACTACCTACATGAATAATGTTATACTATGTTCACTACTTCCAAACTTAATGAGTATAAATACATTAATAGTGGTGATATATTATATTGTAGATTAATTTATGGTATGAATATTATTTATAAGTTTGGAGAAAAATGAATTATCATTATAAAGTAACTTGTTGTAATTGGTAAATTACCAAAAACATGCTCGTTGTGGATTCCATTATCATGAACCATTCTCATTACTTACATAAAATAATCATGGGACTAAATAAATCATTGAAAAGTAATTATAATAATACCTTTAATAATCTAGGAATTATTAACTTTTTATCAAATACTAATGATTTACATCTACATTATCAAACTTTTATGAAACAATAAAAATTACTAATATCCAATAATGAAAATAAATAATAAAAATAAAATATATGTGTAATAAATTGTTATAATTAAAGAGTAAAAAAGGTAATATATATAAATAATTTTATTTAATAAGTGATTAATATGGTCATATTAATTATACATGAGGTTAAAGTACCTTCGGTGAAGTAGGTAGTAAATGTAAGGGTTCATCATCTCAATTTACCTTCATTGAGATATACTCCATATTCACCACTTGTTTTATTTTTTGTGGTTTATATAATACCCTATATATTTATTTTTATCACAATTATCATTAAATTAAATTAATTTATAAATCTATCTCATGTTCTATCTTTAAGTGTTTTTTATTCAAAATCTACCAAATTTATAAGGGTTTATTTTCTAATCTCACATTTAAATCAATATTTTTTATTTCTAAATTACCATTTAAGTAAATTGGGTAAATTTTATATCTAAACACCATTTATTTTATTATCCTCTAGTTATTTATAATTTTTACATCTTTTTTTCTATTTCACCTCTTTTTTCATAATTTATGTGCAAGGATCCATGTAAGTGGAGTCAACCTTATCTCTTATTTTTTTTATTAGAAATATTTATCCTCTATGTCCATGTTTTTTCATAAGCTTTTATGGTTGTCCTTATCCCTAATTTTATGATTTATTAAGTTTATTTTCTATTGAATTTAAGTTTCTGACAAAAAGTGTGAAGTGAATCTTGTTTATATTTCTTCACATTATCGCTTTATCCCTTATTTTCTTTGGTTTCCTTTATAAAGATTACTTTTCAAGTTTTCATAATTATTCGAAGTAATTTTTATTTAATTTTTCATTATTTGTCTAAAAATGTGATTTTATAAATTATTTCCATTATAAAATAAAATTTAATAAAAAATTAATGGATATTTATTCTTATATTCCAAACAATTCTCTAATATTCTTCCCAATTTTTTTCATCACTATCAAAATCAAGGGATATTTCTTATGCTTCACTAAATATATTCTCTAATGATGCCATCTACATTTTTTCTATGGATGTCTTATGATCATGTATTGTTTAAATTTTCATGAAATTCATTTCTTTATCACACATTAATTAATCTATGATGAAATTATGAATTTTTTCATGTTAATGTGCCACACATATATATGGATTTTCATTATGTGATGGGTAGTCCTAAAATTGTATAACCCTATAATTAAATGTGTAAATATTTATATCTCATTGGAATATAAGTATGGTACTGGGTACTAAACCCAATCTATTATGTATATAGTAAAAATAAGTGAACCCAATCTACTATTATGGGACTCTATCTACTTTTTTATGATGGTCATGGATGTAATCCATGACATAAGAAATTAGTTTCTATGATTATTTTGCACCAAATTATTATTCCACATTTCTATGTTAGGCCACATTCCTATGTTACATTTTCTTGACTTGTGATTATTAACTCATGTTTCACAAACCTTTGACACATTTATTATGTAATTCTAAAACCCTTATATCATGATTCATGATTTAAGGTCTTTTTTTATATTATTTCCTTATGTTTTGTTCACATACCTTAATTATGTTCTCATACCCACATATTCATAGTATGATCACTTATGATATTCAATTTTTATTTCTTATGTTCACCCCTTACTAAGCACCTAAGCTCACCCTTCTTATGTTCCCATTCCCCAAAAAAATAAAGAAGGGTATTATGTATAATGTTTCAAGAATGCTATCATCTATGAAGATTAGTTATGAGATATGTTGAATAATTTTTGTAAAATAAGTTGGTTATGAATATTACCTCCAAAGAAACAAAACCTATAGGTTTTGGGGTGTGATTTATTGTGATATGTAATGAATATTCACTTAAAATGGTGTAATATGTATATATGTTATTGTTGGGTTATATTAGGCTTGTATCCCTAAAATGTAGTTATGAGCCACATATAACCCCTAGAACATCTTCAAAAGACTAAAATTCATGAGGTTTGATCAAAAATATATTGAATTCATAGCTTGTAAAGGGTTAGGGTGTTACAAAATGATTTAACTCTTATGTTTGAGTGATTGAAAAGGTTAGAGAGAATGAGAATCTTTAGTTTGGTGGTGTGATTTCCTTATGTCATTAGGTTGAATTAGGTGGTGTAAAACCCTACCCTTTTTCTATTTTATGAATTTCAAAGAAAATGTGATATTTTGACTCCAAAGTGGGGGTTATTTTTAAAAAAAGTATTTAGATAATTTTTTCAAGTGTTATAACAACTTGAGGAGATTTTTGGGGACTTGTTTCAAGGCATGAGATGTGTTCTAGGTGTTGTCTAGGGCCTATGGAGTGGTTTTAAGAGACTTCAAATGTGCATGTGATGCCTAGAGTCCAACACTGCATGGGCTATGTCGTGGTTCCCCTGGTATAGTTTTTTTAGATGAATATGGGGAGAATTATGCTATATGTATTTCTATGGTTCTAAGGGTGGAACCAATATAAAATGGGGTCAACCAAAATTCCTAAGGATGGGCTTGGTCAACCATTCTGGTGGCTTCTGGGACTGAGGTTATGAAATGAGGACTAACAAGTTTATAGACCCCACTCATTGGGAATTTTAACTAGGTAGCCCGTAGTGGGAAATAGTAAAGAGAGTATTGGAATAGAACCAATTGTGTCAGGTTCTTGAGTAGATTCTATGAGGAACACCATGGAATATGCCAAGTCATGGTGCAATCCATTTTCCCTACATGATTTTAAATTTTTGGTGAAGTTCACCTTTTTTCCCTTTTATTATTTGGGGCTTCTGGGCCCCTCCTTCTTTCCCTCTCATTCATGAATAATTTGGAAGGATCCCTCTTCTCTTCTTCTTCAATTTCCCCATGTATTTGATTGTTTTAATGAAATTTATTCATTTATTAGATGTCAGTTCCCCATATTTTATTCTTTGTTCTTTCACCCCTTACCCTCCCTCTCATTTTAGCTGATTTTATTTTGGGTTTTGTGATGGTTCCACGAGATCATTTTAGAATCATCTTGATATGATGGGGATTTTAAATTTGATGAATAGATGATGTCCCAAGGAGGTTAACATAGTCATTTCTTGGTGTTTTATCAAAGTTATATCACCGAGTGAATTAATTTGAGGTTTTTTATAAAATTGGATGATTTTGGTAATTGAATGGGTTTTTATGGGTAGGTTTTTTTCCTAGGATATTTTCAAGAGTGTTCCATATAAATTTTATTAAACACTCTTGAAACTATACCAAGAAAAAAACCTAACCATAAAATTAGATTATTTTTGTGGTTGAATGGGTTTTTATGGGTAGGTTTTTTTTCTTATGATTGTTTTAAGAGTGTTACATAGATCTTCTATGGGTTGTTGGTCACAGTTTTGGTGTGATGAGGTCGACCAGTGATTTTTAGGAAATTATACATAATTTATTAAATTTTAATTAAATTATTATTTGTGATAAAATGATTTTAATAGTTAATTGGGAATTTTTTATAATTAAATTTTGGATGTTATGATTTCAGTTAGGTTCTCGAGTGTTTGGATGATTTCCATTAGTCATGGATGAGCTTGGTTGAGGATAGAAAAATTGCTTTAAAAGGGATGATAACTTTGAAATGAGTTAGGTTGTCCCTTCATAAAACCATTATTGTATTTTCTTTCATTTATATATGTTTGAAATGTGGTATGTGGTCTCTCTACTGAGGTATATTGATCATTTTAATTTAATTAAATTGTTTAATTAAATTTAAATTCCTAGACAATGTAAACAAGATTCCAATGTCCATAATGGACCTATGTGTACTGGCTTAATTCCTTGGTTATTGATAGTTGAGGACTTGATTATAATTATATTCCCTGAGATACACAAACCTCATTATGGGTATAACTAAATATTAATTAATTAATTTAGTTTCCCTTGGTATAGTTTTCATGTGTACCTCGTCCTAAAGGAGAATGCTATATTAAGTATGATTATCCATATAGGCCATGTGAGAACTTTGAGGCACCTTAGATCCATTGGGATAGTGAGACAAGTATATGGTTGGTATTCCCTCCCCCTTGATATGTGAGAACCTGGATAGGTGTTCCATTGGTAAGATTTGGTTACATTAGTTGTGTGAGGATCAAACCAGTATTAACTTGGAATGTGAGATGGGATTTATTCCAACTCTACATAGTGCTACAAAAATGGATTTTTTTTAGGAGGCCTTGATGACGCTTTAATGATGTTGATTGGTTTTATGCCCTCCACGTGATGGGTTTTTAATTGAGATATTTTTTTGAGATAAGGGTACCCATGAAGGGTGTTTGTTCTTGATGAGACCTTGGGGACCCTCATGGGAGCCCTAGTGACATATTGACTCAAGTGAAGGTGTTTATGGGAAATGTTTATTGATGATTGTGGGTGTTATCCTAGAACCTTAATCATTGATGTGAGCCTTATATGTTCATACTGATGTGACTATAGTTCGTGAACTTGAGAGGATGGCCATGATTATTTAAGACATGTTTGAATGGTCGATTAGCCCTTATGAGATGTGCATTATGAGATGTTATGGGAGGATCATACTACCCTTTGATATGTATTTACATACATGACATGCCTTGGAATTTCTACTTAGATATGGCCTTTATGCTTGATATTATGGATTTTCTAGTATTACCTTCTTAGAATTCACAATCAAGACTAATGATTATTGATTGCCTCAGATTACATCTTATGGATTAGCTTGGATCTTGATAATTATGGATTATCTAGAATTGCCTCTTAGGAATCGGTGATAATGCATAGTTACTATTGATTGCTTAGGATTTCCTAATAGGAATTAGAGATTAATATTAATGACTAGTGATTAGCTAGTATCACCTCTTAGGAATCAGTGATAAAAACTTATGACTATATATTTACTATGAATTCCTCATATGAATAAAAAATGATGCTAGATTACAATCAATTTCCTAGGATCACCTCCTAGGAATCAGTGATAATTCATAATGAATATTGATCACTTAGGATTACCTCATAGGGATTATCTTGTATTATGCTACAATGGGATACCTTATACATGCCCCTTGGATATGGGAGTTGTTCCTGATACTATGTGTATTCTTAGGATACTTACTAGGATTCATCATTTGTTCCTACTACTTTATGTTCATTACACTTGGTATTCATTGGAAAGGTCATGGGACATGTTCTGATACACTCTATCGCTAGTTGAAGTAGGTATAGTCGATCAATGGGCATTATGTTAGAACCCAAGGATTGATGTTGAGGATCGATGATAGTTATTTTATTTACACTTATATAGTTATTTGTTTATTCAGCTGAGTATATCGCATGTGTACATTGTATTTAATGGTTATGTATGAGAATGTGTTATTGGTTCCCTTCTATGTTGTACTAACACCCTGCTCAGATAGTCATGACCCTTGGTTACTCGAGTAGACTACACTATTCCTAGGTCCATATTGGTAAGAGGCCAAAGTTTGGGTTGTTCATCTAGATATCTTAGATGAAATTAGGATATGGATGAGGTACGAATCAAGGATATTGTTGATCCTTGATCATTTATTTCATTAATTTTTATTTGTGATTGATCAAGTGGGAGATCAGTCATTATGTGCTATAATGACTATTATTTTTTATGATTGTATGCTTCTGAATTAAATTTTGTATAGTATCATTTATTTTATTTTTTCTACAAAAAATTGATTTTTTTTATTATAAAATTTTCTTAGTCATTTTTATTTCATGGTGCACTTGGATATGTGGTATAGTATCTCCTAGTAACACCCTAGATCCTCATTTCTAGTTAGCAGTCTCTAGTGTACTTGGATTTTTTCTTGAGGTCACATAGTTACTCTTTCGATTTGAGAATCGTTCAGTGCTTGTGGAACTAGGGGAGAAAATTTAATAGTAGTATAAAATATTTAATGTGATTAATATCATGGGATGTATCAAATTTTTAATTTTTATCACTTCTTTGTGAGATAGTGTATTTATGACATACAAATGTGTCTGGGTTTGTGATAGATATTAGACTGTTAGGCCACAAATACCTTTTCTGATAGGATTTTTAGGTTACTGAGGATATGGATTGGTTTTCTTGGTATTTGATTTTGTGATTTTATGATTCCACATACCATGATGCACTAAAATTTTCTTGTATTTATGATTCATCATGGTTTTGTCTCTTGGACCATTTTTAAGAGGTTGGTGTACAGACGTCATATTTGGAACATAGAATTCACATGAAATATGTTTGTTCCTTCTGGTGATTAATATCACTGATAAAAAAAGAGTTTTAATGTTTAAAGTGTTAGTAACAACTTATATGGTGTTTTATAATATAACATGGAAGTATAATTCCACTCAGTTAAACTAAAATATATATTCTTCTAAAGGTAGGACATGTGGATATACGGTGAGAGGCTCTTTTATATTGAATCTACAGTCCCTCGATGCAAGGGATGTTTAGTCACTCTAGTAATTCAGTTTAGTAATTTTATGCCTTAGTAAGAAACCCCTTTTAGGTGGCTATAGTACTAGTTTAGAGAGAAAAATATGTTCGATTATTTAAAACTTAAACAAATAACTATATAGTGTTTTCCCAAAAAAAAATAGTGGAATTTTACTTAATTGAACTATATGAATGTGGTTGTTCAACATGGATCATCTAGAATGATGTCATTATACATATATTTTTATGAATGAAAACATAGTTGTTGAGGGGGTGGAACTCGTATGTGGAGTCCCGATGAGGGTTAGCATGAGATCATGATTCCCAGGGGGGTAGTCTCATAAGCAGTTTCCTAGTGATAGTTGGTGCCCTAATAAGCTGATTAATTGGCATGTGATGCTTGATATTTATATACATGATAACCCTAAAGTATGATATTTGGCACATGAATCATCTTGTAACTTTTGATATGGGAATAGATAGGTGTTTCCCATGAGTTATGACCCATGTGATATGTGAGTTATTGGTTTAGAGGGAGAGGCGAGTTCTTGATATGTAGCTCAAGATATTAGTGAGCCATGTAATATCATTGGAAAGGGTTGTGACATATGATAAGGTAACCTGATATAGAGGTTAGCTTAGGTTTGAAAGTGCCTTATAGATGGAAAGTATGGGTAGATTTTTGGATTATGATACTTGTGAACAAGAAGTGCTACCGGGTATGTGGTATAGGCATGGTAAAGCCTTAAGAATAATGATCAAAAGCACTTGAGGTGCTTGATTTTTGAGGTTGGGTTTTGAAGGGTGAGACTTGTTATGTATCTAACCTTATTGATTATAGAGTTGTTTTTTGGTAGTGTAGTGGTAGCATGGGTGGATGCTATTAATTTTTGAAAAGGATGTTGGTTGGGGTGATCATGTGTTAGACCATGGCATTTATGAAATGCTTGGTTTTTGAAGAGGAGTGTTGAGGGTGCTTCTTGTTGGATGTGATTGACATGAGAGTGGAGCATGGTGAGTGGTTTAGGAATATAAGCCTTGGTTTGAGGATATGTGACTAAGGGTGTTATGATTCGGGTTATGTAACTGGGTGGTATTAAAACATATGTCTATTACATTTGGATAATATCGGTGTAGTTTCTTTTAGTTACACATGGTTTCATTTGATTTGTGGAATAGTCACTACTACAAAATAGACCTTTAACAGTGTTGGCCTTTATCAGTGCTAGAAAAAAAACACTGATAAAGGTGCCCTTTATTAGTGCTTTTTTTAGCTCTGGTAAAGGGTAACATTTATCAGTGCTTTTCTTTATCACTGAGAAAAGGTACCCTTTATCAATGCTTCTTTTTTAGCACTGATAAAGGGTCTCTTTATCAGCACTTTAATTTTAGCACTAATAAAGGGTATCCTTTATCAGTGTTTTTTTAGCATTGATAAAGGTCCTAAATAAAATGAAATAATTAAAAATTAAAAATTAAAATTGAGTAAATTAAAAAAATATGAAAATTTTATTAATTAAATAATTATTGATAAATATGAATAAATTTAATATACATGTATATAAATTATAAATACTAAGAAATAGTATATATTAAATATATAGATATGTAAAATGATTAAAATAAAATAATTAAACAAAGAAAAATTAAAAATGAGTAAATTAAGAAAAGTATTAATTATTTAATTAATTAAATAATTATTGATAAAAATGAATAAGTTTAATGTATATGTATATAGATTTTAAATATTAATAAATAGTATATATTAAATATAGATATGAAAAATGAATAAATTGTAATATAATTAAACAAAAAAATAAAAATGAATAAATTGTAATAATAAAACAAAAAATGAATAAATTTAAAAATTATTAAAAAAATTATTAATGAAGTAATTATTAATAAAATTAATAAGTTTAATATATATATATATATATATTAATTATAAATAGTAATAAATAATATATATTAAATATAAATATTAAAATGAATAAAATGTAGTAATTAAAAATATATTAATGACTTATTCATTTTTAAGGGTTTTTATACATAATTATTCATTAATACATTTAATATAGAAATATATTCATATATATTGCTATATATATAAATGTATATAATATTTCCTAAAATATGATTTAAATAATAAAAAATATTTATGTTTTACATTTAAAAGTCACATATTTAGTAAATAATGTTTTATAATTAAAATTTAATATTAATTAAAAATACTAACTAACTGCATTGAGTAATTAATGGATATAATTGAATGTCATTTGATTTTTCGATTTAACATGTCAAACATGTGTTACACTAATTTTACATACATATACATAGTTAATTCATTTTTATATACAACACACACACAAATATTTACGTAATTAATGAAATCTTATATAGAAATACATACACCTAATATTTATGTAATTAATTCAAATTATAGTACTCGTTTTATAATTTTATGATAACATGATACATTTAATATATTATGTATTTAATTAATAAATTTTAGTTATTTATTTTTCATATTATTACTGTTAGGTAATAATTCATTTTTAATATTTTTGTTTGGGAATTTAATCGTTTTCAATTATTTATTATTATTTATTTATTTACTATGTTTTGTTATTTTCAATATGTTTTCATCTTTATTTCAATTTATAGAAATATTTTTTTAATAATTTATATTTAATTAATAAAACTTATTCATTTTTTCATTATTTTTAAAGTGTACTCATTTTTAATTATTCAATTTCACTCATTTTTAGCATGCATGCATTTAAGATTATATATTCATTAATAATGCTAAAAATATATTAACAAATATTTATAAATGAATATATTTATAAATATATATTTACTATATTTATAAATTTATATATTTATAATTATAAATAAATAAATATATTTAAAAGTATTTATATAATTATAAATAAATATATTTATATTTAAAAAATTATTAAATTATAATATATTTATTTAAATAATGAATATATTTACTATATTTATATTTTATATTTATATTTATAATTATTCATTAAATATATATATATATAATTATATAGATATATATAATGATATAAATATATAAATATTATTTTTTAAAAATATTTATATATTGATAAATAAATATTTAAATATTTAAATAAATATAAAATTATAATAAATATATTTAAATAATGAATATATTTACTATATTTTTATTTTTATTTCTATATATTTATTATATATATAATTATATAAATATATATAATGATATAAATATTTTTATAATTACAAAATTATAATAAACATATTTAAATAATGAATATATTTACTATATTTATATTTATTTATTAAATATATATAATTATATAAATATATATAATCATAAAAATATATTAATAATTATAAATAATTAATTATAAATATATTTACATATATATTTATAAATATGTATTTACTATATTTATAAAAGTAAATGATTATAATTATAAATAAAAAATATATAATTTTTTTGAAAAGTATTTATATAATTATAAATAAATAATTATATATTTATATAATTATAAAATTATAATAAATAAATATATAATTATATAAATTTATTTACAAAATCTTGTATTTATAATTTTAATTATAAATCTTTTATCATCGCTAAAGTTTTAACGCTGATAACGACTCCTTTTATCATTTTTTATTAATTTAGCATTAATAAAAGAGATCTTTATCAGCGCTTTTTTGGAAGTGGTGATAAAAGTGTCCCCAATCTATTTAAAGAACCCTAACCAGTTGCAACCAGTCGCGAGATCTGAAGCATTCCAAGAAAGTCGCATGTTGTCATCGCTCATCCTTATCAAATCTAGGCTTGAATCAAGGATTGAATAAATCCAAGGATCGAATTAATCCAATATTTTTCAATATCTCTACTTTCTCTTGGATGAATCAAAGCATCAATCCAAGGTATGTTAATTTTTATCCTCCTCCTCACTCATTGATTGTTTGTCTAGCGATATCTTTTTTTCATTTTTTTTGTTCATTATCTCTTTCTATTCATTATCCATCACTTATTTTCTTTCTAATTGATGGTTTCTATGATTTTGGTTTTTTATTTACACTTTAAGTGATTTTATGGCTTCCTTGTTGTGTATTAATACTTTTACATACTAATTTAATTCATTCTGGTAGGTGGCTCTATTCATTTTTTTCAAACATTGAACCATGAATACTTTCATCTTTTAAATCCATATTTTTATCTAAATTAAATTCTATTATAATTATCCATGATGGGGTTATGGATTTATAATTTATTTTCTTAAGTTTTCATTAATATCAAAGGATATTTTATTAATTTTAAATTTTTTAAACTTCCTTCCATGGAAATAACACACACAATGTGTTTGTCAAAATTCCACCCATGGTTTTTATTGAATAAATCAAAATGGATTTCATGTAATGATTTTTTGTGAATTATAATGAATTACCATTATTTTTTTATCAATGATTTCTATGAATTATATTGTGTTTGTCTATTTTTTAAGATTCTTTTTACATTATTAAGGAACATGGAAGTATTGTTTCCTTTCATTTTTTCAAATGTTTTGGATGGTTTTCAAATGGAAAGTATGATTTATTTTATCGAATTTTCAAAGGAAGTAATCTATGTTTGATGTGTTTTCCCAATTAGATTAATATTTTGTGTTATATACACCCTTTAAGTTAATCCCCTTGTTGATTCATAAGTAAAAATTTGTTTGTTTTTGTAATATTTATTCATCATGGGTTATTGATGTCATTATATTGTTTATGTTATTATAAAGGGGTTGTTTATTAAAGGGTGTTTGAAGGTGCAAGTGGTTTTTTGTTTGTTGTGATATTTTAATAATTATATTAATTGTATTGAGATGTTTTATATTATATTTTTTGCCTCCACTTACATTTCATGAGAAACCTTGGGTAGATTGGTGAAAGATCTAGGGATGAGTATTTCACTAGTGTATGATCAGTTATTTCACTAAATAGTTCTCTTTAAGGATTTTTTCCCAATTTATCTACTAATTTGTTTATTAATATCCATTTATATATATTTTATAAATGGATCTTCAAGGTTCTTACCTGATTTTACATAAACAATTATTATGGTTCCATTTTATAATAATTGTCTCACATATCATGTCTAAAAGTAATATGTTTAGACTTTACATTATATATGAAACTATAATCATTTTACATTATTGCTTCACTATCATAATTAATGGAAATAAGAGGCATTTTAATATTACATAACTTAAATTAATTAATAAGTTTATGATTCATTTTTTCTATTTTAAAAGTTGTTAAAGTTTTAAAAAAAATCACTATAATGTTCATGTTCTTATACAACTATGTCTGTATTAATAGAAAATTTAATACTAGAATCAAATTAAGTATTTTAATCTTTGAAAAAAATATGATCAAAATAATTCAACATATTTACAATATAATGAGACTAACATAAATATTAACCCCCACTATGTATTATTACTTTAATAATTTGTATAGTATCTATTATTCTAATTTTTTTCATTTTAATCATAGAGGATAAATATTTCTTCATCTAATTAATACCAATCATGTTGTTTTTAAAAATTAATATGTCATCTACAAAGATACACATAATAACTTATTATTATTTTATGAACATTAAAAAAGTACACTTATCAACATTAGTATGTAAAAAATGCATTATATAAAATTATAGAATCATACTTCTCATGTTGTTTAGGTATTTATTTAAGACCATAAGTATATTTATTTAATTTTCATAATTTCTAAATATATCATATAGAAAACCTTCATATTATTTCATATAAATTTATTAATTTAAATTTCCATTTAAAAATATATTTTTAACATCCATTTAATAAACACACGAATGATTTGTCGAATTTAAAGGCAAATAATATCCTTATTTTCATAATTTGAACTAAATGAGTATAAGTATCAAAATAACAAAACCATTCCATTTTTTTTTGAAACCTTTTATTACTAATCTAGCTTTAAAAAGTTTAATGTTATCATTGGATACATACATTCTTTTAAATACTCATTTACATTCAATATGATTTGAATATTTTAGAAAATGTGTAAATATGGAAGTATTATTTCTCATAATATAATCTATTTTATCATTAAATTATTCTTTCTAGAATACAACATATTTTGAAGATAATTCTTATTTATATAACTTGAGATCATCATCTACAGTTAGAACCATAGGATATTTTTTCAGAATATTATTATGTTGATCTCTATCAATAAGAAAAATTGAGGATTTGAAGTATATGAATCCATGATATGAATATTTCTACTTTATAGGTATTTTACTCTATTTATGTTCAACTTAAGAGTAATATTTATTCTATGACATTATATATTAACTAGATGAAACACTATATCTATGGATATGATGAACAATTTTATTTTAATTATCATAATAAAATTTATTCTTAAAAAAGTATACATCTCTAGATTCAAAAATGACATTACCTTTTATGTGCATTATTCTATATGATTTATTATTACTTTATATAAGATAAAAACTTATTTAATTGTTTTAGTTTTAGTTTTAGTTGTTTTAGGAATAGAAACTCTGAAAAATACTGAGCACCCCCAATATTTAAGATAAGAAAGGCTTGGTTTCATCCTCGTTGGCTTAATCTCCGAAACAATTATTATTTCATTTTATTGATTAAGATACATCCCACATCTATTCTTTGTTGTTTGAACTAATTTGATCATAATTCATCCAAAATGATTACTGGTACCTAGTATGGGATGACTACTTCTCATAGTAGTTTAAGAAATATAGGTGCATGTCTAGAAGAGATGGGGTTGAGTTTTAAGAAACAAAATGCAATAATAACTATTTGGAAGATGAAGCTGATGAGGATAAAAATCGTCTATAATTTTCATTGTTATATGAATTCAAATTATAACACCTACTATAGTGGATTAATTATTTTCTTAAATTAAATTACCCATTTTCTTCAAAGCATACTGAAATTATTTAAAACAATCAAATTTTGGGTTCTTCTTATTACACTTATTTATAAATTTTCCCTTTGATAATGAATATATTATATGTATTTATTTATTTATCGTATAAAATGAATATTTTATGAACCTAACAGGATATATATGAATAAAAAATGGATGGGCTCTAATAATTTGAAAAAATATTATCAATATGGAGTTAAAGAGTTTATCAAGTTTTCAATAGAGCATGCATATAACCCTTCTCAAATCCTTTTCCATGTTTATGTTATTTTTATTCAAGAAAAATTAGTCCTAAAAAGTTGTAAGAACATTTTTTTTATCACAGAATAGATCATAGCTATAAATTTTGGACTAAACATGGTGGAAAATTGAATGTACACACCTATTGGGATGAAACTGCAGTTTATGAATCATTTGATATGAGTTCTAGTGTAAATGATGATGGAGATCGCATAGAAGAAATGATAATGAAAATTAAATATAACCTTCATGATTTTCCAAAGTTGTTTGAGAAGTTAAATAGATATTCTAAGATACTATTGTATAACATTTGTACTAAATACAAAACATTTTTATCTATATTGAAGTTATATAATTTGAAAGATAGTAGTGGATGGAGTGACACCAGCTTTATAGAACTACTTGGTCTCCTAAATGATATGCTACCAGAAGAAAATGAACATCCATGTCGATCATATGATGATAAATTAATGATATGTTCAATCAAAATCATTTTTAAAAAAATATGTGTTTTTTCAAATGATTGCATATTTTTTCGCAAGGACCATGAATCACTCATAAAATGACCTAAGTGTGGTGTGGATTAATACAAGAGAAATGACTCAAGTCCTTATAAATTTGTATGGTACTTTAAAATCATTGCATGGCTTAGAAGACAATGTGGATGTCAGAAAACCATTAGAAAATTAACATATAATTCATATACAAGAATTAAATATGGGAACCTATGTCATCTAGTATATTCTCCTCAGTGGAAGAAAATTGATTACTGGTGAACTGAATTTGGAACTGAGCTGAGAAAATTGCATCTGATGTTATCTACATATGGAATAAATCCTTTTGGTGTACATATTAATACTCACACTACATTTCCCATCATGTTGGTAATTATAACTTTCCTCCATGGTTATACATGAAGCTCAAATACATTATGTTGTCCTTGCTTATATCTTGACCAAAGAAAATTGGTAATGATATCGATTTCTATTTGGATCCATTGATCAAAGATCTAAAATTGATGTGGGATACATGTGTTACAATATATGATGCTCGTAGAAGTGAATAATTCATATTTTGGTCCATGTTTTATGTAATGATAAATGAATTTACTACTTATAGAAATTTGTCAGGCTATGGAATTAAAAGAATGTTGGGGTGTTCTATTTGTGAAGAATTAACACAATCAGTTCGTTTGAAACATTCCTCGAAGACTGTGTTTTTAGGACATCAAAAATATTTACCACGGTGATATAAATATCAATCCTAGACAATAGTATTCGATAGGTATGCCAAATAAGGCACAATACTATCTCCACTTACGATTGATCAACTTTTTGATAAAGTAAAATATATTGACATTGTTTCCTTTAAACCATTTTCAAAAAACCTTACAAAATCAGGTTTGAAGAAGAGATCAATTTTCTTTGAATTTTCATATTGGAACTTTTTGTATGTCATATATTTTCTTGATGTCAATCATGTAGAAAAAAATTTATTTTATAGTGTTATTGGAACATTACTAAATGTTCCTATAAAAATGAAAGATGGCATTAAGGATAGGTTTTACATAATTAACATGGGGATAAAGGAAGAGTTGGCATCAGTGAAGGCTAAAGGGTGTAATTTTCTTCCTCTATCAGCTTACACTCTATCCAGATAGAAAAAATTCCAATTTTTCATTTTCTTTAATAGTGTAAAAGTTTCATGGGGGTATTCATCAAATATCAAGAATTTCATGTTAATAACTAATTTAATGTTTCAGGGACTAAAATTACATGAATTTCATGTTTTGATGCAATATTTGAGGCATGTTTCTTTCAGTTGTATTATGCCTAAAAATGTATTCCATACATTTACCAAACTCGGCTTATTTTTCAAAGTCGTATGAAAAAGTGTTTTAGACCTAAAGAAGTTTAAAATCATGAATAAGGAGGTTGCAATCAGATTATATGAATTATTGATGTTCTTCCCACCATCATTGTATGATATAATGGTCTACCTAATGGTTCACTTAGTTAAAGAGGTTAAAATATGTGCCCATGTCTATTACAGATGGATGTACACCATTGAATAGTATATAATTATTTTAAAAGGGTATGTCAATGGTCGAAGTCATCCAGAAGGTTGTATTATAAAATGATATATTTTTGAAGAAAATTTTGAATTATGTACCCATTACCTATCAGATTTTGACAACATCAATCTCCCAAAGTCTGGTCACAATGGACACCTTATGGGTAAAGGGATTACTGAAAGACATTTTGTTACAATTACCTTTACAAAGTGGTAGAAACAAGTCCTTTACATTTTACATAATAGTGAATATGTTGATCCATATGTTTAATCCCACAAATAAATTCATATGTATTTTAATCCATCAAGGGATGAAGGATGGATAAAAATAAACATAATCAATAGTTTATAGGATGGTTCCAAGATAAAATTTATAAGCAGTTATCTTAAAATATGAATTCAATTTCCAAATGACTTTGATGGATAGCCAGGGGACCAAATTAATATGTTATATCTTACACTGGTTTTGTAATAAATGGTTATACATTATATACAAAAGAATATGACAAATTTAGTATGATGAAAAATAGTGGAGTTACGCTTATGGCAGAAGTGAGATACATATCTGGTTCCAAGGATTGAAATATAATTTATGAAAATATGTCATATTTTGGAATTATTAAATAGATATATAAGTTAGATTATACAGCATTTCAAGTTCCAATTTTCTATTTCAAATGTATTAAAAATAAGAGTACAGTGAAAGTTAATGAAATTGGGTTTTGTGGAGGTGAATTTCAGTGTGTAAGTGGAAAAAATGATATGTTCATAATGGAATCACAAGAAGTGCATGTATTTTATGTCTTAGATCCAGAAAATAATAATTGCTCAATTATCCTATTCGAGACTAATATAACTGTGGGATAAAATGAAAATACAATCGAGGATGAACCTTTTATTGGGATATCACAATCAGTTCATGTTGGTCCCAATGTAGACAATGTATTTTAGATTAGAGGGGACCATAAAGAGGGGATTTGGATCCTCAATAAAGGATCCAAATCCTTAAAACCTTTCAAAAAATAAAGATAGTTCAATGATAAGGTAATTTTTTTAATATACTATATTTTTCTTCATAATATTATATGTTATATATTACATTAACATAATGTAAATTAAATGTTTGACTACTCATGCAGACAATGTCTTCTGCACATAATGATGTTACCAGTCCTATGGAAGAACATACTATAATGAAGTAAACCCTTTGGGAATATTTAAAGGTAATGTTATAATATAGTTTATCTATTTTAACAAAAAAAATAATGAAACGTTGATTTAATTTTCATTATTCCTTTAAAGGTTCATTTGTTTTAGAAGATTTATGTCCACATTTCATGCCTTTAAACACCAAAACTTCCACAAACTTCTTCTCCCTCAAAATCTTTTCACCCATGTAGTGTTATAATTTATCAATTTCATTCAAGTTATCTCTACTGTCTTTAAAGGAAGAGCAATGGTGCTACCTCTACTCAATAACATAGGAAATTTTGATGTTTTCATAGTAAAATAATTTTCCATAGGATTAATGTATTTTTTCATATTTATGTTTAATTTATTTATTTTTATTATTAATCACATAAGAATTGTTTTCTTATACATGTGAATTCTTTTGTTCGAGTTGGGGTGGTTTGTTCAAAGATTCTCATGCTCATGAGAGATTAGACTTTGAGGTTGTATGTTAGGAACTAGCCCAGGTCGACCCTGAACCGATCTCCTAAGCCAGTCTGTGGTATATCCTCAAAGGTGTTCCCAATCCCCCTGGGATGGAAACTAGTGTCAGATATCAAAGTAACAACCAATGGGAATGATTTTGGCCCAAAACTAGGATCAAAGAATCCAAATAAACAAACAGAGCATGCATTAAAAGGACAAATGAATCATAAATAAATACAAATGAATTGATTCAGTTATAAGGTACAGATAAATAGACTTGAAAATAAATAAATCAAAATAAAACTGCTACCTATAATCTCTATGTTACCTCTTGGTCAACTATAACCACAATACTCAAACCTACTCCACATCGAACACCTACCAGGGAACCTGAACAAATCTAAACTATCAACTGAAAAGATATAATAGGTGTGAGCACTGAGATGATTATTATTGATTCCAAGAATAAACCACTGAATTAAAGTTATTCATTTCCTAAATAATCCACTTAAACTAGTATGAAATACAATTATAAAAGTAGGGTTTTCACATTTTAAAATAAGAAACATGTTTCTCCCATTCGAAAATACAACAAAAAGTCAAATCTTTTCCAAAACCAACTAGAATTTTTAAATGAAAACCAAAACAATTGATACCAAAGCTGGGATAAAGTAAAACACATAAATAGTTAAAGTTGGAGATAAACTAGTATGACAAAAATTAAACAAGCAATGAAAATAATTAAGTAACCATGGGTGATTCTAAACATCCCTATAATACCCAAGGACGTACTCTGTTCAAAACCACCTACCGACGTATGGTGAAGCCCCTAAGTCAATAACCAACTAGCTGCCCTAACCTGGCCTCACTAGTGTCACAACCCACTTGACCTAACAGCAAATCCAGGGTGTACCAACCCGTTTAATCGGGGTTGATCAGAAATCATCACTCGACCCTTTAAAAGACGTCTAGGAACCCATAGTGTTTTTAGTAATGTTGTGTGAGTAGGAGATCCTTACACGCGTGACTCATCTTACCTATTATCACTACACTTGCTTACCCCAACCATGGACACCCTATATGATAACCCATAAATGTATATCCCTACTATATTGGTGCCCACTAGATATATATATATAGAGAGAGAGAGAGAGATAGATGAAAACATGTATATTACATATCATCCAAGGTTCCAATCGGGTCGTCACATCATGAAAAATTTTAAACCATTTCACAAAGAACTTTATGTTGTCAATTGGGCGCTTGCACTTTTACCAAAAAAAACCTTTCCAAGATAAACACAAAAACATCACTCTATAGTTAGAAGAGACTAATGGGCCTTTAAGTCCAAAGTCTCGAATGCATTTTCAGTAAAACCTTTTAAACTCTTAAAGAAAAAAATGCACAATCATATGAAATGGCCAAACAGCCCCTTGAGCTTAACATTCATTGAAACACTCACAAAAGGACAAATGATAACACCCTTTGAGATTACATTTCAAACCTTTCATAAAAGACACACAAAGGACCAAACCTTATTTAGGAAACAAAAACCATTTAAAAAACCAAGGTTTTAAGAAAACACTATTTTAAAGGTTCTATTATCATTTGAAGGCACATCCATGTGGGCACCTAGTGAACCCATGGGTGCTCCAAAATCTAATGTCACACCTAAGGTCTAAGAAAACAACCAACTCTATTCCCACAAAACTACCACTTACTTTGAAACTAAATCCAATCACTCACTTATTTAAAAATAACACACACCATCACATTAAAAACCAAAGAGCCCTCTTTTTATAACCCTTTAACATAATTAAAAATATATACCAATACCAAAATTATACACTGAACCAACTTCACAAATAACCAATACCAATACACAACATGTTTAAAGCTAAAAATTTCATAAAAATTCCCAATTCCACTTTGAAGATCTATAGAATTTAAAATAAACACCCCAAGTGCCAAAGCCATAGGCATTGCACATAGATATCTTTAAAAACCTATTTTTAGTAAATTCAAACAACACAAAAAAAATCATTTAAATCAATTTATAGATATATAAGAGGTGTGAATAACATTTATAAATTAAATGGAAATACTCAAGTTCAAATAGATGGTTCTGGAAAGGAAAAGTTGGATTCTCCTTCCTCAAATCAAGCACGGATGTGATGAAACTTTAGGGAGAGGGAGATTGGGACCTTGTGGACCAACTAAACAGACTAGACCACTAGAAAAATAGACAGACCAAAACCAAAAATGTTAGGGTTAGGAAAACTTGAAGAAAAACACCCAAAAGAAATGGAAAACGAATAAACTGTGGCAGGGGGTCATGAGTAGGGGCGTGCGCCGTAAAGGTAGGTCATGAAGGTCAAATCGTTCCGGTAAGGGGAGGTCACCAGGGTCGGGTCGTGCTAGATAGAGTAAAGGAGGAAGAGGGGTTCGGACTGATCTGGTGCACCCACACAAGGGGGGGCTCAGCGGTCGGGTGTTCCGCTGGTGGGAGGCGCGGTGAGGAGGAAGGCGGCCAGGCGGGGTACGACTACTGGCCGGAGCGACAAGGGGAGGTTGGACCAGGAGGGGCGGTGCTGCTGTGTAGTGGGTAAGGGGGATGTCCACCTCATTACTCAAAGGATAATGGGGGAGACACCCCCTAGGGCTTCACCACTTTTTTTTCTTTTATTAAATTTCTTATAATAATAATAATATTAGACTAATAATAATAATAACGATTACAATTATAATAATAATTTTAACAATAATAATAATACCATAATAATAATAATAATAATAATAATTGTAACTAATGGTATTCTAAATAATAATATTATTATTATTATTATTATTATTATTATTATCAAGTACTCTTTTAAATTTTCACTTAATTTTTATTTATCTTATTCTCCATGCAATGGTGCTATTTATTTTAAAAATTGGGTAATTGTGCAGTCTGTGCACGGTTACCTGCATCCAAAAACATGGCTGAGTAAGTCATGATCAACCTGTACCACCCAACACTTCCCTCTTACAGCGCTGAGCTGTATGCTCATCGCACAGCTTAATAAACTATGCACAAGTCATGTGCCACAACCCAAACCACTTAGGCAACCATGCAGGCACTGCACAGTCACTCTTAACCGTGCAGGTTGACCGCACAATAGTGAAAAATCATATGAAATCAAAATAATAATTAAAAAAATTATAAAAACAAATCAACCATGTAGAGGTGTGACAATTCTCCCCACCATAAAACTCTCTACCCCAAAAATTCATCAAGCCGAAAGTTAACAAAAACCCAAGTCCATGCCCACATAAAACTAAGAAAACCCAAAAGCCTCGAGGTGACCATTTCCAACACATGTCACACCTGACCAATTCAAGAAAAACCACTTCCTAAGATTGAGGGGATAACATAGAAGGGTTCTCCCCACCATAAGAACTCACTAACATGGAAACCTTGAAATTCGAACACACCACCCCTGGGGGGGCAACGTGGAAACTTCCAAACTGAACTCATTCAACTCCTCCACAAAGACTGAACAACACACCTAAGACTTAAACGGGAAGCTTACTATGATACAACTCATCTACCTAAGGATAAGAAATAAACTCAACACCTCCCACACTGACTGAATAAAATCCTCACCGCAACAAGAGACTTGGGAATTCCTAACTCAAACTCAACCCACTTTCTCAACAATAACAGAACAACTCCACCACTAGGATTAAAACCATTATAGGGAAAACAATCACACTAGGACACTAGGATAGATTAATCCCCTATAAAACTCAAACACACTAGAGGAAAACACATGGAGAGGCACCCAATCTAAGAAAGGGCCTAGAAACACCACCCATTAATTTCACGAAACCAAACATTCCCCTAAAAAACAAAAATGAGACCAAAATAAAAATCAAAATGAGTCTGTTTATCATGGTCCCAACTCCCTTCAAGGAATTTGGATGATTTAGGAACCACACTAAGAGTAGATAAGGCCACTTGTATTGTGGTAGAACTAGCAAATCACACCCCCACAACAAGTATGAGCTTACTATGGCGACAATAATAGAACAAGTAAAATTTGGATATTTCCATCCCAAAGCTGAAAACATGATCTGGATCGAGGTTCCATAGAACCTCGGCAACTCCTGACTGTGCGTGAGCTTCACCCCAAGACCTGAGGTTGGGGATTTTATGGTCGAAGCATCTTATACCTCAGAGTCAGGTACTAGAATGCCCTTACTATAACTCCTTCCCAGAATGAAACTACTTTTGGAACCTTTCTCGGTGACCCAAATGGTCACATGATAGAAGGTCTTTGGAGGGATGAGACAAGATGGATTAGAATGCACGAATTGGCCACTCTAGTGGCATACATGATAATGGTCTGACAAACCGCAAGCCAGCACCGACAAACAAGATTCTTCAGAAACAAGTTCCTCTAGCACACCCTACTCACTGGATGGGGAACCCTTACAAAAAAAATACTACCCTTTAACCACACTCCAAATCTTAATGATAATGAGGAACCCAACCTACACTAGTCCAAAATCGGACCCTCCATTAAACCTGAAACAATACAGACTCTAACAAACTCTAGAGTTACCAACAACCCATAGACATGTTGTTCCCTTATAAAACCACTTCGCTACTTCTAATAGACCTCAAACTCCTCGAAGGACAAGCAAAACCTGATAGGAACCAAAAACTGGTCATGAATCACTAGTAACATTAGCGACCTTTCTGGGTGGCATACTCCGAACAACACGAAAAACACAACTAAAATTGGAATCAATCTAAACCTCAATCAAAGAAACATCCCAAGACAATCATAATAGGCACATAATCCGAACATATAAAAACACAACCAATAATTACTTTTACAAAACTGCCATTTCTTTTTAAATTTTAAAACTCACCTATGGAACCTTATGAATCTCCACATGTGAATTCATCCAATCCTGCTTATATCATCAATAGAAAAGCCTCCCGACACACTCTTTGTACATACCCATGAACACGTGACCCTCTATAAATAATTCCAAGGTCCAAACATCTCATTTCCTTCTAAAATCCAAAAACATACCAAATTTTCCAAATCAAAACACTTACTCTTTAAAACCACACTTCACTAATTTCAAAAAAATTTGAAAGAAACTCTTTTCTATTTCAAAACCACTTTCATTTTTAGCACACACTCACATCAACCAAGATCAAAATGAAACACAACCAACAACAAACCACCAGAATGAGTAACTAGTGCTTATGTTTAACCCGGCGATGTGGTGGTTATCCATGCCCCAAGTAAGGCATAACACTAAGAAGACCTTGAACCAGGCACTTGGACTCCACATGGGTCACCATGCCATGTGAGGCAACAATGTAATCTGATTTAACTCCATTTTCATCCCTCAATCAAAGACAACCCAAGACAAAAGACTAAAAACCCAGACTACACCTGGCAACACAGGTCTCGTCATGATCGGTGGTGATCAGGCATGGACCCGTAACCTACCTATTGATCCTCGACAATCTTAATTTCCATATACAAGACACCCCAAATATAAAGGACCACCTCTGATGCCATTTTTTCATGAACCATCCCAGTTCAACCCTGAACCGGTCACCCAAGCCAGTCTGCGGCATGTACCAAGTGGCGTTCCAGATCCCCCCGGGATGGAAACTAGTGCCAGGAATCAAAGTAACGACCAATGGGAATGAATTTTTTCCCAAAACCATGATCAAATAATCCAAATAAACAAATAGAGCACACATTAAAATGAATAATTAATCTTAAATAAATATAAATAAATAGATTCAGTTACAAGGTACTGATAAACAGATTGGAAACTAAAGAAAGAGAAACCAAACCACTACCCGTGATCTCCATGTGACCTCTTGGTCACCTCCAACCACAAGAATCAAAACCATTACGTATTGATCACCTACCAAGGAACCTGAACAAAGTTGAACCTATAACTGAAAATATATAATAGGCATGACCTCCGAGATTATCAGTAGGGATGATAAGAATAAACCATTGAATCCAATTTTTTCCTTTCCAAAACAATACACTTACACTAGTTTGAAATACAATTATAAAAGTAGGGTTTTCAAATTTTAAAATAAGAAAAAAAATCCTATTTAAAAATCCAACACAAATAATAATAATTTCCAAAGCCAACTACCATTTTCAAACGAAAACCAAAATAAGTGATACCAAAGATGGGCTAAAAAAAATAGGTAAACAGTGCAAGCTGGAGATAAACTAGTATGATATAAAGTAAACAAGAAATAAAAATAATTAAGTAACCATGGGTGGTCATAAACATCCCTAGAAGAACCTTGAACATAATCGGTTTGGAACCACCTACCAGTGTATGGTGAATCACCTAAGTCAATAACCAACTAGATGCCCTAACCTGGCCTCACTAGTGGAACAACCCGCCTGACCTAATAGAAAATCCAGGGAGTACCAACCCGTCTAATTGGGGTTAATTAGTAACCATTACTTGGCCCTAAAAAAGATGCCAAGAACCCATGGTGGTTGTAGTAATGCTATGTAAGTAGGAGGCCCTTGCATGCGTGAGTCATCTTACCTACCGTCATTGCGCTTGCCTACCCCAACGATGAACACCCTATATGATAACTCATAAAGGGATATCACTCCTATAGTGGTGCCCAATAGATATATATATAAAGATAAAAACATGTATATTCCATATCATCCAAGTTTCCAATCACGGCATCACATCACATGAACTCTTAAACCATTTCACAAATCACTTTATGTTGTCAACTGGGCACTAAAACTTTTACCAAAAAAAACCTTTCCAAGTTCAACACAAAACATAACTCTAGAGTTAGAATATCCAAATGGGGCTTTAAGACCAAAGTCTCCTATGAATATTTAGTAAAACCTTTTAAAATCTTAAAGTGAAAACACACAATCTTATGTAATGGCCCCTTGAGCCTACCATTCATCAAAACACACACTAAAAGCCAAACAGGAACACCCTTTGATATTTCATTGCAATCCTTTCATAAAATCCACACAAAGGAAGAAACATTATTTAAGAAACAAAAACCATTTACAAAAACCAAGGTTTTAAGAAAACACTATTTTAAATGTTCCATTATCATTTGAAGGCACATCCATGTGTGAACCTAGTGCACCCATGGATCTTCCAACATCCAATGGCACACCTAAGGTATAAGAAAACAACCAACATTATTCCCACAAAACTACCACTTACTTTGAAACTAAATCCAACCACTCACTTATTTAAAAAGAACACAAATCGTCACATTAAAAACAAAATATCCCACTTTTTATAACCCTTTAACACAATTAACAAGCTATACCAATACCAAAATTATACAGTGAGCCAAGTTCAAAAATAACCAATAACAACACACAAAATGTTTAATGTAGAACCCTGGGATACCCAGAGAGGGAAGGGGTGAATCAGGGTGTCAAATTTTCCTTTTAAAGTATCTGATCTTGTTCCCATGTTGGTAGGAACATGTTAAACATGTATGATGGATAAGAATAGAAATTAAACAAACACATAAAAAAAGACCACACAACACTTTTACTTGGTTCACCACAAAGGGCTACGTCCAAGGAGCATACGCAGACAGTGTGTCGGTCATACCAAAAATCACTAATCTTCACTAGTTTTGGAGTACAAGAGTTCGGACATAGTCACTCTATGTCAGGCACACTTCCTTTACAATAATTCAAGGTTATCTTACTATTTCCCTCGAAACACTTCCGTCGACTCCCCCTTGCTCATTGCCATGGGATAAGTCTTACTCAGTTTATTGACTTAAGGGTCTCTTCAAAAGATTTGCATTGAAGTCTTTGTCTCAGTCCATCACGAGATGCTGCTTGCATCAAAGTACTGAATTGATTCACTTGAAAGCACTGATCACAAAAACCAGATATTCAAAATCATGTTATAATATTAGCACTACACTTACACGCAATACCTGAACATGCGTGAAATATTTGGTATTTTTTGCGCAAGATGACTTTCATGTAACCTCTTACTTTCCATATAACCCTTATCTTTCACGCAACTACACCAAAAGGTTCATTTGGTCTTTTCAGACTAAAGGAACACCTTACACACAAGATTGTCTCTCTAAAATTCATTCACATGCAAATCTTTCACGCAACTAAAACCTTTACGTGCAACCTCTCCTTTTATGCGCAACTTCAACTTTTACGTGCAACCGTAAATTTTACACACAACTCCCATTTTATGTAAAACTTTTACATTTTCACACAACTTTATTTTCATGCAGTGTTTACATGCATCAGAGCTCAAATATTCTCTAAGTATTTAGCCACACTAAATGAGAAGGGTCTCCTATTATTTATAGGCATCACCGACCCCTATGTACAAAACCCACCGTGTCGCAAAAAAAATATCATTCTTCACGCAATTATTTTTGCGCAAGAACCATTTTTGCGCACATCTCCAGATTTTTCACGCACCTCTTGACTTTTCTATTTTTTGGCATTCTGATCCTGAATCACCTTTGATGAAAAAAATTGAACATGTTTCACTATTACAAGCAAAAACAATTTAGTGCACATTCTATGTTTTTTACACACCACTAAAATAATTCATGCGCCTTTCTTTTTCAAAAACACATCTCTCCATTTTCTGATTTTCAGGCCCAAAAAATTAGAAAACACTGGAAAATGGTTCCACCTTTAGTAATGTTGCCCACTTGAATTGTATGATCCCTTTCCTAGAAAACTTTCTAAACTTCCAATAAGGATTGAAAAAGAAACACAAACCATATTAAATTTCCAGCATTGGTCTTGGTTCCAAAAATATCCCCCTTTGGGTTTGTTGGCAATCTATAGATAAATCAATAGAGCACCAGCCACTATCAAAACCTGAAACACAAGAATCAACTTAGCCAACATTCTATGTCTACGTGAGCAATGATTAGTATAGAAAACAAGATGGGAAGCTTAAATTGGGTTCCCTTGTTTTAGAATTATTCATCGTGCCGCAGAAGCATTACATGTCCCGAATGTATTCCTTCTCCCCCAGGATAGAATCTCCCCCATAAATTGTGTCACAGAAGCATTTCATGTATGAATTTATTCCTTCTCCCCCATTAGAAATAAACCCCAAAACTAGTATTTGTTCATTGTACAGCTCAAAATACACTCCCCATGGATAGTATCTCCACCATAAACCTACATCACAACCAAAAATAGTTTAAAAACAATTAACATAACTGGGGAGTGGGGGAAATTTGTATCCTCCTCATCCACTAGGAGGTGGATGAACACTGAGGTTTAACCGATGTTTCTCAAACACAATCGTTGACAGTAGCTTGGTCATAATGTCAGCCACTAGCTCATTTGTTCCCACATGTTCCATGTTGATCATGACTTGTTTAACTTTTTCCTTTATGAATTTATATATGATTTAAATATGTTTCATATGAGAATGGTAAACAAGATTCTTTGTAAGATCAATCTCACTCTTGTTATCATAGTAAATCATTATTGGTTGTTTTATCTTAGCACCTATGTCAGTCAGTTGCTGATTCATCCAGAGTAACTGAGTGCATGCCTTTGTAGCGAATATATATTCAGCTTCAACAGTACTAAGATAAGTAATTTCCTGTTTCTTTCTCAAACATACCACACATTTCTTCCCTATATAAAATTCTTCACCATGGGTGGATTTTTTGTCCACTACATCCCCATCCCAGTCAACATCTGAAAATGTAGATAATTCATTATATTTTCCTGTAGCAAAGAATAATCCATAATTCTGGGTACCTTGAATGTACCTCATGATTTTTTCAATTCCCTCCATATGTTCTTCCTTTGGATTACTTTGAAAGAAGGATTCTAAACATGTTACAATGACAATATCTATTCGTGTTGATGTCAGGTATAGTAAGCTTCCAATGATTCTTCTATACATTATGGGATCCATAGACATCCTATCCTCATCCTTTCCGATTTTTATTCCAACTGCAATCAGAGTCCCCATTGGTTTGGAATGTTTCATATTAAATTTCTTCAGCAGATCTTTTGTATAATTTTCTTAAGACACGAAAGTTTAATTCTTCTTATGAATCACCTACATCCCTAAAAAGTATGTGAGTTCTCCAATCATAGATATTTCAAATTCTAACTTCATGTGATAAAAAATCTTCAACTGATCCCTTCCTGCTACCTATAATGATAATATAATTCACATAAACTAGCACCATGAACTGATATTTATAAGAATTATTTACATATAGATTGTGATCTACTACTCCTCTTTTAAATTCCAACTTATTGAGATAAGAAATTGGCTGGGAATATCATGCTCGTGGTGCCTGATTTAAACCATAGAGGGCCTTATTTAGTTTTCAAACCATTGTTTCATCATTACCAAGAAAGAACCCCATGGGTTGTTCAATGTATACTTATTATTCAAAGAATACATTAAATAATGTTCTCTTGATGTCCATTTGATACACTTTATATCCTCTTTGGATTTCCATGGCATGAAACAGCCTGATTGACTCCAATATCTCTACTATAGAAAATGCCTCCTCAACATCAACACCTTAAATTTGTGAATATCCTTAAAAACCAAATGAGCCTTATTTCTGATCACATTTCAATGCTCATCAAATTTGTTCTTGAAAATAAACTTCATAACAATCACATTGTGACCTTTAGATCTCTTGAAAAGATCCCAAGCCTTATTTTTTCAATTTGGTCTAACTCTTCATTCATTGCTTTCACCAAAGACTCATCCTTTGCAGCTTCTTTAAATGAGGATAGTTCCACAACTGATAGAAATGCAGATTTTCGACTATTACTCATTCCCTTTATCTTTGTAGGTGAATTCTGATCCCTGATAATGATGGATTGATCAATCACTAATCTTCAATTTCTCCTTTGGGGTTCGATCAAATTCTCTCCATCTACGGCTTCCTCTTTAGAATCTTCTTCAGATTCAACATCATGATGTGTCTCCTAAGATTTTTGTACACCTTCCTCTACCTCTGTATTATCATTTTTTCCATGTTCATATTCTTCCTCATTTTTTATCACATCAACATAAGAATTATTTGAATAATTCATGTTTTTCTCTTCAATGATCTTAACATCACTGATTTATAAAATTCTTCCCAAGAATTTATTAAAACACTTGTAGGATTTTCTATTCATTGAGTATCTTAGAAATATTCCTTCGTTTGCATTTTCTCCATACTTCCCTTGATTTACTTCTTTGTTTTGGATGAAAAATTTTCTTCTAAAAACACGAAAATATTTCAAAGTGGGCTTCCTTCCATGCCACAATTCATATGGTGTTTTTGTATCACCCATATATAGCCATGTTTGATTTTGAATATACATTGTAGCTTGAACTTCCTCTTTCCAATAATGTCGAGGAATATGAATCTTGATCATCATAGTTCTAGCCATGTTGTTTACCTATAAATTCATGCACTCAACAACTCAATCTTTTTGTGGGGTTCTCATAGCAGCCACCTCATGTTGTATCTCATGCTTCTCTAGGTAATTTTTAAATTCAATGGACGTGTATTCACCTCCATTGTCAGACCGGAGGACTTTAATCTTTTTTCCAGTATCATTCTTAGTAATTCGTCAATAGTTTTTCATGAAATAAAGAAATTATCACTTCCTTTGTATAATGATCACAGATTTCATTCTACTGTAATCATCTATGAAAAGAACAATGTACCTTTCTCCATGTGTTCTGTACACATTTATCAGTCCACATACATCTATATAAATGAGATCAAGGAGATTAGATTCTCTTTTCTTATTTGGCTGGTAGGAACTACAGACCAGCTTCCCTCATATATAGAAATCACAGGTATTTTCTCATTCATGCTTTAGATTAGGGATATCCATGAATATCTTCAACTTAGATATCTTTTCCATGTCATGTTGATTGATGTGCCCCAATCTTCATTACCACGGATTTTTTTCCTCTTAAACTGTTAGGTATCACATGTTCTATTTACTGTTGACCTGATATAAGTTTCCATATGTTCTATAGCTTTACATGTGAGAATTCCTAGACTTTTCTATTATAGTACAGCAATTATAATTGAATGTCACAATAAGACCTGAGTCACAGAGTTGACTTACACTTAGAATATTATGACATAGATCATCCACATAAAGGAATTCAGTTTTCTTCAGCTCTCCATTAGCTAGATCATTACTTCCACATCCTTTTATCTTTAAAGAACCATCGTTATCGAACCTCACTGTTCCATTGACCTTTTTCTTGACATCTGTTAATAGGTCTGCATTACCCGTCATGTGAGATAAAAATCTGTTATCAAGAATCCAAGTTCTTTTATTATTTTTAGCCTTGAGGGATACTTCTGTAAGATTTTATTTTTCAATTTTCCTCTTTTGTTTCTATGAGTTATTATGTTGAGTGTAGGACACTGATATCCTTTTAACTCTCTCTTCTGTGTAAATGGGTTATTCATATTCAAGCTCTTCTTTTAAACGGGAAAACCTGTTTGAAATATAAACATAGTATTTTTGATGAACATGGAATTTTCTATGACTTCGATATGAGTTGTCCATTTCACTCCTATTCCTACAATAAATAGCTTTATGGCCAAAGTTAGAACAACGAAAACAATATCCATTGATATTGTTTCTTCTAAAAGAATTAGGATATGAATTTTTTCTCCTTTTTTGAACTCCCATCTCTTCTCCATTGAAATATTTCCTTGCTTCTTCATAATAAGATATGGTATGGCCCAAATATCCACAGAAATGAAACTTTATGAAAGGAAATGTCTTCTCACTTCTATTTATCCCCATTCCTTCTTCTGTGGGAAAATAGTTTGAATGTATGTTATTCCGGGAGGCTCAAGGATAGTATTCTGTTCTTCTTTAATATTGAATTGGGGGTTTATTTTTCATCACTTTAGTTGACTTTTCCACATGACCCACATTCATCTTGCCTTTATTTTGGTCACCTTTATTTGCCGTATTTGACAATTTAGCCTCACAACTGATTCCACATTTTTTCATGTAAGCGGGTCTTTGATCATTCAAAATCTTTTCAACTCCATTAGAACCATGGTTTTCTCTTTCTAATAGATCAACATCTGAGAACCTTTCAAATTGTATTTTCTTCCTTGATTCTTTTGAAATTGATTCACCCTAAAGTTTACTCCTAAGAGTAAAAAACTTCCTCTTCCTGACCCTTAGCAGTCTTGGACTTTTCTTTCAGTCTGAAGGTGAGGTCATTGATGACCTTTCCCTGCTATTCAATTATCAGCTTCAAATCCACTACATAATCAGTTATTTCAAGTATTTTAGATTGTACTTTAAAAAATTCTTCCATTCATTCAATTTCAACTTCAAGTCGATCAACATATTCAGATGATTCTTCTACAATTCATTTCCACTTATTGTAACTCTTAAATTTAATATTAAGCTTACTAACGGTATCCTTATATTGAAATTCAATATTGGCATTAGTTTTCAACTGATTATCTACACCATTATCTTATGATGGTTCTGATTTTTCTATAGTGTCCATCATGGATGCATGTTTTCTAGATTAAAATTATGGTTCCTCTTCCTCATAGAAATCATTATCCTCATCATTTTCTTCACACACAAAACTCTTTTTCTATAGATTCTTTTCAAATTTGAAGTTTCCCTTTTTGAAGAACCTTTTCTGAGGCTTCTCAATGTTTTCAACTTTTATCTCTTTATCATTAAATTTCCTTGAGCACTGAGAGGCTTTGTTCCCAACTTTATCGCAATGAAAACATGCCAGAGGTAGCTTGCCTTCAAATTTCTCTTTTCCCTTATTGAATTTATTAGAAATGAGAGAAATAATATATTTTTCCTCATCATCCTCACCACTAATATATCTAGAAATTTTTATTTTTTCAATCACTCTGAATGACATTTCCTTACTTACAGGAGTTTTATCATCTTCTGATTTGACTCTCATTTCATATTCTACTAGGCTACTCAACAGATCATCTGGAGAGAGCTTAGAGAGATCTCTTTCCACATGGGATGACACATTTTCATTGTAAATGGGTGGAATTATTCTCAATATTTTCTTTACAATGTCAATTTCTTTGATTTATTTGCCCAGTCCTCGAATTTCTCCTACAACTTCAATAATTTGATTAAAGAAGAAGTTTTCATTATCATTAGGGTGCATCTTTAGATTTTCAAACATGTTGTGTAGTACTTTTAGTTTTTCCTCCTTCAATTTGTTGTCTACTTCATATATATTTTAAATTTTATCCCACATAGACTTTTTTGCGATGTATCTCATCACCTTTAGATAAATCTAATCTGAAAGAGTTACGGTGAGATATTTCTGTGTTTTAGCATTTGCGTCAAGAATTTTTTAGTCTGTCTCAATCATATCCATCCCTGTTGGATTAGTGACCTGTATTCCTCGAATAGTATCACATAGGACTTCCATTCCAAGAGATATTAGATGTGATCTCATTATGTTCTTCCAAATCTGAACATTACTCCCATCGAAGAGGGGAACTCCCCTAACATGGGATGAATTATCCATGACAACAACGAATAGATCTAACACAAAGAACCTCCCTTAGATACCACTTGTAGAACCCCAAGATTCCTTGATAGGGGAGGGATGAATCAGGGTTTCAAATTTCATTTCTAAAGTATCTGATCTTGTTCCCACATTGGTAGGAACGTGTTAAACCTATATGATGGATAAGAATAGAAATTAAACAAACACATGCAAAGATACCACACAACACTTTTACATGGTTCACCACAAAGGGCTACGTTAAAGGAGAATATTCTGACAGTGTTTCGGTCATACCAAAAACCACTAATATTCACTAATTGTGGAGTACAAGAGTTCGGACACAGTCATTATGTTCCAAGCACATTTCCTATACAATAATTTAGAGATAGCTCATTGTGTCCCTCAGAACACTTCTGTTGACTCCCCCTTGTTTACTGTCACGAGATAAGTCTTACTCAGTTTATTGAATTGAGGTTCTATTCAACAGATTTTCATTTAAATATTTGTCTCACTCTAACACGAGACAATACTTTCATCGAAGTCCTGAATTGATGCATTTGAAAGCACTTATTACACAAACCAGATATTCAAAAGCCTATCATAATCTTAACACTGCACTTACACGCAATACCTGAACATGCACACAAGATTTGGGATTTGTCATGCAATATGAATTTAGTGCAACCCGTTACTTTCTGTGCAACCCTTATCTTTCACACAACTACAATGAAGGGTTCACTTGGTCTTTTCAGACTAAAGGAACACCTTGCACTCAAGATTAGCTCTCTATAATTCTTTGACAATCAAGTCTTTCGCACACAAATATTTCACGCAAATACAACCTTTACACGCAACCTCGCCTTTTATGAAAAACTTTAAATTTTATGTGCAACTATAAATTTTATGCATAACTCCTATTTTACGTGAAACTTTTACATTTTCATGCAACTCCCTTTTTGCGCAGTGTTTACGCGCATCAGAGCTTAGATATTCTCTAAGTATTCATCCGCATCGAATGAGAGGGCTCAGCTCTTATTTATAGGTGTCACTGAACCCTATGCGCAAAACCCATTGTGTCTCAAAAAACTCACATTCTTTTCACAATGCTTTTCATGCAAGAACTATTTTTTCACACATCTCCATATTTTTCATGCACCTCTTTCCTTTTCCATTTTTTGGCATTCTGATCCTGAATCAACTTTTGTGCAAAAATTCAAACTTGGTTTCACTATTGCATCCTAAACCAATTTAGTGCACATTCTAGGTTTTTTACACACCACTACAATATTTGACGTACCTTCCTTTTCCAAAAACCCATCTCTCCATTTTCTGATTTTCAGGCCCAAAAATTTGGCAAACACTAGAAAATGGTGCCACCTTCAGTAGTGTTTCCCTCTTGAACTATATGATCCCTTTCCTGGAAAAATTTATGAAATTCCAATGAGGATTGACAACAAACACAAACCAAACTCCATTTCTAGCATGGGTTGTGGTTCCAACATTTAAAGCTAAACATTTCATAAAAATCCCCAATTCCACTTTGAAGAACTATAAAATTAAAAATAGACACCCCAAGTGCCAAATACCTAGGCATTGCACATAGATATCTTTAAAACCCTATTTTTAGTAAATTAAATTAACACAAAAACACAATTTACATCAATCCATATATAAATAAGAGGTACGAATAACATTTATAAATTAAATGGAAACACACAAGTGAAAATGGAGGTTTTTGGAAAGGAAAAGTTTGATTCACCAACCTCAAATCAAGAACAAATGTTACAAAACTTCAAGGACGGGGAGATCGAGACCTTGTGGACCAACCGCATAGTCTAGAAAACTATAAAATTCACAAACCCAAACCTGAAACATTAGGGTTTGTCCAACATGAAGAAAAACACCCAAAAAATGGAAAACAAACAAACCACAGTAGGGGGTCGCGAGCAGGGGGCGTGCACCAGAAAGGGAGGCCACTGAGGTCGAATCGTGCCAAGAAGGGGAGTTCGTCAGAGTTGGATCACACTAGCTAGAGCAAAGGAGGGGTGTTCGAGCTAAGCTAGTGTGCCCGCACAAGGGGGTGCAGTGGTCAGGTGCACCATTGGTGGGAGGCATGGTGAGGAGGAGGGCGGTCGGACAGGTTGTAGCTGCTGGATGGAGTGGTGAGGGGAGGTCAAACCAGGAGGGGGCCATTGTTACGCAGTGGGTAAGGGGGGATGTGCACCTCGTTCCTGTAAGAATAAGGGGGAAACACCCCTCCTAGGGTTTCACCACATTTTTTCTATTTTATTCAATTTCTTATAAAAATAATATTATTATTATTACACTAATAATAATAATAACCATTATAATTATAATTGTAATAGTAAAAATAATAATAATACCATAATAATAATAATAATTTTAACTAATGGTATTCTTAATAATAATAATAATAATAATAATAATATTATTATTATTATTATTATTATTACTACTACTATTAAACATTCTTTTAAATTTTTACTTCATTTTTATTTATTTTATTCTCCATGTGATGGTACTATTTATTTTAAAAATAGGGTAATTGTGCGGTCTGTGCACAGTTACCCGCAGCCGGAAACACGACTGAACAAGTCATGCTCAACCTACACCACCCAGCACTACCCGCTTACAGCGTTATGCCACACTCCCATCACACGGCTTAATAAAGCATGAACAAGTCACGTGCCATAACCCAAACCATGTGGGAAACCGCGCAGGCACCGTACAGTCACTCCTAATCGTGAGGGATGGCCGCGCAATAGTGAAAAAGCATACGAACTCAAAATAATAATTAAAACGATTAAAAAAACAAATCAACCAGGTTGGGGTGTGACATTGTAGCTAATATAACGACAATAAGGAAATGGGTCAAAAATATATACAACCATCATGAAAAGGTGAATTACTCAAACTTATTTACATAATTTTTACATCATTTTATCTATTATTTGTAAGTTAATTTCCTCATCACTTCCATCTAATACTTATTTATTTTTTTTAACATATATTTTGGGAATCCATATTTTTCTTTTAAATATCTGCAATAATCCATAAAAGATATAACATGTTCCTTTTTTATGGAATATAAATCCCCGTAATTTCTAAAATGTGAAGTGTTTCAAGGAGCATGGAGTTTGTATTCCATCAGAATGGAATATTTGATCTCTTTTCTATATTTTTTTAGATAGTTGAAAGAAAAACACATATTGGATACTCAATCGGTCACACCTCAATTTGATACACGGTGTGCTCGTATGATTTAGACTATATGTTTTTAGTTTATAATTTACATTTTAGTTCAAAACATGCATCACATAATTAAAACCAATAAAACTCATTAATACTGCTTTGATAATTTGTAAAACAATCCATAATTCATCTCTAACATGTAGGAATCATCCTCACCAGAATCCAATCCATGGTGTGCCTGTTTTGATTCCAACTGTGTCTTATTATTTAAAATTTACATTAATTTTAGTACAAAAGATGAGTGACATATTGAAAACCAAGAAAATGTTCTAATGTTAGATTTAAATTTTAGAAAAATTATTCATAAGTCATTTTTGACATGTGGGAATCAGTCTCATCTCAAACCAACACACAATGTGACCGGAATGAATCAAAGTGTATGTTTCTAGTTTAAAAGGAAATTTTAGTAAAAAAGACAAGTGATGTACTCAAAACCGAGAAAATACATTTTTATTTTTTTAATAATTTATCAAAATAATCCATAATTCATTTGGAACTTGTATGAATCAACCCAACCTCAATATGAGGTATAATGTGATCGGTATAACTTTAAGTGTGTCTTTTTATTTAAAATTGACATTAATTTTAGTAAAAAAGACAACTAATGTAACACCCCAAGATTTCATAGTGTGTTATTTCTTCAAAATAATTCAATAACTTGCACTACACGCAACACCGAGTTCAAGCGCACCATGACTTACCAAACAAGCCGTTCAAAAAAGGTTATGAATAGTATTAACTAAATTTTAAACTTTATATAATCCTTATAATTTTAGAATCCATATTATGAGTTTCTTAGACATAATGTAAGAACAAATTCATCTTCAGTATTGTAGTTTTACCAACTTTTAATAGTGAACCCTTTTTAAATAAAATATTTTAAACTTTTTGACTAAATGGGGACATCAAAAAATTTAAAATAAAACATCCCAAGCTTCCACGGTACGCTTTCCTTTGAATAAAACAGTAGCGTGTGTTGTACGCAACTTCGAGTTTTAACACACACCACAACCGATCAAACTAGCCGTTATGAATAGTAATACTTAATTTTTGAAATTATATATATTTTATATTTCAAAATGGACTTCATTTTTGGATTCGGAATATCAAATTTAGCCTAAGGTGAAATTTTGGTACTTTTCGGATAACTTTCATATTTTGATGAATAGTAAAAATTACTAAATTTTAATTAAAAACAACTTTTTTAATCAAAATAATTAATAGTGATAAATTATGAATTTGAGTGGTTTTAAAGTATATTTAGAATATATTTTTACCATTTAATATAATTTTGGTCGTTGGACATAATTTTACAATTAAACCGAACAAAAACAAGTGTCAATCTTTTGATAGTTATTATCTCTTAAAAACACGCTTTTTGTTTTGACAGCGGGAATTAATTTTAAATTAATTTCTGCCACTTCTGTGTTTTGAATTTAGAAAAATGGATTCCATATTTGGAATCAGGATGATCAAATTTTGTAAATAGGTAACTTTTATTTTTAGACATTTTGAATAATTACTGCAGTAAATATTTTATTTACCATGGTTAAGGGTAAATCCGGTAAATAGGGGTTAAAAAATAATATTATAATAATACTAAATTACCCTAAAACGTGTCTTAACCCTATTGGTTGATACATGGTCGACCATGGGCATCTTTGGGTCAATTTTGGGACCCCATTGATCCACTTGTAAGTGATAATGACACTTTATTTTAATTAAGTTAAAATGAATACAAAAATGGCATAAGCTTACATCTTTTAAAAGAAAAATTTTTACATAGGGTTATACATGTTGGATTTTCGATTATAAATATTCATTAGAAAGCTAAAACGATTTCCTACATAATGATATTTTATTTATAATTTTTAGACATCAAATAATTTAAATTATTAATGACACAATAATGATGAAATGTTTACCTCATTAATAAATCATTTAAATAAATAAGATTATAATGATTAAAATATTATCTAAAACCTGTACAATTCTTATTGGTTGATGTTATTTAGAATATGAGTCATCTTATCTTAGACCTAAATGATTTTTGGACCATTATAAACCGAATATAATTATATTATAAAGTAATACTTTCACTCTTTCCTAAAGAGCCCCTCCTCTCCCTTATAAAAGGAGACCACTTCTACTCATTCCTCACACCTCTCAAGCCACTTGGCTCGTCCAAACTCTGCCCAACTAAGCTCCACACATCCCTCTCCTCCTCCTTGAAGCTTCCCCTTAGGCAGAAAGCATTTCAAGAAGTCCTTTGGTTCCAACCAAAGTGAGTTACCTAAATTAAAGGTAACATTTTCTCTTAAATTATTTTCAATTATTTTGCTTCTCCAACCCCCAAAATCTTTTTATTTCCTTTCTTTTGTAAAAACACCAGTATCCACAATATACTAGGATGTTGTTATAAGAAGTATTCAAACTACACATTCACACAACTCCATCTAATGGATGATGAACATAATGTTTCTGTGGATGGCAAACTAACGCCTCACGAAACGATGATTGTTCAAATACATCTTACCGACTCTCATGGTGGCCATTAGGATGGCACTGTAATTAAATATGATATTAATGATATATATTTTATATATAAGCTTCTGTAATTCCATTTTATTTCATAAAATTATTCATTTCATGTTGTATATACATACGATAATTTCATTTGAGGAAGTGCGGACTACCGCCCCCTTAAAATGATATGACTCGTTCATACCACACATGGAACATATAAAGGATGGTGTTAATGAACTTAAGTAACATATATAAAATATTATATTTTACTGGAATAGTAATATACCTATGTATCATTTGGATTCGATTCTTTTAAAATAAAAATTAAATGGAAGTAGCGTTCGTGCGTACGTACGGACTACCGTCTCCACGAACGCGATGAGATTCATTCTCCATCGTATCCATTCAAGTATAATTATCATTTGATGATTTAAAAATAATGTTTAAGGACTTTATACCATTCTGTATTTGAATAATATACAACCTATCCTTTACAAACATGTCTTACGTAACAAAACATACAAAAGCAAACAGGTAAGTTCACACCCGAAACAACGATAATACTAAGATATTATTATCAAATCAATGTTAAAAGATCATATATGATATCATATTAAAGTAAATGATTCTTGTATTATTAAATAACAATTATTTCACCATTATACAGGAGGTAAGCCTACCATCGACCAAGAAAAAAGTACAAGGTAAGGGATTCTCTTATCTCACTTTCAATTCCGTGAGATTTCCATTGTTCGCTACTAAATTATTGAAAGTGGTGTATTGTGTACTTCCATTTGATATATATTATCATTATTCACTTTATATTCATGTTATTCTGTAAATAATTTGGTGGTTATTAACTTTTGTCCATTCGACTCAGTTGATTAACGTGGTAAGGGGTTTCTTGTCTCACTTTTAATTCCGTGAGAATTCCATTGATCACCACTTAATTATTTCATGTGGTGTATGTGTACTAACCATGATTGTATTCATTGTGTAATATACTTTATTTTATGGGTATTTACATCATCATGGTATGATCTTTCTTTCATGGGTGTTTGTTTCTTAAGTTACCTAATCAATAAGGGAATTTGAGATTTCAATTTCCACTCATTTGGCTTTACGCATATTTCATTGATTATATTACCGCAAGATTATGTGTGGAATCACTATTCATTTGATTATGTCATAATTTCCACTCCCCTTCCTGTGGATATACTTTTTATACACATAATCACTCCATTGAAAATTCTCAAGTCATTGATATGAATTTGATAAGAGTAATTTTAACTCTTTCACCATTTGTTGAGTTAAACATCCAATTCGTTGGTGTTGTTTTTACAGGAATATGTGTGAATATACATTGATTGTTTTACACTGAATATCCAATAATATTTAGTGTATTTATATTTTTCACACATAATTATGTTGTTGATTTATCCTTAACCTAAGGATATGGCCTTTATGAGAGATTTCATCTCAACTTACATTCCATTGAGACTTCTTTGTTGATATACACCAAATCACTTTTATGTGGTGTATATAATGTACTTTGACATAATATATCATGAATTCCCTTTATTCTCATGATATTACAAAGTTTTGATTACCTCAATTATTTTCATTCAAGTTTCTCTCTTTTGGTTAGAATCTCTAACTAAAATACCATTTTTAAATGTTTTAAAGACTTATTCATCTAAATCTTTCTCATTAATGTCCATGTTTTAAAAATGGTTTTAAGGATTTATTTATATGGATATTAAAGTTTAGAAATTAAAAATCCTTTTAAAAGGTTTCAAAGTGGTATGGGACACTTTGATTCAAAAATCTATTTTTAAATGGCTTCTTGACAAATAGTGTGACTTTTAAATGTTTTCAAGAAAAGGGGGATATTTCTCTCAAATAGTTTTGATGATTATTTTCATCTATGTCAACATCCTTCACTATTCATGATTGAGGTTAATGTGATACAATACAATCTTCCATATTGTATCAAATGCGTTATATTTGACTGTGGATGTTCTATTTTTATACCATTCATGGTTTGTGGTTAAAGTATTGACATTTCGTATGCTAGTTTTAATACGAATGTTTATTTTATTCTTAAACCTATTCATATGAGGAATGCATTGGACTTAATAAGTGACAGGTGGAGCCTGCTATAGCTCCTCGATGCATCGGTAGGTCTCATGAGACAATCTAGTGTCTTGGCACAAGGCCTTGGCAAAATCTTATTTGTAGTCTTGGCACGAGGCCTTGGCTATGTGGTTATGATAGTCTGGCATTATGCATTCCATCATTATGAAAGTGGTTATTGATATTGCATGTGATCATTCGACTAGTAGAATATCCATGTGAGTAAGTAAATGGCATTATTTCATTTTACCTTAGCCATTTTATGCTGAAGTGCAAGTTTAAAAGGCTTTTGTTTTAATTATAAATTGCCTTAAGTGTTTATGCTTATTTATGAAAGCTTCTGCTATAATGTTATCCTTACTGAGCATCTGAGCTCACCCCTTTTAATGTTTTATTTTTCCCAGGATTATGAAGAAGTAATTTATGAATGACCTGCAGGGATAGTATGAGGGGATATGAAGACAAGATGTTTTTTTTTATGATGTAATGTAAAATTTATGGATGTATCTAGTTATTCCAAGGCTACTAAACTAATCGGTCTTTCGAGACTTGATCTTTCTCATGATCATGCCAATGTTATGTAATAATGCACCGACTCTGGGTAACTAGGGTCGGGGCGTTACAGTTGGTATCAGAGGAAGTTTAGTACAAACCTTGGTTGCTAGATTTAGATAAACTCTGATTAGAGCACGTAGACCTAAGATGAACTTTGAGGATTAGTATAAAAGAACTTCCTAGAATTTTGGTATTGTAGAGATTTTGTGAGTTTTCCGAGCAATACATCCCTGTCTGGATACGAGCAGGTAGAGGCGGCTCTGGCACAGATGTACCTAGGGGTAAAACCCGAAAACACCGCTTTGAGCTAGACTCGAACGGGAACTGGTGCGCGACAACGGGCCTTGTTGCACTCTTGGTTACGACACTCCCGGGGGATATGCTTAGGATAATTTACATTTTCTTTACAACCGATTTAAGTAATATATACATAAGATGAGAGTAAATGACCTTGGTTAATCCTAATATGTTTCAAATTGAGAATATGGTGACATTTTAATCTCTAAATGATTTTACGACTACTATTACTCACACAATGCTTTCTGGTTTTAGTCAATGGCTGGATTCCAAGGAAGTCATAGTGACTTTGAGAATGATGTACAAGGTGGGAACGGTGGTGGCAATGAGCAACAAAATGGAATGTTGATAGGCGTAAAAGATATCATCTTTATGCCAAATCAGTTTTCCAAAAATATGATCAACAACATATATATTAACCAACTCCCAGACTCAACAAGGAAGAGAAAGGTGATAAATGATAAGATCTCCAGCAATGGAGACCATGGAGAAAAGAAACCTCAATTTTCATCATGCAGGAATTGTGGAAAGAGACACCCAGGAAAGTGTCTCAACGGGACAACGAAATGTTTTACGTACGGGAAGGAAGGACATAAAGTGAAGAATTGCCGAAGAAAAATGAAGAGTACTATGGAAGAAGATAAAAATGGTCCCAAGAGTCCATTTACAGTCATTTGTCGTAAATGTAGGGGACCTGGCCATTACCCGAGTGAATGTCCTATTCTATAGGATATTTTCTTGGTCAAAGAAGATGTTATGTGGAAATAAATGGTTGGAGAAAAATTAGCACTCCTTGTTGATGGGTTTACTTTGGAATAATTTTCTCTTGTATTTGTAACCCCGCAGTTTGTCATGTGAAGATGATATTTGAGGAAGAATTGTCTCTTCTCTTGTGGATATATGTATAAATAACCATTTGGTTTTATATGATCATTGGGGTTTGAGAAAATGATAAGTTATTATAATTTTGGATGAAAATGCAAGGAATGATATAACATTTGTGGTTAAATTTATGTTATAGTATTTTGAGGAATTTATCTCATTTTTGCAATATTATAAATTATAGTTTTTGAAAAAGGACAACACGTAGACCATGTGACAACCCGTCGCGTCGGACAAAGCTGTGGGAATCGAACCCACAACCAAAGTGCGATTGGGATTTATCGCCTACCACTGGACTACGTGAAGTCCCTGGTTAGTATGATTATTTTTTTTTGTTAAATGATTTTATTAATCAATAATAAGATGATTTGGGTTCTTATGTTTTATCAAATGAATACCCTTGGTATAGGAAAATGATTTGGTGATTAAGTGATAAATGTTATTTTGGAAGATGTTCGTTTTGTTAGGAACACTATATGCCCAAGGAAAATAGAATACAATGGGGTTTCATTTGTAGAGTAATGGTGGATTTTTATCTACATTTTTATTGTTGATTTATAGTGATTTGGGTTATTTATGGAAATGATTAACCTATAACAGAGAATATGTGATGATGTTAATTACTTTTAAGTATGTGACTTTAAGAGTATTTGATGTCATTTGGAGATACAATGTAACATGGGAGACTACATAATCAAATTCTTCTATGTTTTGGGTTTCAATATTAGTTTGGATTATATTAATGGATTTTAAGGACAATTGGTTATTGAATGGTATCTATTTAACTTTGGGGTATTGTTGGTTTAATTTTAGAAATTAAGATTAGTGCATATTTATCTCAATGAATATCCTTTTGGGGGATCATTAGATCATTCACTAACCATTTTGGTTTTGTTTAATCTTCAAAGACAATGTAAATATATGGTTTATCCTGCATGGATCATGTGATTCTATAGAAGTTTATTCTAGCTCTTCCAGTGTGACCAAGTCTTCTTGAATACTCATCGTTTAAAAAAAATTGAGTTAGTGATGGAAATTTATTAAAGAATGAAAATCTACTTAAAATTTAAGTATATCTCATAATTTTCTTAGTCAATATCATAAATTAATTCCTCTTCCTTATGTAATGTAACTTTAAAAAAAAATGTTGTCCTAGATGGTACCTTAAATCATCACTAATTTATGGCTTTGGGATTGTTGGACTTTTCATAGCCATGTTCTCTACCACTCTCCATCAGATAATTGATGGTTAGATTTCTCCTCCATATCCATATTTTCCTACATGGAACCCTAGTATGTGTTATTTTCGGTAATCTTCATACTTTCCACTCTTTATAGAGGCCTCATTAATTCATTTTTCTATGTGGGATTTCAACTAAGATATTTTGAAATGTCAAAAATGTGTGATCCCAATACCCTATATTTTGTTGAACCGATGGTACTTCAAATAATCATAGATTGATGAGTTTAAGGACCTCAATTTTATACTTGTTTGTGATTGATGACCTCAACCACTACCTATAAATATTTACGTTTTTCCTCCAATTATATGTCTCTAATTGCCACCAATGTTCTCCTAATCGAGATCATAATTTGGTGGTGACCCTTTCATTTCTCTTTTCCTCATATTAAGACTAAATTTTAGTAAACCAATTTCCGATGTGGGTTTTCCCACAAATATATTTTCTATATTCAACCTTTTATTTTCGAAGAACAATTTCAAATTGCGAGGACGCAATTTATTGAAGGAGGGGAGAATGTAACACCCCAAGATTTCATAGTGTGTTATTTCTTCAAAATAATTCAATAACTTGCACTACACGCAACACCGAGTTCAAGCGCACCATGACTTACCAAACAAGCCGTTCAAAAAAGGTTATGAATAGTATTAACTAAATTTTAAACTTTATATAATCCTTATAATTTTAGAATCCATATTATGAGTTTCTTAGACATAATGTAAGAACAAATTCATCTTCAGTATTGTAGTTTTACCAACTTTTAATAGTGAACCCTTTTTAAATAAAATATTTTAAACTTTTTGACTAAATGGGGACATCAAAAAATTTAAAATAAAACATCCCAATCTTCCACGGTACGCTTTCCTTTGAATAAAACAGTAGCGTGTGTTGTACGCAACTTCGCGTTTTAACACACACCACAACCGATCAAACTAGCCGTTATGAATAGTAATACTTAATTTTTGAAATTATATATATTTTATATTTCAAAATGGACTTCATTTTTGGATTCGGAATATCAAATTTAGCCTAAGGTGAAATTTTGGTACTTTTCGGATAACTTTCATATTTTGATGAATAGTAAAAATTACTAAATTTTAATTAAAAACAACTTTTTCAATCAAAATAATTAATAGTGATAAATTATGAATTTGAGTGGTTTTAAAGTATATTTAGAATATATTTTTACCATTTAATATAATTTTGGTCATTGGACATAATTTTACAATTAAACCGAACAAAAACAAGTGTCAATCTTTTGATAGTTATTATCTCTTAAAAACACGCTTTTTGTTTTGACAGCGGGAATTAATTTTAAATTAATTTCTGCCACTTCTGTGTTTTGAATTTAGAAAAATGGATTCCATATTTGGAATCAGGATGATCAAATTGTGTAAATAGGTAACTTTTATTTTTAGACATTTTGAATAATTACTGCGGTAAATATTTTATTTACCATGGTTAAGGGTAAATCCGGTAAATAAGGGTTAAAAAATAATATTATAATAATACTAAATTACCCTAAAACGTGTCTTAACCCTATTGGTTGATACATGGTCGACCATGGGCATCTTTGGGTCAATTTTGGGACCCCATTGATCCACTTGTAAGTGATAATGACACTTTATTTTAATTAAGTTAAAATGAATACAAAAATGGCATAAGCTTACATCTTTTAAAAGAACAATTTTTAAATAGGGTTATACATGTTGGATTTTCGATTATAAATATTCATTAGAAAGATAAAAATATTTCCTACATAATGATATTTTATTTATAATTTTTAGACATCAAATAATTTAAATTATTAATGACACAATAATGATTCAATGTTTACCTCATTAATAAATCATTTAAATAAATAAGATTATAATGATTAAAATATTATCTAAAACCTGTACAATTCTTATTGGTTGATGTTATTTAGAATATGAGTCATCTTATCTTCGACCTAAATGATTTTTGGACCATTATAAACCGAATATAATTATATTATAAAGTAATACTTTCACTCTTTCCTAAAGAGCCCCTCCTCTCCCTTATAAAAGGAGACCACTTCTACTCATTCCTCACACCTCTCAAGCCACTTGGCTCGTCCAAACTCTGCCCAACTAAGCTCCCCACATCCCTCTCCTCCTCCTTGAAGCTTCCCCTTAGGCAGAAAGCATTTCAAGAAGTCCTTTGGTTCCAACCAAAGTGAGTTACCTAAATTAAAGGTAACATTTTCTCTTAAATTATTTTCAATTATTTTGCTTCTCCAACCCCCAAACTCTTTTTATTTCCTTTCTTTTGTAAAAACACCAGTATCCACAATATACTAGGATGTTGTTATAAGAAGGATTCAAACTACACATTCACACAACTCCATATAATGGATGATGAACATAATGTTTCTGTGGATGGCAAACTAACGCCTCACGAAACGATGATTGTTCAAATACATCTTACCGCCTCTCATGGTGGCCATTAGGATGGCACTGTAATTAAATATGATATTAATGATATATATTTTATATATAAGCTTCTGTAATTCCATTTTATTTCATAAAATTATTCATTTCATGTTGTATATACATACGATAATTTCATTTGAGGAAGTGCGGACTACCGCCCCCTTAAAATGATATGACTCGTTCATACCACACATGGAACATATAAAGGATGGTGTTAATGAACTTAAGTAACATATATAAAATATTATATTTTACTGGAATATTAATATACCTATGTATCATTTGGATTCGATTCTTTTAAAATAAAAATTAAATGGAAGTAGCGTTCGTGCGTACGTACGGACTACCGTCTCCACGAACGCGATGAGATTCATTATCCATCGTATCCATTCAAGTATAATTATCATTTTATGATTTAAAAATAATGTTTAAGGACTTTATACCATTCTGGATTTGAATAATATACAACCTATCCTTTACAAACATGTCTTACGTAACAAAACATACAAAAGCAAACAGGTAAGTTCACACCCGAAACAACGATAATACTAAGATATTATTATCAAATCAATGTTAAAAGATCATATATGATATCATATTAAAGTAAATGATTCTTGTATTATTCAATAACAATTATTTCACCATTATACAGGAGGTAAACCTACCATCGACCAAGAAAAAAGTACAAGGTAAGGGATTCTCTTATCTCACTTTCAATTCCGTGAGATTTCCATTGTTCGCTACTAAATTATTGAAAGTGGTGTATTGTGTACTTCCATTTGATATATATTATCATTATTCACTTTATATTCATGTTATTCTGTAAATAATTTGGTGGTTATTAACTTTTGTCCATGCGACTCAGTTGATTAACGTGGTAAGGGGTTTCTTGTCTCACTTTTAATTCCGTGAGAATTCCATTGATCACCACTTAATTATTTCATGTGGTGTATGTGTACTACCCATGATTGTATTCATTGTGTAATATACTTTATTTTATGGGTATTTACATCATCATGTTATGATCTTTCTTTCATGGGTGTTTGTTTCTTAAGTTACCTAATCATTAAGGGAATTTGAGATTTCAATTTCCACTCATTTGGCTTTACGCATATTTCATTGATTATATTACCGCAAGATTATGTGTGGAATCACTATTCATTTGATTATGTCATAATTTCCACTCCCCTTCCTGTGGATATACTTTTTATACACATAATCACTCCATTGAAAATTCTCAAGTCATTGATATGAATTTGATAAGAGTAATTTTAACTCTTTCACCATTTGTTGAGTTAAACATCCAATTCGTTGGTGTTGTTTTTACAGGAATATGTGTGAATATACATTGATTGTTTTACACTGAATATCCAATAATATTTAGTGTATTTATATTTTTCACACATAATTATGTTGTTTATTTATCCTTAACCTAAGGATATGGCCTTTATGAGAGATTTCATCTCAACTTACATTCCATTGAGACTTCTTTGTTGATATACACCAAATCACTTTTATGTGGTGTATATAATGTACTTTGACATAGTATATCATGAATTCCCTTTATTCTCATGATATTACAAAGTTTTGATTACCTCAATTATTTTCATTCAAGTTTCTCTCTTTTGGTTAGAATCTCTAACTAAAATACCATTTTTAAATGTTTTAAAGACTTATTCATCTAAATCTTTCTCATTAATGTCCATGTTTTAAAAATGGTTTTAAGGATTTATTTATATGGATATTAAAGTTTAGAAATTAAAAATCCTTTTAAAAGGTTTCAAAGTGGTATGGGACACTTTGATTCAAAAATCTATTTTTAAATGGCTTCTTGACAAATAGTGTGACTTTTAAATGTTTTCAAGAAAAGGGGGATATTTCTCTCAAATAGTTTTGATGATTATTTTCATCTATGTCAACATCCTTCATTATTCATGATTGAGGTTAATGTGATACAATACAATCTTCCATATTGTATCAAATGAGTTATATTTGACTGTGGATGTTCTATTTTTATACCATTCATGGTTTGTGGTTAAAGTATTGACATTTCGTATGCTAGTTTTAATACGAATGTTTATTTTATTCTTAAACCTATTCATATGAGGAATGCATTGGACTTAATAAGTGACGGGTGGAGCCCGCTATAGCTCCTCGATGCATCGGTAGGTCTCATGAGACAATCTAGTGTCTTGGCACAAGGCCTTGGCAAAATCTTATTTGTAGTCTTGGCACGAGGCCTTGGCTATGTGGTTATGATAGTCTGGCATTATGCATTCCATCATTATGAAAGTGGTTATTGATATTGCATGTGATCATTCGACTAGTAGAATATCCATGTGAGTAATTAAATGGCATTATTTCATTTTACCTTAGCCATTTTATACTGAAGTGCAAGTTTAAAAGGCTTTTGTTTTAATTATAAATTGCCTTAAGTGTTTATGCTTATTTATGAAAGCTTCTGCTATAATGTTATCCTTACTGAGCATCTGAGCTCACCCCTTTTAATGTTTTATTTTTCCCAGGATTATGAAGAAGTAATTTATGAATGACCTGCAGGGATAGTATGAGGGGATATGAAGACAAGATGTTTTTTTTTATGATGTAATGTAAAATTTATGGATGTATCTATTTATTCCAAGGCTACTAAACTAATCGGTCTTTCGAGACTTGATCTTTCTCATGATCATGCCAATGTTATGTAATAATGCACCGACTCTGGGTAACTAGGGTCGGGGCGTTACAACTAACATACTCAAAATCAAGAAAATGCATTTGGATTATTTTTATACATTAATAAAACAATTCATAAGTCATTTTTGACATATAGGAATCAGTCACACATCAATTTTATACACGATGTTCCAAGTATGACTCAAAGTGTTTGTTATCAATTTAAAATTGAGATTTTAGTTCAAAAAGTAGCACTTAGTGAAACCTGACCGAACACTATCATATTATCTTGATAATTTTTTGAAATGATTCATAAGTCATTTCTGACATATAGGAATTAGTCTCACATCAAACTGACACATTATGTGACCGGTATGACTCATAGTGTGTGTTTTCGGTTTAAAATGATATTTTAGTAAAAAAGACAAGTGACGTACCGAAAACTAATAAAACGCATTCATATTGATTTGATACTTTAGTAAAATGATACATAATTAATTCGAGAAATTTATTAATTATCCACATCTCAATCTGACATAGGGTGTGACTGATATGATTCCAAGTGCATCTTTTTATTTAAAATTGACATTAATTTTTATAAAAAAGAAAACTTACATACTCAAAACTTAGAAAATGATTTTGGTTTGTTTTGATACATTAATAAAATGATCCATAAGTCATTTTTTATGTATATTAATTATCTTAACCTCAATATAAAACATGATGTTCCTTTTATGACTCAAAGTGTTCATTATCAATTTAAAATTGATATTTCAGTTCAAAATGTTTCACTCACTGGAAACTAATCAAACATGCTCATATTGTCTTGATAATTTATAAAAATGATTCATGAGTCATTTTTTATGTGTAGGAATAAATCTCACATCAACCTGACACATTATGTGATAGGTATGACTCAAAGTGTATGTTTTCAGTTTAAAATGGAATTTTAGTAAAAATGACAAGTGACGTACTCAAAACCAAGAAAATGCATTCATATTTTTTTATATTTTAGAATAACTATAAATAAGTAATTTGAGACATTTAGAAATTATTATCACCTCAATCCAACATACAGTGTGACTAGTATGACTCTAAGTGCGTCTATTTATTTAAAATTGACATTGATTTTAGTAAAAAAGACAACTAACATACTCAAAATTGAGAAAAAACATTCAGATTGTTTTGAAAATTTAGGAAAACTATCTATATTTTATTTGAGACATGTATGAATTAGTCTCACCTAAATATGATACACGATGTCCCTGGTATGAATCAAAGTGTCTATTATCAATTCAAAATAGACATTTTATCTCAAAAAGTATCACTCATTGAAAACTAAGAAAATTCACTATGATTGTCATTATAATTTAGGAAAATTATTTATCAGTAATTTCTAATGTTTAGGAATCATTCTCTTATAAAACCAACACATTATGTGACCGGTATGACTCAAAGTGTGTGTTTTGGGTTTAAAATATAATTTTAGTTTAAAAAGAAAAGTGACATACTCAAAACCAAGAAAACGCAATAATATTTTTTTATAATTTAGTAAAATGGTCTATAAATAATTTTATGCATTTAAGAATCATTCTCACCTAAATTTAATTCATGGTGTGACATGTACAACTACAAGTACGTCTTTTTATTTAAAATTTACATCAATTTTAGTAAAAAAGAAAATCAACCTACTCAAAACCAAGAAAACACATTCATATTGTTATTATACTTTATTAAAACAATCCATAAGTCATTTTGTATGTGTAATAATATTCCACACCTAAATTAGATACATGATGTGCCCGGTATAAATCAAAGTGCCCGTGATCAGTTTAAAATTGACATTTTAGTTTAAAAAGTGTTACTCACTGAAAACAAAGTAAACACGCTTTCATTTCCTTGATAATTTAGGTAAATAGTTCAAAATTTATTTGTGACATGTATTAATTAGTCTCAGGTCAAACTGATATATGATGTGGCTGATATGACTCAAAGTGTGTGTTTCCAATTTAAAATGACATTTTAGTAAAAAAGACATGTGAAGTACTCAAAACCAATAAAACACATCCATATTATTTTAATACTTTATTAAAATGATCCATAATTTATTTTGGATGTGTATTAATCAGCCTCACCTCACTCTGATGTAAGGTGTGACCGATATGACTCTAATTATGACATTTTATTTAAATTTGACATTAATTTTAGTAAAAAAGAAAACTCAAAAACTCAAAAAATGAGAAAACGCATTTGGATTATTTTGATACTTTATTAAAATGATATATAAGTCATTTTTAATATGTGGGTATTATCCTCACCTCAATCCAATACATGATGTGCTCGTTATGACTCAAAGCATTTGTTATCAGTTTAAAATTGACATTTTAGTTCAAAAAGTGTCACTCATTGAAAATCAAGAAAACATGCTTATATTGTCTTGATAATTTAGTAAAATTATTCATAAGTCATTTTTTATTTTTAGGAATTATTCTCACATAAAACCAACACATGATTGACTAGTATGACTCAAATTTTGTTTTTCTAGTTTAAAAGGATAAGTGACTTACTCAAAATCAGGCAAACGTGTTCGGATTGTTTTGATAATTTAGGAAAACAATATAAAATTAATTTATAACATTTGGTAATTATCCGCATCTCAATATAATTCATAGTGAGACTATTATTACTCCAAGTGCATATTTTCAATATATAAGTTTCGTTTTAATTTAAAACATGCATCACATCACCAAAACCAAGAAAAAAAGTCTAGATTTTTTTATCATAATACTATCTGTTATTACTTAATTAATTTTCTTATAATTTCTATATTATAATTATTTATTTAATTTTCACAAAGGTAATTCTTTAAGATGAACAAGAAATGGTGTGACACGTAAGAATCAACCCAACTAATCTGATAAATTGTGTTCTTGGTATGACTCAAAGTTCTGTTTAAAATTAACACATTATATTTGATTATTTATTTATATTATTACTAACATAATAATTTTTTTCTTATATAGGTGTTCATTCAGAAATATCATGAGTTGAGGTTAGGGTAAAAAGTAAAAGTAACATTTATATTTTTAAATGTATTTAATAATTGGTACTTACTCATGTAATTTTATAAACCAATGTTTAAAATGTCTACAACAAAGTGTGTTTTCTTGTATTTGTATTGTAAATTTTATTTCATTTAACATCTATATTTTTACTTGATTTTTCTTCTTCTTTGTGTTGTTTTTAGTGTTATGTGATGTTACAGCACACTGTAGTATGCCCCTTTATCAGTGCTTCTAAAATCACTAATAAAGAACCCATTTATTAGTTCTTTTTTAGTGCTAATAAAAGCCTAGGTATTTTAATCAGTGTTCTGGTATTTTATGAAATGCATGTGGGCATGGTTTCTTGAGATATTTTATATTATGGTAAATGTACCTATGTATTGAGAGGTGAGATCAGATATGGATTAGTGTACCTTGATATAATCAACCTGAGTGTGTCCCTTGAAAAGTATTTTCAAGAAAGGGTGAGGATGTAATCCTTTAATGATTCAATCATGGAGTGGTATAGAAGGGAATCCATATGGTGGGGAGTGCGCCATTTTCCATTGGATGGTGTGACCATTATTATGGGTAAAATTAAGTGGATTATTGAGGATGATGTTCCTATGATCCAAGAATGAGAACCATTTGTTGTTTTATATTGGTGCTTAATAATGAGTGGGATGGTCACATCTGTACATTATATGTGGTAATGGATGGAGTGTGGGCCATGGAGGAATGATCCTATATTAGTAGGGTCAAGGGTGTGATGTGACCAGTCATTGGATGGTCAAGGTGGAATTTAGATACTAGTGATCCGATGAATTTGATTTATCTAGTCCCATATAAATACCATATTTGGGATTTGGATGTGATATTGGATTGAGTTTTTTTGTTAGCATCAGACTCAGGATGAAATTTAATGATCTGAGCATGAGTTGAATCTAGGATGCATTGGTGCTAGGTATGTGATCATGATGGATGGTGGAGGTGGTTGGTGACTCAACCATGTATTTACACCAAGAGTTGAGTTTTGACTTCATTGTGGGTATGTGGATGATCTTATAGTGCCTGTATTGGTAAAGGTATTAGGATTAGGTTATGTTATAAAACATTAGTGGGTGTGACTAATCATTTTTGATAATGGTCAAATATAGAAGGATTGATTGATGAATTCATATATAATTGAGTATAGTGAGATAGGCTACATCAAACAGGTTATTGGACCACTAGAAATGTGTTTATGTATGTGATTTTGATGGTGGGGAGCATCATGTCTTGGAATCATCCCTTATTAGTAATGGATTATAGTGGGGAGTTTTATAATCCTTTGGATGAGATAGTTGACAATACTATGGTTTTGTGATATGGATAGGTGTATTAAAGCACCATATCAATAATATAATGGTGGTAAGGAGTGTTGATGCAGTTTTTAATGAATAGTTCACCACATGTTTGGAGTTGTGTAGTGGAAGATCATTCGACATTCTAAATTAGAACATGGTAAATTTTTCATGAATTGATGACAAGTATGGGTTGGGTTAATGGTTTGGAATTGAGTATGGATGTTATTTTGGTGATGATATAAAACCTCATCCTTTTTTTAGTTATGTATTTCTAAAGAAATTTGAAATTGGACTTCGAAGTGGGATTTGTTTTGAAAATTGGGTTTTAAATCAAGTTTTTAATCATTATAACTCATTGTGGAGATTATTTTGTATTATATCAAGGCTTGGTATGTGTTATAGGTGTTGATGGGGGCTAAGGAGTAGGTTCAAGAGGCTTGGGAGGTGTGTGGGACACCTGAAGTCCACTACTGCATGGGTTACATTGTGGTTCCCCTAGTATAGCTATTTTAGCTGACCATGGGGTACCTAATACCATAAAGATTCCCATGGTTCTAGGGGTGGTTCCAGGGAAAAATGGGGTCGACCAAAATATCCAAGGATAGAAGTTTTGTCAACCATAGTGGTATCATGTGCAACCAAGTTTGAAAAATGTGGATTGGCTATGCTAGGGTTCTCACCCACTAGGTGTGGTGTCATGCATGTTAGGTTCTCAAGGGGCTGGTGGGAGGTGCAACATGGAAAAATAAAAGCCATCATGTAATCTATTTTTCATGGTATGATTTTAAATTTTTGGTGAAGTTTCACTTTTTCCCCTTTTATTATTTAGATCTTTTGGCCCCCTCTTTTCCCTCTCACATGCAGAAAACCTAGGAGGATCCCTCTCCTCTTCTATTTTAGTCCCACCTTGTATTGGGGTGTTTATAATGTGATTTTTTCATCGATTAGAGGTTAATTTCCCTTTTTCTCCTTTCTTCAACCTTCCCTTACTCTCCCACTCTTTTTGGATAATTTTATTTAAGGATTTATAATGATTTCACTAGAGAAACATGGAATTATCTCGATGTGATGGGGGTTTTTTATGCAACAGATAGAGGATTTCTTAAGGAGGTGAACACATATTTTTTATTCAAGTTTCATTAAACATCTGTAAACTAGTGGAACTATTTGATATTTTTTATTAAATTGGATGATTTTAGAGATTTAATGGGTTTTTATTTTTAGGACTTTTTCTTGGGATGGTTCTAGGAGTGCTCTATGGACCTTCCCTGAGTGATTAGACCTATTTTCGGTGTAATGAGGTCATCTAGTGAGTTTTAGGAAATTATGCCTAATTGTTTTGATTTGAATTAAATTATAAGCTATGATAAAATGAGTAGAATAATTGATTATAAATTGATTATGATTAAATATTATATGTTATGATTTGTGTTAGGTCCTCAGGTGTTTGGAAGATGGCAGTTAGTCTTGGACAATCTTGGTCATAGATGGATAAGCTACTTTAAAACGGATGATAAATCTTAAATTAGGTAGGTGGTCCCTTGAGAATACCCTTATAGTATTTTATTCCATTTATATATGTTTTTCATGTGATATGCATTCTCTCCAATAAGGGTGATTGATCTTTTTAATTTAAGTAAATTTTTTATTTAAATTGAAATGCCTGGAAAAAGTGAATAGGGTTCCAAGGTCCACAATAAACCCTTACACACCGTATTAACACCTCAACTGTTAATGGTCAATTATTTGATTATAATTGTATGCTCTAAGATACGCAAACCCCTGGATTGGTATAACTAAAAGGAAATGAATTAATTTAGTGGCCCATAGTATAGGTTTCTTGGGTGCCTACCCATAATAGAGAGCATTGTATTGGGGATGGGTGTCTACATAGGCCATATGAGAACCTTAATACGCCTTAGAGTCATTGATCTAGTGAGATGAGTGTGGATTGATTGTTTCTTCCCCCTTGAGATGTGATCGCCCGGGTGGGTGTTACATGGGTAAGATTTGGTTGGGTTGGGTGCATGATGATTGGCCTTGTAATGACTTGGAACGTGAGATGAAATTTATGCCACCTTAATAGAGTGGTACTGTTATGGATTTTTCTTATAGTCCAGTGGGGACTTCATTAGAATTTAATGATTTCAAGGTAAAATATTCCCTTCAAGTGATGGGTATGAGATATGTGTTTGAGATAAGGTATCCCATGAAGGGTGTTCATTCTTGATGAGACTAAGGGGACCTCACTTGATGCCCCAATGATATGTTGAACTTATATAGGGTTTATATGGGAAATGGGTAGTGATGATTGTAGGTGTCACCTTAGAAATAAAATTGATGATATTATCCTTATATATCTATAGTGATGTGATTATAGGTCGTGTATTTGAGAGGCTGACCATGATTATGTGAGATGGGTTTGGATGGTGGGCCAACCCTTATGATATGTGTATTATGTGATGGTATGGGAGGATAATTTTATCTTCTAAGATCTATTTACATGTATAAGATTACATGTGCATTATTTTGGTTTTGTCCTTTGTTTGGATTTCCTTGGATTACCTCCTAAGAATCAATGATGACGCCTAATGACTATTGATCACAGTAGGTTACTACTTAGAGATAAACATAGAGATAAATACATATGGATTTCATATGATTACTCCAAGGAATTAATAATTAATTCTAGTGTAAGAACTCAGATCTTCGTTTCAGGTATGTTTTTCATTTTTTGGTCGTTTTTTAGGAAAAGAGGAAAATCTGGAAATTTTCTTAAGTACACGCCATGTACTTTATAAGTACACGCCGTGTACTTTGATCCCACACGAGGCCGTGTGCTAGCCGTGTCCGGGCCACACACACGGTGTGTAGGGGTGATGTGCAGGCCGCTTAATGCGGTGTACAAAAAAGGTGAGTACACGTCGTGTACTCAAGAAGTACATGTCGTGTACTTTTCTTTTTATTTCATTAAATGGACCAAGGTCGTGTCTAATCCCTATTTACTTCTTCTTATTCACCTAATTACATCTAGATCATCTGAGGAGGCCAAATCTTCTCTGAGATGCTGATCTTTCACCAGTTATCTGAATAGAATGACGTCGGTTGCAATAGAATCACAGCGGTGAGTTCTTGGTTCTTCCTTGGCCATGTTTCATGATTCTTTCTCTTATGAGAGTTATCTAAGGTTGAATGTTTTAGACATTTTTTGCATATCTTCTCCTTTCTAGGCCGATTCACAGACCTAGGTTCAAGTATATCGATCTCCTAGAATCTAGGTAGGTGTTTTTTTTTCCTACGTTGAATGTATTTGAGTTTTTGTGCAAAAAGTACCGGATTCCCATGTATTGGGTATATTGGGTTAGGGTTTTGAACCTATATTATTATATGCCTTAGATTTCTTGTATGCTTGAGGTTATTAGATGATTATTGTTTGGTTGTTAGCATGTTTGAGGATCACCCCATGGGTGTTTCCCTTGTTTTGGCTATTTACCGCCATTTGGCTTAGGTTGCCTATGAGGCATACCTTGTTGCATTGATTTCCTACCTTGATTTAATTTATTTCATGTATTGCATGTTGTTTATATGATTTTGATGCATTGTAGATATTAGCCATGTAGTTGTTGAACTTACTTAGGGCTGCTGACAGTCGATTATGCACGACTAGACTGCTCAGGGTTGTTTGAACCTGGTGTGGTAGACTAAAGAGGGAATTGACAATTAAGGGCTTCCCTAGAGAGTCTCTTATAAATTAGTATCATTCACAGGACCTATAGTAATTGGAATTTGTGCTTCCTCAGAGTGTCCTTAGTTACGTATCGAGACTATAGGTGGAATTAGACGTAAGTTCTTCTTCAGAGAGTTTATACCTATTGTTGCAAGACCACAGGGGAATTGATGGTGAGTGCTTCCCAGAGTGTCTCTACCTTTGTATGATTACTTGAATATAGGGGTCTGCCAGTATGAGCCACCCAGAGAGTCAGTTTGAATATTGTTTGGTTGGTTGTGATGAGTCCACCAAGCCAAAGAACAAGCTTGTATTTTGTACTGCTTGTAGTTTAGGTAGTCTGCTGAGATACCTGTTATGTTACTTGCTATGCTTTGGGAATATAGAGTTGTTTCTAGATTCCTTGGGTGATAATTAAATAGATGAATTAAATTACTAAATAAATGTGAATGGAGATTTGTAGGATTTTTTACTTAGTGTACTCCTGTTTCTCTGCTGCATTTATTTCATTTACTTTTTCTACATTTCTCACTGACAGTAGGTCACATATCTTATGGTGATTGCCTACTGGGATTAGTCTCACACCCTTTTTGGGTCCTTATTTTCGGCCCAAATAGGTTATATGGTTGCAGGTGTGGATAGGGATTGTGGCCCTTCTACTTTAGGTACATGATTGCTGGTTGGAGCTGGAGAGAATAGGATCGAGCCTAGGCTTGTGATGCTGCTGGAGTTGCTGTTTAATTTTAGTACATTGTTCTCAGTTGTATTTCAGCACATTGTTGTGTTTGCTAATTTCCTTAGATACTTGTACATGCTGCATCATTTTTCATCATTTTTATATTATACATTGTTTCCTTTGTGTAGTTTCAGTTATTGTATGTTGTTTACTGCTTCCGCCATTAACTATTATTTCCTTTTCTTTGTATACCTTACCAAATGAGGGAATAGTTTCCCCAATGACTCACCAAGGCCCTCGCTACTAGTTGGTAGCCTATGGAATTTGGGGAAATGTGCTTGAGGTCATGTGGCGAACCGGGTATGGGGCATAAATTGAGTGGCTCTGGATTCGGGTCGTTACATCTGGTGACTATTGACTTCCTAGGATTTCCTCCTAAGAATTAGTGATGTTACCTGATGGTTACTGATTTCTTAGGATAACCTCATACTAATCAGTGATGATACTTGATGAATATGGATTACCCAGGATTACCTCCTAGGAATTAGAAATGAAATCTAAGAACTATTGATTTCCTAGGATTACTTTCTATGAATCTTAAAGAATTCCTAAATACTATTGATTTCCTATGATTATGTTATAGGGGTCGTCTTATAGCCTGCTATTATGGGATGTGTTGGACATGATCCTTTGATCTAGCAGTTGTGCATGCTACTATATATATTCCTTGTATAATTCCTAGGATTTGGCATTTACCCCTCTTAATTTATGGTCATTGGTCCTCATATTGGTTTCTAAAATCATGTGAAATGCTCAGAGACACTCTGGAACTAGCCAAAGAAGGTATAGTCAGTCCTAAGTGTCAAGTTAAATCTCATGGATGGAAGGTGGTTGTTTTATTTACTCATTAATAGTTATTTTTTGTTCAGTTGATCATATCACATGTGTACACTATATTTAATGGTTATATATGGGTCCACATTGGTGGTTCCATACTGAGTTGTACTCATGACCTGCTCGGGTTACCATGACTCTTGGGTACTCGAGCAGACTTAACTATTTGTATGTTTGGGATGGGCATAGGGGTGAGTTTAGATCGTTCAGTTAGATATTGGAATGATTCAAGATGTAGATGTGGTATAGATTAGGGATGTGATATATCCTTTCACTTTTATTTCATTTGTTTTTATTTATGATCTACCTAGTGGGTGATTAGACATTGTGTGATATCATTACTGTGAGTATGTATGACTGTATGATTCCATATTACACTAGATATAGCATTATGTGTTTATTATTTCTGTATACTCTGGTTACTATTTATTATGAATATTATTTGGTTATTTTTATATCATTATGCACTCTGATATGGGGTTATAGTCACCCCATGGTAACACCTTATACCCCCAATATTATTCGATAGTCTCAAGCATGTGGGGATCCACACTTGAGGTCATATAGTGACTCCTCTCGTTTGGGAACCATTCAGTGGTCACAAACCTAGGGGAGGATATTATAGGTGGATTCTATTGCACTTTATTTTCTTCGAAATATAGTGATCTCATATATTGGTTATAAATTAAATTATTTAATGGTATTGAAATGATATAACTTTTATTGTAAAATGATTTTTGTAAAATGTTATTTTTTGTGCATTTTATAGGGAAAAGTAACTTATAGATTTCAAAGTGCATGTTCGATTTTCTGAACATATTTGGGGAAATTTTAAATTGGACTTTAAAATAAAAATTTTGAATAATTGTTACATTTTTTTCATTGATATTGACATTGTTGTTGATTTTGATAATATGTCTTGGTTGGGGGCTTGGATGTGAGTTAGAATTCCCACTTCAATGTAGGTTTATTTTTGGGTATGATAAGGATGATGTAATTCCTACTTAAGTTTGGTTTCCTCATTAAGTCTAATGAGGGTGATAAAAAAGGTTGGGTGGTGGGTCTGACCAAGTGTAGGAGGTAATCATAGTTTATCTCTTGGTCTATGGGTTACCTCAAAGTTTCAAAAAGAAAAATGCAATATGTGGTGTTGGTTTTGTAAATTTTATCTTTATTTTTCGTGATTTATATAAAAATTATTTATTATTAAATTTTAAAATTATCTTATTTGGTTTTAGAAACTATTATGGGTTTAGGTTATGTTTTGTTAAATAAATTTAAAGATTTCTTGATATTTACATTCACGAGGTGCATGGGATGCCTTAGGGATATCTAAATAAGTATTGTACACACTCTTTATACCCCCACCATAGTGGACATATTGATTGTATATAACATGATATAGGTAAATACGGGATATATTTCTTTACTTGTAGTGGGATGTAACTAAAATGATGGTGCTATAAAGATGGTGGAGCTATTCGATGGTTAGGTTGTCTCGTGTAGTTTTTATGGAGAATTGGAGATGTTGTTTGGGTTCTTTATTTTGAGGGTTTCACTTTAAGTTATTGTTATCCTTTATCTCTAGTTGTGTTCAGTTTTTTTCTCTCTTCTCTATTTTTATTTATAGCATAGATCATTTTAAAAAGTTTTTCAAGTTTTATTTCATACATCATATGTTGTTTATCAATTATGTATTGTTTCTATTGTCTCACAAAATTGATATTTCTAATATATAGGCACCTTGTGTTGAAACATTAGTAGAATATTGGCATGAGCATGGTGTTTTTTTAGAATTAAAAACTATCCCCTGACATTATTTGTTAATCCCTAAAAATTCATTTCTAAACTTTGGTGATCAAGGGACACACTTAAGGCATGGTAACATTTTGTATTAACTTGAGTGAGGTTAAGGGGTGATGGGTTGGGTTATCATACTACATCCTATAATGCTCCACTATATTAGTCAGTTTAAAATTAGTCTATGGTCACTATGTTAACTAGATATTTTCATCATTACACATTTATGATTCTATATTTATTGTATTATATCATATTTCACTACTTTTTACTGTATTTTACTATTTATCAAAAAATTATAAGAGTTAACCCCTTATCTAATTTAGAAATTTAGATTCCAAATATGTAATCCATTTTATCAAATTCATTATTTAATTTTGATAAATTTGACTTTTAAATATAAATAATACACTTAATTAAATTATAGTAGCCCTTTATTATTAAAATAGATTGTTGATGTAAATGAAATTTTATTATTAAAATAATTTACACATAAATACCACCATAAATCCAATATACATATCCCTTTATTACATTAGTTAAAGACCTAATGTTAAGCTATGTATTGGTGGTACTTTTATGGGGTGGTTCATCCAACATTGATCTTTTGGTGATTTCCACTAGCTTGAACTTATCACTCAGGTGATTCTGTCCAAACCTTAATTATTTAACTTATCTTTATTTTATTCTAGGTTAAACCATAGTGATTATACCTCTTTATCAATCTTAGATAAATATAATTCATATGGAATTTTTCTACTAGTTGAACACGTAGTTTTTCTCTTCATCACAGGTTAACATATGACATTACCCTCAGTAATATACACTCATTATAATAGTCACTTTATAATAAATATATCACCAATGATCATGATTACCAATAGTTATAATTCTCATAGATAATATAATGAATTTCTATCAATTAATTTCCTCAAATAACACTTCTCATTATCATATTTATTTTTTCATTTTTATTCAGTGGCATGACTAACATCGAGTTGATAGAAGATATAGAAAGTTAGGGGCCTGAGTTATAGTCATTATCAGAGGATATGGCTAGTATCACAACTATTAACCAATAATAATAATGATTAAAATAAATTATAATTATGATAATAAATTTTAAATTAAGAAATATGGTATGAATTTAAATACATAAATCAACTTATAAAAACAATTTAGAGGGAAATACAGCAATCTTACCTCCTGAAACAACCTCATTCTACATGAAATCCTCTATTTATTCCTTTAATTTATATACTTGGAAAGCTTGAAAATATTTATTTAGGGGTGATTATTAAAATTTAAAGTAAAAAGGGCTTGTGATGAGCCTATATCCCAAACACAACTAATGTTGTTACTAAATAAAATTTTATGTTTTTAGTAATAATACCTTAATAGAATTTAAATCCAAGGTCTTGTTGGTAAAATATTTTCATTTTTCATAAGGGGAACTTGTTCATGTAAAATAGAATAATCCATATTTTTTCTCTAAACTTCCTATGCAACATAATTCTACTATACCAAATAATAATTTAATAAAAATGAAAACATGGGCCTAGATTTCCTTCAGTGATCAATATACACCAACACATGGGAGAAGAAAATAGAGGCTATAGTGACCTCAAAATAGAGTTTCCTAGCTCTGGACAAGTGGAATCGGGTGACTCTTTGTTATGCTAGAACCCCTGGTCTGAAATATTCCCTATTGATCCTCACTTGTAGAAATATTTATGGAACATCTAGAAATGGATGAAACCAGATGTTAGAAACTACAATCTAGAACCATAATCTAGAATCTTTATACTGAATTGATTCCCCTTCAAATAAGAACTTAGAAAAATAAATGAACTTGAAAAACAAAGAAATGAATGAAACTAAAACACAATTAAGTTTCATGGTTTGGATTTAGTCCTACTCTATGGGAGGAACAAATTAAAATTTGGATTAAGAGATTAATAATTGAATTACAAGAACCCTCAGAACTAGAACTCTACTTAGACACAAAATATAATAAGTAATCCATCAATTTATCAACCAAGTAGACCAACTCTCCATTTTATAAACTAGTTTAGCGAGTTGATTTGGTTCCACCAACATCTGATCTTGGCATCCATTTATTTCTTGATCAAGATAATGGTAAGTAGCCCTCATTTTTCATCACCTCAACTTCCAATTCTATATGAATGGTCCAAGAAATAATTTAATCTTATGAAACCCTCTAAAGAATATCACATATCCTTTTAAATCATGATGTTAATCTTACGCATAATTAGAGTTACTCATTTGTGATCTAAATTGACACATATTCACTTGATGTTTTATATAATAATGTTTTTCCAATATATCCTAATGTTTCATATTTTTTTATGCCCAAAAAAATTTCCTTTGTTTTACTAATAAGTTTATCTTATATGTTACTATATAAAAAATTTATATTTACATGAGTAGTATTTATTTTGGAAGTAATCAAGTTTAAATTTGTTTTATTCTAAATATTGAATAAATATCTTTTATGGATCTATCTTACGTGATTTTTAAGTGTAAATAATTTATCCTATGTGATAAAGAATTATCTTATGGTCACTGGAATTAAATTTTTTCAAAGGGAACTATATTATAGTCCATAAAAGTCTCTCTTGTTGAAAGTAATTATTTGATAAAGGAATTTCTCTTATGGTAATCTCCATCAAAAAATTATCTTATGGCGTAAGATAATTATCTTATGGTGAAGGTAATTTATCTTATAAAGAGACTTTGTAAGTAGAATATCTTACAAAAGGAAATTTCATATGGAAATAATTCTTCAAATAAAAAAATTCATACATGGATATTTTTCAAAGTAGATTATCCTATAAATATTATAAAGATAAAGGGATTATTTTTAGAAAAAACCATTTTCTTACACAATTTAGAATCATCATATGTGTAATTAAATTATCTTATGCGTGCTTGATTTATCATATGGAATAGTTTTTCTAGGTAAATTTATCTTATGATGTAGTATATCATATGAATCTAAGGATCTCTTTCCAAGATGAAATTTTTTTTGAGACACGGGACATCTTTTAAAAAAATAAATTATCATACGATGCAGAATAATATTCACTAAGTTTAAAAAGCATATGAAGTATAAAGTCTAACATTCAGAAGAAGAAAATAACAATTAGGGAAAAAGAATATGATTAAAAAATTTATGAAGAAAATTTTTATGTTTGGAATGAAAGACTTGTGCTTAGAGGAAAATAATTTCAGAGAGTAAGTCTTATGAAACCCAAAGATCTATGAAAATAAAGACTTATGAATTCTGATATTTTCATGATATTTTATTGCATTTTTTGAGGAATTTAATACCATTATAATATTAAAAGAAATGTAAAAAACATAAATTTAGTTTTATAAAAGGTATTTATGTTTTAATGAGGAAAGGTGATTCAAATAAATCATTTATTTACAAAAAAAAATGTAGAGTTTCAAGGATGACTATAAAAACTCTCAATGTCTACCTTTTCATTTTCAATTTTTAGAAAAGAAGGTCATATGATATTTCAGAGCCTTTATCTTTAGAATATTTTATTCACTCATTTGTTGAAATATATCTATGAGAGTTTAAATTTAAAATGTGAAGAAGCAAATGGTGTAGAATTTAGTGTACAAATCAAACAACACAAATGGCATACTTTGACTTCCATGATCATTCTAGTTGTACTATTGTGTAAAGAATATATGTTTCTTATATGCATTAAAAAATTATTAATTATAGTTAAAGAACCTTTGGATCTACACTTTGAAGTTATATTATTTATCTAGATGTGTTCTTCATCAACTATCACTTTCTTCTTGCGACTATGCACCAAATATGTTATCATTTCTATACAAATTCTCATTATTATTATAAGTGAGTACTTATTACATTGAGTGAAATTGGTTTATGTGAATAATTCCTATAAATAGAAGCCTATAAATGATCTTAAATATTTTACCAAGAGAAAACTTCTTGCACTTTGTTGGTCATTCCCTTGTAAAAGGGCTAGTGTAGTAAAAATTACTAAGATGGGTGAGAGAGAATTTGTTGAGTGGACTAAGGGATATTTCTTCCTTGAACCACTATAAAACTCATGTGTCCATATTCTAATATTTTATATTTATTTCTACTATTTATTTTATTGATAATTATGGGATAATTTCAAAATAATTTTTGAGAGGGTGGTTTTAAGTTGGAAATTTTTTTAAGAACTTAATTCACCCCCCTTGAGTATTTGTGCAAATCTCTGGGGGAAATAGTAAAAAGGAATGTGTCATTTGAGATCTCAACCTTTACCAATTAAATTGTAAATATATCTATAGTTTGTAAAATAACTAATTACAAAGAAGTAATTTCCATTATTCTCACACCGCTAAGAATCTAAAATGATTATCTACTTGAAGAATCTTGGTTTGAAAGTTTGTCTGAAATCTGTCAAACCTTATCAAATGTATAAAGGAGAACATGAAACATGGTATGATATATAAGATGTTGAATACGATCTAAAATTCACATCCATGAATGATATTATATTTTCATTATGACATGATGAGTTTAATAAAGTTTCACAGTGAAATACAGCTCATGAAATGTGGACTACCATTTTAATTTCTTATAAAGGAACTTATAATGTCAATCGAATCATATATAATACTACCAAGTTAAAATTTGAGAAGTTTAGAAGTTGGATGGATAAAGTATCAAAAAAATCAATGGGATATTAATTTATATTGTGAATAATGATGCTTCCTTGGGAACACATATTCCTAAATCTAATCAAGTATTAAAATTTATCCTAATTTTACCTCCTAAGTGGAGTGGAATATATTCTACCACCATAAGATGCACAACTTTAATAGATTAAAGAATAAAGGATCGGATTGGAACCCTTATGATTTTTGGGGTAGATATGCATTTTGAAGTTGAAGATACCATGTGAGTCAAAAAGAAAAATTCCTCCCTAAAAGTATACACTTCAAAGGATGAGAGTAAACTCAAATAAAAATTCTTATCTGACTCATCCAATGAAGAAATGTCATGATACACAGAACCCAATGTATAAATTTCTTAGTTTTCAAGTAAATTTAAGAAATTTTATAATAAGAGAAGTATACTTAATAATAAATTTAACAATAATAAATTTTTTTATTGAAACTCAAAGGAAGTGAGATTTTATGAATGCAAGAAATTAGGACACATAAAACCTGATTTTCCACAACTTAAATAGAAAAATAAATTAGAAAAAAAAAGTTTCAAAAAATATAACTATAAGAAAAAATGATAATATAGAAATTAAGGCCACATAGAGTGATTTTTAATAATCTATTTATGACTCTAATTCTAGTACAAATACTAGAAAATATGATTAGAAAGAAAACATGGGATTCATGGCTCAAAAAAAAGAGGAACAATCTAATTACTATTCTTGTTTTGAATCTGATTTTTAAAAATACTCATGTGAGGAATTAAATGATTATTATACTATGTTTAAATAATAATATTAATCCATTAAAATAATATTAATATACTTTAAATATCTCTTTATTCCATTAGCTATGAAAAAAAATTATCTAAAAATGGTTCTAAATTGAAATCTAATTTGGAACAATCTACTTGTAGTTATATTGTATATGAAAACAAAATAACTAAATTAATGGATGAAGTTAAATATATAAAATAAGTTTATATCTTTAATAATGAGTGGTGATTGCATCATAAAAATCCTATTAATAATAAATATAATAAACGAAAACAAGGAATCGGTTGTAAAGGATAAAAATTTAATATATACAAGAATTATTTTGTGATCGGTTCTAAGAAAAGAAACATATCTAATATTAATTTTTTTCACTAAAGTATATAGATTCATTATTATAATGATTTATATCTAATAAATCATCAAATATGTGGTGTTAATAAGGCCTTTATTTCTATAAATTTAACTAATTTTAATTCTATAAATTTTGGAAAGCATAGAAAGATTTGGGTTCCCAAATATTTTATAGCTAACATCACTAGACCCAAGTGAATTTAGGTACCAAAAAATCATATTTTTTATTTGTTTTTTATATAAAAATATCCATATTAATAAAAATGAATAATGGTTTATGGATAGTGGTTATTCATAACATAGGAGTGGAAAATTTTATAAAATTCAATCCATATCTAAAATTGATGGAGGAAATGTTAGATTTTTTACAATGAAAAAGGAAATATTATTAAAGTTGGATCTATTGGAGATACACATTCAATCTACATCTACAGTTATATTTATATTGAGGTCTTAAATCACAAACTGGTAAGTATTTGTCAACTTTTTGATGATGGGTTTTCTACTGTTTTTTTTAAATAATTATTATTCTATTTTTAATAATAAATTGGTTAAATTTAAATCACCTAGAACTAAGAATTATTATATTCTAGATCCTCATTATTTATGAAAACAAAATGTAAGATATTTGAATATAAAAATTAATAAATCTTTGAATTGGCATAGAAGTATTGAACATTTTAATGTTTAATCCTTGAGAAAAATTAAAAAGAATTGTTTTATTTCATATTTACTTCAACTTAAATTGGAAAAAAAATAAATTATATGATGCATATTAATTGATAAATAAACATAGGTCATATTTCAAACCAATTATAGAGGTTGAAAATTATATAACATTTGAACTTATGATTGTGTATTTTTTGGTCCCTCTAGAACTACAAGCCTAGGTGTAAAGTTATTTTTTTATGTTTTGGTTAATGATTTTTCAAATTTTTCATGGTTTTATTTGTTAATACTTAAGTGTGAAGTATGTATTGTTTTTAATAACTTATGAAAGTTAATATAAAAAAGAAAAAATATTAAAATTAGGTCCTTGAGAATTTACAATGGAGGAGACTTTTAGAATCATCAATTCAACTCATTTTGATCAAATCATGGCATTAAACATACCTTTCATGCCCCTAGGACACCTCAAAAAAATGGTGTTGTTGAAAGGATAAATAAGAAATTCTAAGATATTTTTTGAAAATTTTTTTGTGAATATATAATGCCCTCTCATTTTTTTAATGAAGTTATTAACACAACATGCTATCTCATTAATATAGTTTTAATAAGGCCTATCTTAAAGTAAACTCTCTATGAGATATGGAATAATATAAAACCAAAGGTTGGATACTTTAAGGTTTTGGGGTGTAAACTTTATATCTTAAACACCAATGATAATCTTGGTAAGTTCAATCCAAAGAATGATAAAGGAATCTTCTTATATTACTCTAAAACTTCTAAATTCTATAGAGTTTTCAATAAGAAGTCAAGAATTGTTAAAGAATATACTCATGTGAAATTTGATAAAAGTGATCCCTTTGATCACAAACAAACTAAACTTGATTACCTAAGTGATTATTTAGATAATATTAGACTTGAACATATATTTTATGATAAAAATGATGATTATGTTGAACATTATCATGAAGAATCCAATCATAAAAGACAAGAAACTGGTGAACCTTAAATTTTTCTTTCTAGGCAGCCTAAGTCCCTTAAAAACCATCCCTTAGAAATTATTATCAGAAGTTTAGATGACGGAGTTAAAACTATAAGTGGTGTCAGAAACCTTACTAAATTTTATTATTTCTTATCTAAGTTATAACCTAAAACTATATAATATGATTTAAATGTTGTGTGTTGGATAGATTTCATGAAAGAAGAACTAAACCAGTTAAAGTGGAACAAGATATGGGAATTGGTTAACAGAACCTCTAATTATCCTATTATCAGAAAAAATTAGGTATTTATAAACAAATAGAATTATCATGGTGTGATTTCTATAAATAATTCTAGTTTAGTTGATAAATTTTATAACTAAGGATAAGGAATAGACTATGAATAATCCTTTTTCCCTATTTCCATGTTAGAATCTATTTAAATCCTTTTAGAATATGAATAATTTTGGAATTTTAAATTTTTTAATATTTATGTAAAATATTCTTTTTAAATTAATATTTAATAGAGGAATTTTATGTTGAGAAAACACTCTATTTTGAAAACACTCACTTTAAAATTTGTTTTTGAAACATACTAAATCTCTATATGGTCTTAAACAAACACCTAGATCTTGGTATGAAAGGTTGAGTTAATTTATTTTTACTATGTATTTGTAAAACCCCAACTTTTTTAATAAAACCTTATCAAAAGATATATTTTATGTTTAAATTTATATTGAATATGTAATTTTTTGCTCCATAAATCAAAAATTGTGTGATGATTTTTCAAAACTCATGAAAAAAATTGAAATGATCGTGATGTGTGAGTTAAACTTTTTCCTTTGTTTTCAGAATTCCAAAAAGGATTTTGGGAATGTTCTTAATCAAATAAATATATAAATTATTTACTAAAAATGTTTGTACATGAAAATAAGAAATTATATTCAACTAACCTGAGTTCCAACATTAAACATGATTTGGATAAAACTAGTAAGCTTGTTCACAGTAATTTATATAGAGGAATTATTATAATCTTTTTATATCTAACTAATTGTAGAACTAACACTATGTTTTACATGTTTTTATGTTTTGGTTTTAAGAAAATCCAAAATAGTCATATTTAATAGCTTCTAAATTAATTTTAACGTAATTGAAATGAACTATTTCACTTTATTTTATTTTCCTAAAAACTTATGGTTTTAATTTAGTTTTATATTTTGATGGTGAATTTTGATATTGTAGGTTTGAAAGGAAGAGTAAATCTGGAACCATCCACTTCTTAGTAAAATTATTAATTTCTTAGTCTATTAAGAAATAATAATCAATTTCATTATCAACTACTGAAACTAGATACAGTGTAACTGGAAGTTATTGTGCACAATTCTTGTAGATAAAACACATTTTGATGGATTTTGGATTTAATTTTGATCATTTACCCAAAAACAATGTGATATCACCATTTTTATCAACATTTAAAACAACTTATAATTCATTCAAGTACTATACACATTGATCTATGGAAACATTTCCTAATGGATCACTCACAAAATGTTGACATCTTTTTAAAATTTATTTGTGCTAAAAATCAATTAGAGGATATTTTTAATAATCCATTTCCTCCTAATGGATTTTTCTTTTTAAAAAGTAATTTATGTTTGTTTGATTTTAAATTATTATTACAATTATGAAATTTTATTTAGCTAACTAAGTTTTCTAATTTTTAATGTTTTATACTTAAGTATGTATTAATTCAAAATAATTGATGAGCTGCCTCCACTATGTCAATAAATATTTATTTAATTAAAAAAAATCATTTAAAAAATTGACATATAGAACTATTCATTTTTTATAATTTTATTTAATTAAATTTTATCATGTTAATAATTGTGAATATTTATATTACCCATAAAATAATATATTAAGTTTATCTTGCAAACCTCAAACATTTGAAAACCCCCTAAATCTCTTCTCTCTCTCTAAAATATGAATCCCTTTCACTCTAAACCTAATATTTTGAACCTAAAACTAAACCTTTATCATAAAAAATGTAGAAATTGAAATTAATAGAGTATGTTATATCAAGTATCTTGAATAGATATAAAGTGTTACAAAAGGTGATGAGTGGAAAATCTATGGATTTTAGCAGGTTGGACCAGACAGATATATTTATGAATAAACTTCTCAACTCCTAAGCATGGGAGTTTATCTTTGATGAGAAAATAAATGAGTTCTTATAAGTGTATGATGTTATATATTTTTATAAAAATGTAGAGTTTATATTTAATGATACTGAAGACTTGGTGGTTTCAAAGGTGAATGGTAATAACTTCTCGATCTCCTCAGTTGACCTTGTTTAAGTCTTTTGTTTCCCTCATGAAGGGAGTTACAAATTCAATACCACTATTTTAATTATTTATTAGGTTGGACCTATAGAAATAATGGTGACTGTATTTAGAGACACAATTTTTTAGATGAATTATATGAAGAACCTCGAGCCTAAGATAAATTTCTTGGTAAAGTTTATTCATGTTGGGACCAAGTTGGATGGAGAAGGGTTTTTTAATTAATAAAAAGTTAGTTCTATAAGTGTGTTTTATTTTTTTGTAAAAGAAGATAAATCAATTCACTTTGTTAAATTTAAAAATAAGAATGACCATTGTATTTAGAAAATATGACTCACAATGATTAAGAAAGTCCATTATATTAAGAATATGTTTTTGGGAGGAAAAGTATCATTAGACTCACCTTGGGTCCAGACAGATATGTTGATCATAATGAGGTTCAGAGTCTTCTTGGATCTAATATAAATCTGATTATGCTTTTCCATTTTTTTATTTACAAAAATCATAATTTTTCTAAAAAATTGTGATGCTAGCTTGATGAAAGAAAGGGGGTTTCCAATTATATTCAAGAGGTTGGAAAGAAAATATTTTTTTGTAGGAATGGAAAGTTACAATACTTCCCATTATAAGTTAGACGATTTTATGTTGATCCTTAATGTATTCAAAGTTATAAAGGAAGTCATGATACAAGATGAATTTTTTTGAAGAAGTTAGTTTGTGAAGTCAATGATTTTTGGTCTTAGTCCATCAGTATGAGATCATTGGACTCATATTTATTTGAATGTAAGAAATGTTGACTGAAATGAGATAAGATTAAGATGCTAGATTTCAGTCAGACTATAACAAACCTGCTTTTTATTACACTTAAACATGATTTATTACATAAAATATTCACTTAATACAACATATAATATCGATAGGTCTAGTGTATTTGGGGATTAGGAACATTACATAATGACTTAAAACATTAAACACGCCATATTTATTGAAAACTTCCTTTACATGACCACTACATTTCCTAATACTTAGCATTGCATGAGATAACCTGAGGACATGAATAAGAAGAGGGTGAGCTATAAAGCCCAGTAAGGGAGTAAACAAGGCATAACATGAATATTAAAATACATTTTAGGAAATAGGCATATCAATGGATCACAATAGAAACATGAACATAAAGGCATGATATAGTATGACTATCATAACATGGAAATGTGGAAACAACACTTAACATGGTATTAGCATGATCCAAGGATCATTTCACATGGAGCATGAGTAAACCCTTATTTCACTTGAATTGTAATGAGTAAAACATCATTGCACTTGACGTATCATGATACTAATCTTTACCCAATGCATTGTATCACTATCAGGGCGCACCCTTCATAAACATTTCATTTCATGCATAAGTGTGCCACATGGATCATACAACATGGAATCATTCATCATCATTTATTCCATGATAAAGGGATGTGGAATACATACATGAAGCTTTATAATCAATAATTAGATGTTCATAAAGGTGAATACCCTTGATAGATAAATGGGTATGGTATTCACTACACAATTCCATTGGCTTGGAAAATTGTGGTCCAATTTCAGCAGCATAACAGCGTGACCTAAGAATTCATAAAAATAGTTGATGAGAGATAAATGGGTTCCTCATCATATGTACATGAAATGGAAAATAATGGGTTCATATAGATACATGTACCAACATATTTAATGGAATTTAGATTCATAATACAAAATAATTTCTTTATTGTAAATGAGGAGAGAGAAATTCCTTACAGAATTTTGGCATAGTAATGGGTGTACATAGGAGGAATTAATGAGAGAGAAAGAGATATCTCATCATTTTAAACATAATTATATGAATATAAGGGAGGTGATAAATCATACCCCCAACATTTTTAATTTAAAGAAAAAGGATATTACAACATAAAAAAACTTGGATAAAAAAATAAGAAAGGAAGGAATCCCTTACTAGGAAGTGTGATCCCAAAGGCTTGGTAGGGGCTTGAGAGAGGGTTATTGAGAGATTAGGGTGACTTGGGAGGATTATAGAGAGAGTAGTTTAGGGTTTGGTCTTTATCCAAAGTATTTTAGTGAAGAGGAAGTGGGAGCTTGGGTGGGTTTATATAGGAAAGGAGAGGGAATTCATTATTTTTTAGGTTGGGGAAACCACATATTAAACTAATCCAAACCACAAACCAGCCCATTGTTTTTTACAAAGGGGAGTGGAAAATAATATTTTATAAGGACAGTGGCTGAACTTATTAAATTAATATGGTTACTTATGTGGAGGTGAGTCACACTCTCAAGGAAATCAATTTAAAAATGTAAAATGTTTTATAAGTCTTGAAGGCTCCACTAAAGCATTCTAAAATAAATAAAACAAAAATAAAATCACATTATTTTAATGGTAAAACATATATTGGTGGAATATAAAGTTTATAGTATTTTATTACATCACTATTTGTTCATTATAATGTCATAAAACACATTATATATTTAAACGGTATTTAATTTTTACCGAAAAATTCAGCTATCTCGGGAAATTATGAAAAATTCACCATTGGATAATTTTGATGTCTTGATTCCAAAAATAATATTCATTTTATCTAAATAATTTTATAAATATTTTAATTTTTACTTTTAAAATAAAAATTGACATTTATCAAAAATTCTTGGGTTTTGAAAAAAATAGCTTTCAAACCTTAATAGAAATCACAATCGTGTTCATAATAATTATACGGAAATTTATATTATATAAAAATTAATTTAGTAATAATATTTAATTAAAATAATATTTAATTCAAAAATTTATTAATTCATCAAAATAGATTTCTTAACTAAAAATACTATTTGTGATTTAAAAACTATTTACAATGTAAAAATAATAAAATAAATGTATATTATTTATTATATACAAAAATAATGCTCATAATCATAGCGCTCGGGTCTTGTTACATAACCCCTTATAACACCCGGATAAGACCAAAGGGTAAGGTGTGCGATGGTGAGATACTATTGGGGTGGCTCGGATAACATCTCTCGAGTGGTAATCACTATCAACTTCCACTTCTCCCATAGGTGGTTCAGCTCGAGATTAAAGTTTTGAAGCTTATATTGGGATTGGTCTAGAGAGAAGCCTAATGACACCACCTCCTTTCTGATCTCTGAAAAAATGGGATTCATATGGGGCAAGTCTACTGGATGAGGCCATCGCTTCCTTTGTCAGATTAAATTGGATTTGTTAAATCCCTATATTTATAATAATCATGTGATCACTGCTCAATGGATATATTATCAATAGTAACAATTATTAATGGTATTTTGAAATCCAAAAACATAAAACCAAGGAAGTACATATTTTATATAACCATTTTACATAATGACACATTTAATTCGATCAAGAGGAATTTCCATTAATAAAAGTTTCGGTTGTTACATAGACCAAAATCTAAAAGATTTAAATCCTCTAAGAAATAAGTTCTTTGGTATCATATTTAGAAAAAAATGAAGTTTTTGAAGTTGAAGTTAATGATATTGATCTATCAGATTCAGTATTCCAACATAATCATCAGGGGAAGAATTGTTTTCATAGGGAGTTGTTGGGACCAATGAAAAGGAAAATAATTAAAGTATTTTGGGTTGATAAAAAAGAAAGTTAGAGACTAATCAACAATGTAGTCAAACAATCATCAGGTTGACCTATTTGTCTCTCTTTTTGGTATAAATTATGTCAAGAGATAAAGAATAGTTTATTTAACAAGTGATTCAAGAGAAAGAAGGGAACTGGTGTATTAGGTCAACAGAAATTGGATTGGAGGTGAAACCGATAACCTGATTGGATGTAGGATCATTAGTCTGAAGAAAATAAGAAGAATTATCTTACTTGAAGAGTTTGTATAAGATTTAAAAGTATTGTCAAGGAAATATTGACGTTTGTAGAATATTCTTTCTTTTGTTTTCATCAGTTGTTATAGAGCATCGTAATGAGAATACATATATTTTACATTTTTCACATTTATTACAGTGAAATGTATTGAAGTATATGTTTTCTTCATCATAATGGGGAAATTGGAATGGGTAGATTAATCTTTCAATTGTGGCATTAAGCGTCATCATGAATAAATTGTAATGAAGAATTAGAATCTAACTAAATAATGTTAATAATTTTTAAGTGAATTTAAGTTTTAAAAAGATTCAATAAGTTTCGATAATATTTGAGAAGCATTTATGAAGTCATAAATACATCCATAATTCAAGGGAAATAGAGATTTCAGGGAATTTGGATGAGTAGGAAGAGGCTTTTTGAATCCTTCCCAAACCATTTTGGGTTGCCTATAAAAGGATAAATTACTTTTTAATTTCTGAAACTGAGGTGATTTTGAGAATAATAGTGAGAAGCTATGAATTTCTAGGGAGAATAAGTTTTTGAATTGTTCTTAGCTGAGGAATTTTTTTGGACATTAGAAGAAAGGAGAAGATACAAGATCATATTCAGCTGATTATCATATTGGGATGGATCAATCGGACCAAGAAAATCATATTGATATTTCCAGACTAAGGAGGAGGATGTTTAGAATTTTTTTAGAGGTATTATCATAGAGTTATATTTCTGTATTGAGCAATCAGAATTGAGAATCAGAATGAATATCATTACAATGTTCAGAAGAATTTCTTACCTGGTATCAAGTAAGGAGGTGAAGAAATGTTTTTAATAACATATTTGTAAACTTTTATCATGCATCACCATAATATGTTTATTACAAAAAAATATCTTACATCATTTCATGGTACTCGAAGCACATGAAATCTTGTATCAATCATAGTGCTACACAAGTGTAAGGGCATATCCTAGTTGTTGTATTCCACACAAATGAATTATTTTATAATGGATTGTGTGGTATTGGATTGTTTGAAAACCATTCCAAGGACATAGATACTCTTGTTTAGTAGTGAACCTTGTAAATTCTTGTTTTCCTATGGATGTGTGTTTGAATTGTTTTTAGCAGTGAAAAAAATATTTAACATGAGGCAAAGGTTGTTTCATGAGTAAGGAAACTTAAAATAAAAAGTTATCATTGATTCAACCCTCCCTCTCTCAGAGATATGATAATATTAACTGGGAATTTACAAGTGGTATCATAGTAAAGGTTTTTTCATGTATTCCTTACTAAATTTTTGAAGATAAGTTAATGGAGAATCTGAATTATATCAACATTAAAGGTATTCCAGTCTTCAATGGTAATAACTATCATATCTGGAAAGATAGAATGTTTCTTTATCTTATGTCTCTTAGATATGTTCTTGAAGCTGTGATAGATGGTTTTCCTCCAATTGATGATAATTTTCCTCTTACATTTGTTGACAAGAAGAATATTAATAATGATGGAAGGGATAAAAAAAATTAATCTCATCACTTTATGAAAGTGAGTTTTTAAGAGTTAAGTGTATTTCTACTTCCAAAGGTATTTGGGATAAAAAATATGGAGGCTAAAGTATGAATATATTGGGTACTTCTTTATTAGGGTAAATGACATTGTCAGGACTATCAGATGTCTTGGTGAAAAATTGGAAGATTTTAATGCTGTTGAAAATATATTAAGAATTATTCTCAATAATTTTAATGATAAAGTATCCTCATTGAAAGATATATATCCTGAAACTATATCTCTAGATAATATTTATCGTACTCTCATTACTTATGAAATGAGAAGGGAGAAAGAAATGAAGGGAAAAACAAAAGCTGATAGAGAAATGTATTTCAATGCCATTAAGAATGAAAAAGTTTAAGAAGGTTCTTGGGGAATATAATGTTGTTAAATATGATTCTAAAAATTAGGTATATAAAAATATTGATGAAATTTTATCCTTGTTTTCTAAAAATGTGAGATGAGTTATAGGTAATATAAATGGAAACTTCCCTTGAAGGGTTTTGAATGTAGACCCATTAGGAACTTTGCGGCTAATTTTCCTCAAATAAAGAAAGAATAGGATAGTGATGAAGAAGAAATAAGGATAAGAAGGTTATGGAAGAACTAGGGTGATAAGGATAAATATTTTTCCAGAGGGAAAGATATAAATTTCTCCAAATAAAAAAGGAGAAGTTTCTTATCTAAAAATGATGATGATGAAGACAGTAAAACTAAATCTGAAAAATCTATTAAGCATGTAGGTGATAATAATTTTATTGAAATGTTTAATAATGAAGATTTCAGAAGTAGTAGTTATGAATAAGAAGAAACTAAAATATAATTTCATCTTAAGAAAGAATTAAAATAATGTCTGAGTAATATTGGGAGGCTTGAAAAATAAATCAGGAAGCTGAAAAGTGAAAACTCTTCAATGAAAATTCAAGAAGGTTTTCTGGAGGATAAAATAAATATGATGAAATAAATTAGTGGTTTAAATAAATCTCTTGAGAAAGAAAATAATCATAATGAACATCTTGAAGTAAAGATGAAGGAAAAAATAAGAACAGTTGGAACTTGTCCAAAAAAACTTACTAAAGATAAACAGAGGGATATAAGTTTTGAAAACAATATATCTAAATTTGGGGAAAGATATGGGGAGGAAAAACCTAATAAGTATCAAAATTTACCTTCAAAGTTTGAGAATAAATCTGAAGTTTTTTCTGAAAAGAAGAAAGATGGGAAATTTATATATGTGGACAGTACCAATAAAGTTGAAAAGTTAGAAGTATCTAAACATTATGAGTCAAAACAAATTCTATTAATTTTGGTTCCAATAAGGCTGAAAATAAAACCAATCTAAAAATGAGTAATTTGGATGATAATAAAAAGTTTTTTGGTCAATAAAGTTCAATTAAGAAAGATGAAACTGTTACTGAGAAACATGCTCAAAATTCTAGATAGTATGAAAGTTTGAAAGAAAAATTTCTTTCTATGGATATTACTATTATTGTGGTGGATTTAGAAACATGAAAAATATGTTTTAGTTTAATCAACAACATTACAACTACTCCACAAATTTTAGAAGAAAAAACTTTTGGGGGAGTTAATCCCCCCAAAGGAATAATCCTATGAAGGATTTTCAAAAGAAACCTGATAATATTGGTATAAAAGTTGAAAATAGGTTCTAGCCTTTGGAAACTATTTATGAAATATGTAAGCAGCATGTACACATTGAAAAGGGATGTCTTGTTTTGTTACAGGCATAAAAAATATTCTTAATAGTTCTTAGAAGCTGATTGTGAAGAAAGATAAAGGGAAAGAAATGGATTTTGTTGTTGAAACTAATTTAAAAACTACAAAAGGAGAATGACCTTAAATTTTTAATTATGGGTGTTCTTATCATATTACTGGAGTCTTAAAATTATTTAATAATTTTAAATACTTTAAAGAATAAATGGTGACATTTGGAAATGATGAATCTTTCAGAATTAAATGTATTAGATCTGCTATTATTGGGAATGAAAATTTGAAGTCCAAGAAAACTTTATTTTTTGATGGATTGAAACACAACTTACTAAGTGTCTCATAACTTTATGATGAAGGAAAAAATCATTTTCAAAAAAGATGGATTTTTTTTGAAGAGTGAGGAAAATGGGAAGATAGTTATAAAAGGACAACACAAAAAAAGGAAACTTATTCCAATTTAGTGAAATAAAAAAACTCTTGTTAATTAGGCATGGTATAAGAGAATCAGTTGTGGTATAAAATTTTGGTGATTATGTGTCATAAAAACATGATCAAGTTATAAAATTGAGATAGTGTCCATGATATTCCTGATATTTCAAGAAGAAGATATTGGTGTTGAAATATTTATCACAATAGAAAAATTAATAAATCAATGCATAATAAAGTTTAGATTTATTCAAAAATACCCCTAGAACTTATTCATTCTGATATTTATAGGTCAATGAGAAAATAATAAACTAATGGATATAATTACTTCATCGCTTTCATTTCTAACTTTACTTGAATTACTTATTCTATGTATATAAAACATAAGTCAAATGATTTGAAAAATTTTAAAAGTTTTAGGATGAAAGTTGAGAAGGAATGTGAGTATTTAGTGAATAAGTGAAGAACTAATAATAGTGGTGAGTATAAGAATGAATAATTTTAAAACTATCTTGAGAATTATGGAATTCATCATGAGTATATTTCCCCATAAACTCCTCAACAACATAGGGTTTTTGAAAGGAAGAATAGAAGTCTAGTTGAAATGGGGAGAACTATGTTACTTAAACATGGTCTTACTCATTACTTTTTGAGGAAAGAAATGAGTACTACTATATATATTCAAAATGGATGTTACTATAGTCCAAGCTCAAATATGACTCCATATGAAATTTTTTATAGACAAACTCAAAGTCTGAAACACTTAAGATTTTTTGGGATTCCATGAATTATATAGAGGAAATATGGAAACCTTGGTATGTTTGAGTAGAGGGGTGAATATAGAATCTTTATTGGGTATTCTCTGGAATGAGGAGGTTATAGATGTTTCAACTAAGATTCAAGAATATTGTTTGACTTTGTTGATGTAAATTTTATGTAAAAATCCAAAGAAAATAAACAGACTCATGAAAATAAGGAAGATGAATAGGATGAAATAATCACTATTGAAAATTCTGATAAGGATACTAATAATAGTAATCCTACTCAAGAAGAATAATCAAACTCAGTCATTTCTAGTGATGGGGAAGAATCTCAAAAATCTCATCATGGGTTGAGGAAGATAGTGGAAGATTGGAATATAATTGGTGATCAACATCATAAGGTTCAAACAAGAAAAAATTAAAAAAGTATCACACACACTTCTTTGTATTCTAAAGTTGAGCCGAAATATATGGATGAAGCTTTTGAGCATCTGAAATGCATCCAGGATATGAATGAATAATTGGATCAGATTGAAAATTATGATACTTGGTAATTTGTTCTCAAGCCATATAACTAAAATATTATTGGTACAAAAAAAATCCAGAAAAATAAAAAATGAATATGGTGAAGTTGTAAGGAACAAATCAAGAATAGTGTGCAATGGATACTCAAAGATAGAGGTCATTAAGTTTGATAAAAAAAATATATGGTAACAAGGTTATAAACAATCATAATATTTCTAGATATTGTTTCACAAATAAGTTACAAAAATTTTCAAATGGATGTGAATTATACATTTCTAAATGGGGATCTTGGTAAGGAAGTTTACATTGAACAACCTTGTGGATTTGTTGTTGGTAAAGATGAAATTTATGTGTGTAAATTGAATAAATCCTCATATGGGCTAAAATAATCTCTGAGAGAATGGTATTCCAAATTGGATTCTTGTTTGAGAAAGATAAATTTTAATCAAGGAAGATTTGATATCAATCTTTACATCAAGGGCAGTCATGAGTTTATCCTCATCGTAATTGTTAATGTTGATGAAATTATATTTTTTTAAATGATGAAAGATCTTGTGAAAGATTAACTGAAGAGATGGAAAAGTTGTTTGAGATGTCCATGCTATGGGAAATGAAATACATTATTAGGTTACAAATTTTACAAAATAAGAAACACATTTTTCTTTCTCAAGAAAAGTATGATAAGAAACTTCTTAAGAAGTTTGGCATGGAAATTTTGAAGTCAGATTCCACACCAATTTCTGTGGGAACTAAGTTTTCTAAAGATGGATAAGGCAAGAAAGATGATAAAAAAGAGTTTTGTATTCTTATTTTAAATTTATTTTATTTTAATACCTCAAGACCCAACATTGTTTATGTTCTTACCTTATGTGAATGATTTTAGAGTGCTTCTGAAGAATCACATTTACTTATTGGAAAAATAATTCTCAAATATATCAAAGGCACAATAAATTTTGAAATCAAGTATGATGGATCATAAATTATTGACTTGTTTGGGTATTTTGATACAGATTGGGAATGAAATATTGATGATAGAAGATCTACATCTATTGGAGTTTTCTTTTTGGGTATGATTTGTGTTATTTGGCATACAAAGAAACAAAATTTAGTAGATCTTAGCATGGATGAAGCTAAGTATGTTTCTTCTACTCAAGTTATATACCAACTTATGTGTATGAATACTCAGTTGGAATACTTACTTTTTGAAGTAAAATTACCCTTGCTCTTGGGTTATGATAATCAAAGTGAACTCAACCTTATAAGGAATCTGGTACAACATTCTCGTTCAAAACATATTGATATCATATATCATTTCATCTAAGAGCATGTGGAGAAGAATGAATTGAATTTATAATATGTTCTTACATCGGTACAAGTTTCTAACATTTTCACAAAACCTTTTCCAAAGGAACCTTTTCACAATATGAGGTTAAACATGGGCATCCAACCTCTTTCTCATCAAGGTTTAGGTATGTGTTTTTTCGTCGCATATCTCATCTTTTATTTGGATATTTTTTCAAGGGGGGGTTGTTTTATAAATCTATCCATTTTTATATTCTAAACCTTATAAGGAATCATGTAAATAGAAGAATTTGTGGGTAAGCTGTGAATCCAGTATGTAAGTGTGCGAACTATTCTAACTATTTATTGTAGTGGTTGTAGGAAAAAATTATTTTCAGGAAAGTTGAAGAATAAAAGTGGAATAAGAAGAAAGATATAAATAAAATCTGAGTAAGTTTTATGAGTCACTAATTTTGGATAACATGGATCTATTGAGTTAGCTCATATAGGCTTAGAATTGTTTATAAGTGATCCATATCTTGTGGTTACAAAGTTTAGTGATTTCTGAATCTTGGTTGACAATAAAATCCAAAGGGTGGTTGTTGGGACCAAGATGGATGGAGAATGTTTTTTTAAGTAAGAAAAATTTTGTTTTATAATTTTTTTTGTTTTGTTATCATAGAAGATAAATCAATTCACTTTGTAAAAGTTGACAATCGGACTGACCATCATATTTAGAAAATCGGACTCACAATGCTTAAGAAAGTACATCATGTTGAGAATAAGTTTTATGGAGGAGGAAAAGTATCATCATACTTACCTTGGGTCTGGAATGATATATTGATTGTAATGAGGTTTGAAGTCTTATTGGATCCAATGTACATATGATGATGCTTTCCTGTTTTGTAATTCAAAAAAATCATAAGTTGTCTAAAAACATATGATGATAGCTTGATGAAATAAATGGAGAGTGATTCAAATTGTATTCAGGTGGTTTAAAATAAAATATGTTTCTAGAAGAATGGGAAGTTGCAATAATTTCTATTATAAGTTAGATGATGTTATACAGATCCTCAATGAATTCAAAGTCAAGAAGAAATTCGTGGTACAAGCTAAAGTTTCTTGAAGAAGGTAGTTTGTGAAGCTGAAGCTTTTTGGTCTCAATCCATCGGTATAAGATTGTCAGACTCATAATTTTTTGAAGGCCAGTAAGGTTGACCAAAATGATAAAATATGAAAATTTTGGTTTTCAGTCAAACCAAAATCCAAAATATTTAAATCCTTTGAGAAAAAATTTCATTGGTATCGTATTCATAAAGGAAATAAGTTTCTGAAGTCGAAGCTGCTAATACTGATCCATCGGAATCAGTATGTCATCATAATCATCATAGGAAAAATTGATTTTGTTTGGATTTTTTGGGACCAATAAAAATAAAATGAAGTAAAGTATTTGGGGGCCAATACAAAAATAAAGTTAAAGACTGATCAACAATGTAGTTAACCATTCATCAAGTTAATTTTTTTTGTATCTCTTTCTGGTATAAAGTATGTCAAGAGAGAAAGAATAATTTCCTTAACAAGTGGGTCAATAGAAAGAAGGAATATGATGTGTTGGTTCAAGAGAAAATAGAATGGATGTGACACTGATAACATTATCAGACACAAGATCATCGATCTAAAGTAAATAAAAAGAAGAATATTTCTTGAATATTTTGAAGAATATTAAAAAGTATTATCAAGGGAAGATTGAAGTTCAAATAATATTCTTTATTTTGTTTTCATCAGTTGGTACAGAGCATTGTAATAAGAATACATGTGTTTTAAATTTTTAAAATTTGTTATAGAGAAACGTATTGAAGTATCTACTATCTTTATCATAATGGAAAAATTATAATGAAAAGATTAATCTTTCAATTGTGGCACGGAGCATCGTAATGAATAAATCGGAATGAAGAATCAGAATTGGACTAAATAATATTAAGAAGTTTGAAGTGAGATGAATTTTTACTAAGATTTGAGATGTTTTTAGAAGATTTGAGAAGCATTAAAGAAGTCATAAATTCATCTGGAATTCAAGGGAAATATAGGTTTTGGGGAATTTGGCTGAGTAGGAAAATGATTTTGGAATCTTGCCCAAACCATTTTGGGTTTCCTATAAAAGGAGAAAGTATTGTGTACTTTCTGACACTAATGTATTGTTGATAAGAAGAAATATAAGATCTAAATTTCTAGGGATAAGAAGTTTTTGGATGGTACTTACCTGAGGAATTTTTCTATATGGAAGAATAAAGGAGAAGAGACAAGATCATATTCAGATAATTATCATATTGGGTTGGATTAATCAGATTGGGAAAATTTTATTGTGATTTCTGGATTGAGGAAGAGGAAGTTCAGAATTATTTTATTAGTATTCTCACAAAGTTATATTATCATATTGATTAATCGGACTTGGGAATCATATTGAGTATCATTTTTGTTACAAAAATTATCTTACATTATTTTGTTCTAATTGAATCCCATACATTGTTGTATTGATCATAGTTCTACATGAGTGTAAGGGAATATCCTACTCATTGTATTCCACACAAAAGGATTATTTTCTAGTGGATTGTGTGGTATTGTATTGTTTCAAAACCATACTAAGGATATAGATACTCTTTTTGAGTAGTGAACCTTATAAATTCTTGTGTTTCTATGGATGTGTGTTTGACATTTTTTTCATCGGGGAAATAAATCTTTGACAGGAGGCAAAGGTTTTTTCATGAGTAAGGAAACTTAAAAGAAAAAGTTATCACTGATTCATCCCTCCCCCTCTCAGTGATAAAAAAAATTTGACTATGCATTTACAATTCATAATTTTATTTCTCGTCATTTAGGAAAGTTCAAAAAAGTTTTATTTCTATATATATATTTTCTTTATTCTATGTTTATTATAAATAAGTTAAATATATTTAGTTTTATTCTGAGATATATGTACCATGTGAAAAATAGATAATTGAGTTTTTATCCTTTTGGATAGCTTTTAACTCTTATATTTTAAAGAGTTTAAATTAAGATTAGTGAAATAATGGACACAAAATTTCATGACATGAACAATCTAAGAGTTGGATTCTGTTAAATGAGTGGGTATTTTTGGATCCCTTCCTTAAATAATATTATGGTGGTTAGCTCTAAAAAAGTATATCTTAAACATGCTCATGTTAAGGGAGAGAATTTTATAGTAATTATAGTTTTTTTTTTGAGATTATGGAGTTGGAACTTTTAGATTTTCTACTAAAGATGACTTAGAAAAAATAATGGATAATGATTCTTTATTTGTGATAAAGATATAAAGGTATGTGATATATAATTAGATTCCTTCCCCTACTGCTGCAGTAGCACCATCTTTGGTTACACCAACTGTTGAAGTAAGAGTTGGTGTTTTAGAATAAGTTTCTATAATGGAACAAGATAATGCTACTCAATTTAATCCAATTGGTGGAGATCAGTCGGAGATTCAAGTCCGAGATAGAAAATGTAAGAATATAGTTCCTGAGAATGTAGTTGTTCTTATTTATCCAAGATATACTGTCATATAAGAATTGTTTCCTCCTATTAGAATGCTGATTTTTTTGGATGTTGGTGAGACTAGAACACTTAACTTATTCAATGGTGCCTCTTATTTTTTTGATATAGATATAAAATATGATCCAAGTGAAAATTTGACATTTTAAAAAGGATGGTTCGTCATAATTGAAGTTGTTATATCCAATTAATAAGAAACATAAGAAATAAAATTTGTTTTCAAGACAAAAATGAGAAGTTTTAATGTTGAAACATATCTAGAAGAAGAAGAATATAATTATGATGAGTCAATATTAGGATAATTTCCACTAGTTAAAGGATCCAAAATAAATGAAATTAATGGTCATATTTAAAAAAAATGAGATAATTTTTTCTGAATTCAATTGATTAAAGGAAGAAATGGATTCTGTAAGGACTAATCTCCAAACATTTATGGAATAATTAAGCTCCTTGAAGTTTGGGATTGATTACAAGTAAGATATTTAATTCATGAAAAATATGATGGTCTCTCAATTTGAGTACATCAAAAGGATCCCCACTACATAAATTATGTGTTCTATTTATAAAGGTTCACCATGCCCTTTATCTGTTACACATTCTTTGGAAGAGAAATTGGTGGTTGTTTCATCCATGTTAGATGTAATGACTGATCAAATATATTCAATTCAAGTTTAATATGTTTATTTGGACACTTTTCAAGAAATTTAATGGATTTTTATTTTTTGAGATCAAGGATTCTCCAGAGGTCAATCAGAAGGCTGGTTAAAGTATAGAAAAAATATTGCATGATCACATTGTATTTTTTAAAGGGAATCATGTCTCTCTAAAGTAAACATCAGAAGAGGACCTCGGTGTCTCAAAGTTCATTCTAAAATGACTACAGAAAATTGGTCCTCCTATTGATGAGAATTTTAAGATTTTGGATTCTAATTTGATCGAACATAATAATAATCTTGAGGAATCTCTAACTTCTAATTTTGAGGAATCCTCTTAGGTGGCTATTGAAAAAGAAGTTCAATTTTAATGAGATCCTTTTATAGAAAAATATTTGGTTTTTTCTAGTACATCATACCCTATGTTTTTATCTTATACAACCCCTCATATGTTTTTAGACTCCTAGGTCAAAGTTACAAGGAATCTTCTGAAAAGTTATGCCCATATATAGAATATGAAAAACTTGGATAGAGCGATCAATAAAAAGATCTAGCATAGTTATTTAGTTATTCTATACTTTTGAAAAGATTCCATCATTAACTGAATCGATATGTGTGAATAAGATCTATTCCTCCTAATAGGAATATGATCTATAGGTCTTTCACTTCCTGATAAATATTCCACCACAAAGAAAAATATAAAATATTTCATTGATCCTTTTCCTATTTACCATAATGAGAATCAGAAGCTTGAAAACCAAGCTAGGCCAGTCTCTCCTCCTACCCCATCTTCCACGATCTACTTTAGTACTTTTAATAATTATAATAAAGTAAAATCTAAAAATTCTTGAGAATTCATAATGGAAGGTATAGGGATACTTTCTAAGAGATAAAAGGTTGGTCATGGAGGGGATTCAAGTTCAGTTGTATCCTTTATTCAGATTCATCATTTGGATCCTATAGTATTAGCTATTCTTGAGGTTTATCCTTCCTTTATTATTTATTTCAATAATCCACCTCATAAACCTATACCTACCGAGTTTCAACCTTCTATAAATCCTACTCCTAATCTAAAAGATTAAACTTTTTTGTTGTAAACATTTTTTTTATTATCAATGAAATTTTGAAGGTTCTCCGATTCTTTTTTCTATTCTTATTTCATTTTATATATTTGACTATTTATGTTTAATTCTATTTTAATGTTACATTTATATTTAAATTTTTTCAAACAAGTATATTCTCATCCCTTTTTCAGTTCATTACTCACAATTCTTAGATAGTATACTTATTCTAGTGTGCCATATTGATTTTGATTTCTCTAAATCACTTTTATTTCTTTTTGATATCACAAATAGGGAGAGAAGTATGAGTAAAAAAATTAACTTATCTTACTGATTATTTCTCCTAACTATGTTCTATATCCTTAAATCTATAAAATTTATGTTTAAATTGTTATCGGTTTTGTGATCATCAAAGATAGGGAGATAGTTGGATATACTAATATTGTTCTAATATATCCCAATATTTCATATATTTTGACACTCACAAAATTATCATTTTTTTACTAATATGTTTAGCTTAAGTGATTTTGGGTGCATAACTTATACTTAATTAAGTAATATTTCATTTGAAATTCATCTATTTCGAATCTATTTTATTAAAAAATTTAAAGAAACTCTATTAAGAGATTTATCATACATAGTTGAAAAGTGTGAAGGATTTATCCTAAAAGATAATAAATTATCTTAAATTCATTGGACTTAAATTTAACCTAAGGAATTTTTCTTACGAGACATCAAAGTGTATTATGGTGAAAGTAATTATTTGATAAAAGAATTTATCTTATGGTAATATCCATAGATAAATTATCTTATGACGCAAGAGAATTATCTTATGATGGAAGTAATTTATCTTATGAATGGGATTTATAAGTATAATATCTTATTAAAGGAAAATTACTATAAAAATTATTCTTCAAATCTAAAAATACATGCATAGATATTTTGAAATGTAGTTTATCATATTAATATTGGAAATTAAAAGCACTGATTTGTAGAAAATTCATATTCTTATGTAGTTTAGAATCATCATACATGTAACTAAAGTATCTTAGGTTCACTCAATTTATCTTACAAAATAGTGTTTCCAAAGCAGTCTTTCTTACAACATAGAATATCATATGTAGCCATGGATCTCTTTCAAAGAAGAAATGTCTTACAAGACTAAGGAAATATTTAGAAAAAAGAAACTATCGTATAAAGCATAATAATATTTCACTAAGTATGAAATTAATTTGAAGTCTAAAGTCTTATGATATGAATAAAAATATTTTGATCAATTCAAATTCGTATGATCAAAAGATTTATAAAAAAAATTATTACGTTTAGATTGAAATTCTTATGCTCAAATGAAATGTATCTTGAAGAAGAAGTGTTACAGATCCTAGAACTATGAAAACAAAGACTTATAAAGTCTAGTATTTTCAAGATATTTTATTACAGTTTTAATGAATTTATTATCATTGTAGTATTCCAATCAAGTTAAACACATATCTTTAATTTTATCAAAATTAGTGATTTATGAATGAGGAAAGGTCAATTTAAATAAAGATAATATTCATTAAAAAATGTATAGTTCTAAATAATACTATAGCTACTCTCAATAGATACCTCTTTATTTTATAGTTTTGGAAAAGAATACCACATGTGATTTTAGAGACTATCTCTTCATAATTTTTTATTCACTTGATCTTTGGTATATATCTATGAGAGTTTAAATTCAAAAATAAGAAGTGGAAACCAATGTATAAGTTATTGTGTACATTGAACAACACAAACCGCATACTTTTTCTTTCATAATCATTATTATTGTACACGTTTGTGAAGAATATATATTGTTGTTGTACATTCTAATATTATTCTCTATATCCAATGAAAATTTTGAGATACTCTTCAATTTTATATTCATTCTTTAGACGTGTTCTTCATAAACTATTAGTTTCTTCTTACAACTATGTACTGAAGCTTTTATCATTTATACACATATTTTCATTACTATTGTAAGTGTGAACTAGTTACATTGAGTTTGGTTAGAGGATATTCATGAGACTTATAAATTGTAATTGAGAAAAAACTTATATATATTGTAACAAGTGACAACTTATTGCACTAAATTGGGAAGCCCCTAAGAAAAGTGATGGTATAGTGAAATTCACCAAGCTCACTAGGAGAGAATTTGTGGATTGTACTAGGGGATCTTTGTTTCTTAAAACACTATAAAAATCATGTGTCATGTATTATATATTTTATTTTATTTTTCTATATTAATCTGATTGAGAAGTGTGGGATAGTTTCAAAATATTTTTTAATGAGTGGTTTTAAGTTATAAAAAATTTTAAGAACTCAATTCACCCCAATATTAATTATTTTTTCAACTCTTTGGGAAAACACTCATATTACCAAATAATCATTCATTTACACTGTTATAACTTGGTTGAATTTTGGAAGTTGTTACCATCATAGTTCCCATTTCCATTTGGTTCTAAATCTGTACTTTTGGAATTCCTCCTTCTAGAAGATCCAAAAAGTAATCTAAAGAATCGTTTTCACACAACCAAAACCTAATAATCCCTAAATTAATGATAATTTTCAATTATACACATCTATTTAATCTCTTATGATCCCCTTTTTATCTTATATTTCACATTCTATAGTATTACCATGGTCCTTTACCATGATTCCAACCATCCAAGCCTCGTTGAGGTGCAGCAATGACCCATAATTTCTCAGACTATGACCTTCATCAATATTTCTACTAGATTATAACATCCAAAAAACTTTTATAGATCCAAAACCATATACTCTAAAAATTTATAGATGAAGAAATACGGAAGATGAATATGCTTTTTCTTAAAGTGAAATATCGAATTCTTTGTATGATGAATCATATTTTGACTAACATTGAACAATATTCTATTTTATTTCCTTCTTCCAATATCCTTTAATAGCCCCTTCATCCAAATAAACTCCTTATAAGCTTCTATAATTACTATATACTTTGTTTATATTATGGATATTGTAACTATCGGTTGAAGTTTTTACATCTAACTCACATTTATTCCTCTAAAAGTGAACATATAGCCAATTTTACTTATTTTTTAGTTTGAAACTTCTCTAAAGACTTAATATGTAAACCCGTATAATTGATCATTCATTTTTAAATGGAGTTACATATCTACAAAACCTTTTAGACAACAAAGTTTCTACTTCACCACTTCCGAGTGTTCCCTTTTGGGATTTTCCATGAACTATTTGATGAATCTCACTGAAAACACAATGTTTGGCCTCTTAAAAACCATTCCATGTATCAGACTTCCAACCACTGATATAAATTAAACTCTTTACATTTAAAAATAATCATCTTCTCTTCTAGGTGGATTCTCCTTGATCAACTTGAAATTTTCAGCCATAGGAGTGGTTACAGGCTTAGATTCACATGTTTTAAATTTTTCCACCACTTTCCAGATGTACTATGACTAAGACAGGAACAATGTTATGGAACTCAAGTTCCTTTCAGTCTCCATCCCCAATATCTAATTAGCATAACCAATATCATTCATCTTAAATGTTTTGGATGATTCATCTTTCAACTCCTCAATATTTTCTCTCCTCAAACCTACAAGAATTATATCATCCACATAGATAATAAGTATAATGAAACTCCCATCATTAAAAACAACATGGTAAACACAATTATCTAAATTTTTATGAATGAAACAATTCTATTCTATGATGTGATTGTACTTAAGGTTCTAATTTCTAGGTGCATGTTCCAACCCATACTAACTCTATTTGAGTCGATACACCATATTGCTTCTAGATTTAATGAATCCTTTTGGTTTCTCTATAAATATTTCTTCTACTAATTCACTATTAAGGAAAGTGATTTCATAATTAACTAACTAATATGTATACCCTCTATAGGAACCATTGTAAACACTATCTGAATTTTTTAATACTTAGAGACTAGAGAAAATATTTATAAGAAAACCACACCTTGTTTTTTTTAAATCCCTTCACAATAAGACTTTCCTTATACCTCTTATTACTATCAAATTCTTCTTTCAAACAGAATACCCAATTGTTTTTCATTTATCATTTCCTAGTAATAAGTTCCATTATCTCCCATTTTCAGAATGCATGTAAGGATTTTAGGTCAAAGATAGGTAAAATATCTAGAGGGAGGTTAATTTGCCTATAAAAAATTAAAGGAAAACACTTATATTTTAAAATATTATTTATAAAATAATGATGAAATTAAATACTTTTGAAGATAAAAATAAATGAATAAAAGTTTTAAATTGAAAAAATATAAGTAAATATAATAATAAAATTATAAGGATAAAACAAAGATCAATTTGATTAAGTGATTTGAAAATAAAACATTTAATTAATTCAAAAAATAAAAATTATTAAACTTTAATTAATGGATTAAACAATTTAATAAAAAATAATTGAATTCATTAGATAATTGAAAATATAGAAAGTAAATGAGATAGTATATTTATTAATTAATTTTATAAATAATTCCCCAAGGTACCCCTATATCTCTCACCACAATCTCTTGATGATTTAATTTATAAGTCTCTCGGTTTTAATGGTATCCAAGATACTAAAAATATACCTTGATTTTTAAGTTATAGTAAGAAACCTGATAAAAAAGACACCATGTTTTTTATGGAGAAGCAAGAAACCTAAAAAGATGTATTTTTATTCCTTTTTTAAGGAAATTTAAAGAAAACTATGGTCCCTTACTTTAATGGTAGTAAGCATCAAATATAAAATAAAGGGGAGGAAGAGAGAAATTTATTAGAATAAATAAATTTTTAGATTAGTCTCAATTATCTCAAAGAATATGAAAAAACATGAGGAAAGAATGAGAAAATGATGAAGTGTTTGTGATGGACCAAACCTCCTCAGTTCATTCCATTATGAGAATCTGGTGTTTGAGGTGTTCTGGAAGATCAAGGTGACTCTTTCCAACACTTTGGAAAATTTTCTAGTTTTCCAAGTTTTCCAAGTTTTCCAATGGTGCCTCGCCAACGGCATCACCACTAGCAGTTTCATCCTAGCGGTTTCTCACTAGATGTGTCTCACCCTAGTGTTATCTCACCCAATGGTGCCTTTTCCAGTAGTACTTCACCTAACGGTGACTCACGAGCAGTGTCTCATCGAACGGTGTCTCACCTAACGGTAGATCACGAACAGTGACTCGCGAGCAATGCCTCACCTAGTGGTGTATCACCTAACGATGTCTCACCCGACGGTGTCTCACCCAATGGAATATCACCTGATGGTGTCTCACCCAACAATGTCTCACCCAATGGTGTCTCTCCTAATGGTGTCTCACGTGATGATGTCTCGCCCAACACTGCCTCACCCGACAGTGTCTTGTGAACAGTGTTTCTAGTTCCAGTTTTTCCTCTTTTTGACATCTCCTTTAACATAAAACGACTTTAATACCAGATTTGAAAATATTTGAGGCTAATTTAAATCCCATAAATATTATCTTAAATTCCTAAGTGTCAAGGGGATTTTACTCAGTCAAAATGCATTATCTTGAACAGATATTCCTTTAATGGAAAATTAAAAACATATCTAAACTGATGTTCTGTTTAGATCTTTCCTAGGTTGAGATACCCTTGGCCCTTGTTCTTCCTTATTGTTTTCCATTGGTACGGGATGCCCAGAGTAAGAGTCGTGCGATCTAGTGGTGGATTTTGGATCGTATTCCCCTAGTGTTTTCCTATTGCATATGTGCACCCCCTATCTTGGTGCAATCAGTAAGTGCAGATCACCTCTTCTTCTAAGTATGTTTTCCTTCATATCTCTCAATTGTGTATTATGTGGTGTGGGTTTATGGATATTTTTTCCTTTGTAATATGGTTAAATAATAATTAATAAATATAATTGAATCTACTTTGGATTAATATACGAGGGGATGGTAAAAAGTGGTGCATGTTATTGTTGTTCGTTGTTCCCTTTTTATATTTTGATCTATATGAGATAACTACCCACTAAAAAACATGGTCATTGGGGGTATTTGTTTGTGCACCTATGATGGTTTGTGAATTCTTGTTTTTTGGTTTTCTATTTAATAACTATTTATATGAAATTGATTAACCATATATATTCAGTTAATTAAATGGATTCCCCTGGATCTTATGGATTTTGTGATCACAACCCCAATTTAAGAAGTGGAATTTGAATAATATCCCCTTTGTTGAAACCAAATAAGTTGTGTTATGTTTGTTATGTGTGGTTTTCCATGGGTTTTGTGTATGGGGAAGTGGATGGATGTGGTTCTACGGTGGTTCTGTGATGGGTGTGGTGTGGTTATGCAGTAGGGCTGCCAAAAATGGTTGTAATGAGATGTGTTACTGGGTGTAGTAGTGATTTTGTGGTTTCTCTATTGAGAGTATGGTTTGGGTAGGATGACTTTGAATAATGATGATGGTATTTGTTGGTATGGGTGCTTCACCATTAATAACATGTAGAAGGATTCACCCCATGTCTTGGTATAGTTATATGTTATGTCATGAATGGGTGTTTAACGGGGAGGTTGTGTAATGATGTATCTTAAATGTGAAGCTACATTTATTTATCAGGCTCTTCAGCTTCTAGAATGACTGCTTCTGTATTGCTTAGTTGCTCGTATAGTGATGGAATAAATTAATTCTTAATAATGTTGAGATGACATGAGTTGGTTTGGTTAATGGGATGGAGTTTTTTAATGAAAATTTAAATGATGGGTTGCATTTTAAACTATGGTTAAAGCTAAATAATGAAATGAATGGGTGTTAAGTGAATAAGAAATGTGAAGCTACTTAAATTTATCAACTTCTGAAGTGACTGTTGTTGATACTAATAAGTTCATATATAGGTAGAGGTTGTTGTGAATACCATAGGTTGGTATTGAGTGCTTTATACTATATATACATACATTGTATGTTCTTGTGATTTCTATATGCACTCCACCCTAATTTGAGAACTATGTGCTGAACACCCCCACTATCACTGGGGAGGGTTTATTTCCCAAACATCCTGGTGGTAGGATGGATGACTAGCCACCCTCTCTTCCCTGCTCCCTCTTCCAAGTGGTGGTAACCCAAGATTCTTTAGAAAGTTTGTGGTTTGATAGGCCCAGGTGTGTTAAGGCAGGTTGTTCTTTCCCATGTGTATTTAGGATGAGATGTTTTGTGATTTCCCATGTGTCTCTATGATGAGGTGTGTTATGTGTCCTAGGTTTCTTCGGGAAGGATGTGATGTGGTATGTGGCCCAGGTGTGTGTGGGCGGGTTGTGATGTGGTATGTTCAGAAGAGGTGGGGGCGCCATGACATTTTCCATTAGGGTGTGAGAGTGGATAATCAGTGGGAAATTAGTATAGGGTACCCTATCATTGATGTGAATTATATTACATTAGTTGACTTTTATTATTTAGTGAGCATGACTTGGTGTGGTTGGGTGGTTATTTTACCTTCTTAGGTGCTATTTTGGATCTATTTTTTTCTCACAGGAGCATTAATATGCCTCCTTTATGTGTGTAGGAGAGACTTTGGTTTTTCTACTAAGTATACTTGTATGTTCACCCTATATATATAAACTATTTTCATGTTTCCAGGAGGATTATGTGGACTGTGTTGGACCCTACTATCTTGTACCTTGACCTTTTTTTGTCGCTTATTAGCTTTACTTTTCGTACTTTACTTAGTAGATTTTTGGTATTTGTATCAGTTATATTTTAAACATGTATGTGGGATAGTTTTGGATTTCATTATATATATGTCTTGGAGTTGTTTTGTGGATGATTCATCATATCTCCCAATCTTGTTTGAACAAAAAGGGTAATGCCTCCCACATGTGAGATTTGTATACCCTTGGTTCTAGTCATCAACTCGGGGCCTACAAGAGGTGGGAATCAGATGTCATTATCTTCGTTTCTTCATTAACCCAGGAGGGGTATCCTTCGAGGGTGGGTATCATGACATAATGGTATCAGAGCTGATGGTTGAGAGATAGGATGGAGTTTGGAGTTAGTAACATTGAGGATTGCATGGGTCGCTAGGGCAACAGTGTCAGGTGATCTTGGTGCATGACATAGGCTAGAGAAGACCAGCTAGGTGCGGTATTTCAGGGGCCCCCATGATCTGATATAAGGATTCTGAGCCTATCTAAATACCAAGTGAGGCTACACCATTTTAAGGTTAGAGACCCTATGAAAGGTAAATGCATCATAATGACTTTTGTTATTATTTTAATTGGGATTCTTTGGGAAGGTTAAAATGGGTAAAAATGAATGAAATGAATTAAACAAGTTAAAATGAATCTTAAATTCCATACTACTCAGGCTTAGGAAATCTTTACTTTCCTTTTCAGCTGTGGATCCTAGTCATAGTTCATGTGTGGCTCATATAGTAGAGGTACAATAGTCTTATTTGATTGATTTATGGAGGGTTGATCTAGTTGATGTGGATGACCAGTGGTAGAGGACGGTGCGTGTTTTCCAGCAATAGGCTTTAGGAAAGTACGAGGATAGTGTTTCAGACATGGAGACAGAGAGCTGGCTCGAGGAGATTGAGATCACCTTCATTTTGATCCTGGCCCTAATAGAGTACCAAGTTCCCTTGGTGGTCAGTCAGATGCAGGATGTTGCACATCAGTGGTGGATGATTTATCTAGGGTAAAGGAAGGAAGCATACATTTTGTGGGTTGACTTTGAGAAGGAATTCCAGGCATATTTCCTTTTTTCAGCTATAAATTCTAAGAAGGGGCAGGAGATACTCTCCCTTCGGTAGGGAAGTATGTCAGTACGGTAGATCGGGATCAAGTTCAAGGACCTCCTTTATTTTGCACCAGATCTCTTTCCAAATGAGGATTCGCATGTAGGACGTCTCGAGGAGGCACTATGTTCTTCAATTCAGTATGTTGTTACTCTATTTATGTTTCTAATGTATCTAGAGATTCAGAAGAAGGTTTGGGTGATTGAGTGGATTCACTCACGAGGAGGTATATCGTGATAGGGGAGCCATTACAGTTTTTTGAGAGGCAGGGTTGTCAACGATAGGTCTCAGGCACTAGGGCCTTCAAGGTTTAGACTAGAAGGGAGACGACCTCAACAGATTCCTTTCCAGCCTTATGGTGTCGGCGGTCCTCATGCCTTTCTTGTGGGACTAGGGCTAGTGTGTTTCTTTTATGGGGTTCATGACCATATTCAGAGTTAGTTCCTAGTGGATTCATGAGCCCAGTTTTGTGGAGGTGGACAGGCTCAATGTCATCCTTAGTGGTAGTTGACAGTGAGACAGTTTCAGTAGAAGGAACAATGGGCTTTTGATCCACCAAGGGGATATGGAGTAGGTAGAGGTCGACCTCAGGATGTACCTTTTGATCAGGGACCACGACTCAAGTATGTCCATGGAGTTGGTCATTATCAGAGAGGCAGAGGATCCATTCATGATCAGTTACATGTCGTAGATGCATCAATTCCAATGGCGTCAATGTTTTTTAGAGGTATGATCAGTTTATTTAGTACCCTTACTTGTGATTTATTTGATTCAAGAGGTTCACACACCTTTTTTTCACCCACTCTATCTCATGCTCTAGTACTAGACATGTTGAGGCTTCTCGTGCCCTGGTTTTGAGTACGCCAGTCAGAGTTCAGACTAGCTTGTTTGATGTGTTCCAGGAATGTAGACTAATGATGGGACAACTTCATCCCTATGGGGATATTTTCTTGCTATAGATGCAGTTGCATGATTTCATTCTCAGCATTAAATAGTTTTATTCCATTCATGACGTTATCAATTTCTTCCATAAGAGAGTCATGTTTTTAGATATGGATGGTCGGTATATAGTTTTCGTTAGTGAGCGGGAGTTTTAGGTGGGTAGTAAGTGTGTGGATCCTCTTCTTTCTTTGTTGGATGAGATGTCATCAAAATTAATGGATGCTGAGATGGTAGAGGTTTCAGAGTCATTGGGGAGTTCCTATATGTTTTCCCTAAATAAGTTGTGAGCTACCCCCTCGATGTGATGTTGAGTTTGGGATAGACTTCTATCCCAATGATTCTCCGATTTTGATGGATCCTTATTGGATGGAAACCTCGTAATTATGGGAGTTGAGGATTCAGATTTATAATATGATGTGAAAGGGTTTTTTATAACCTATTGTGTGACCATGGGGTGCCCCATTGTTGTTTTAAAAGAAGGTGGATGATGTTTTGAGGTTGTGTACAGACTAACAGAGGTTGAATCAGGTGACAGTCAAGAACCATTACCCCCTTCTGAGGATAGAAAATATTTTCGACTAGATAAGAGGGGAAAGTTGATTTTCTAATATTTATTTGTGGTCTGAATATCACCAGTTGAGGGTGAAGGAGGACGATATCCCAAAGACTACTTTTATATGCAGGTATGGGAACTTTGGGTTCTTATTCATTATATTCGGTGTTATGAATGCACCAACCATGTTCATGGGTCTTATGAACTCCATTTTTTGTGAATTCCTAGACCATTTCGTCATCGTATTCATCAATAACATCTTGATCTACTCGAAGTCATAGGGGGAGCATACTGAGAATATTAGGACTTTCCTGCAAGTCCTTTGACGCCAATGGATCTATGGAAAGTTTTCCAAGTGCAAGTTCTGGACACGATAGGTGCATTTTCTCAGGCATGTAGTGTCTCATTAGGGTGTGCTGGTAGACCCATTGAAGTTTGAAATAGTTGTTTCTTGAGAAGCACCCAATAATGTGGAAGAAGTTCACAGTTTCCTTGACCTTACAAAATATTATCGGAGGTTCGTGCCTAATTTCTCTTTATTTGTGGCTCCGTTAACATCTTTTAATAGGAAGGACCAAGATTTTGTGTGGATTGAGTATTGTGAGGAAGAATTCGGTTATCTGAAGGGGAAGTTGGTCAGTGCTCCAGTGGTTCAATTTCCAGATTAAGGGGTGATGTTTGAGGTGTTTTTTGATGCTTCCCATATTATTTTGGTATGCGTACTAATGCAGTAGAAAGAAGGGATCTCTTATGGGTCTATACAGTTATGTTCCCATGAGCATAAATATTCCACCAATGATCTGGAGCTAGCAGCAGTCATTTTTGTTCTGAATTTTTTTCAAAATTACCTCATTAGGGAGTGCTTTGTGGTCTTTGCATATCATAAGAACTTGAGGTATATCTTTTCCCAGCATGACCTGAATCTATGATAGAGGAGGTGGATAGAGTTTCTTCAAGACTATGATTTTGAGATCTCCTACACCTCAAGAAAGGGGGAAATCATGGTTGATTCATTGAGTAAGAATTAAAAGAAGGAGCTTGTTTAGAAGTCTACAGATTCTTAGAGAGAGATGGAGGAGATGGCAGCCTTTCACTTAGATGCGAGGGTGGATGGTGGTAGAGGCTGTCTATTTCAAATGATAGCACAGTCTTATATGATTTTGAAGGTGGAATATTCCCAATGGGGAGACTTAGAGGATTAGGTGATGCGTGATCGTGTTAGCCATGGTGATGCTCTGAAGGGATGGTCGGAGGATGGTCAAAACTGGATGGTGTTCCATGGAAAGTTGTTTGTTCCGGTGGAGATTTGTAGTGGTGTCCTTCGTGAGTTCCATAGCTCACCCTTGGTGGTGCATCCAAGAATTCTCAAGATGTACCATAGCTTGAGGATATAGTTTTGGTGGCCTAGGATGAAGCGGGCAGTGGTAGAGTTTGTGGAGAAGTGTTTGATCTGCCAATAGGTGAATGTCGAGCATTGTGTTCCTGGTGGTTTGTTGCAGCCTTTAGATTCCCCCAAGTGTAAATGGGATAAAATATAAATGTATTTCATCATTGGGTTACCCAAATATTATGGATTTTGTGATACTATATGGGTGATAGTTGATCGGTTAACGAAATTGGCCCACTTCTTAGCGATCAAGGATTCAGGCGCAGTGGATGTTTTGGCAAGGAGGTGCATGGATGAACTGGTGTGGTTTCATGGAGTTATAAGTACCATTGTCTCGGATTAGGATGTGTGGTTTAACTCACAAGTCTGTAGAGGATTGAAGTATTCTTTTGGAACCCAATTTCACCTTATCACTGCTTTCCACCCTCAGAAAGATGGGCAGACAGAGCGGACTATCCAGACGTTGGAGGATATGTTATGGGCATGCATATTGGACTTTGGAAAATTTTGGGTATGACACCTGACTTTGGTAGAGTTTTCTTATAATAATATTTATCACTCTTCCATTTACATGGATCCATTTGAGGTGTTTTACGGGAGACCGTTTCATTCTCTGTTGTGTTGGACAGATCTTGGGGAGGCAGTTGTTCTTGGTCCTGATGTGGTGCAGAGAATGACTGAGAAGGTTCACCTTGTTCATGAGAGGATGAAGGCAGTGCAAGACTGTCAGAAGTCTTATGCTGACCGTAGGAGGAGGCCCTTGGAGTTCGAGGTTGCGGACCATGTGTTCTTGAAGTTCTCCCCTCAACGTAGGCAGTGAAGGTTTTGTAGAGGGAGTAATCTTTCTCCCAGGTTTGTTGGGTCCTTTGAGGTGTTAGTACAAGTTGGTGAGGTGGAATACTAGTTTTTATTTCCACCACAGTTAGAGAGGATCCACGATGCCTTTTACATCTCTCAGCTTCTTCAGTATCTTCATGATGACTCCCATGTCATTGAATGGAGAGATTTGGATATCGAGGATAATGCGACATTTGTGGAGCGGCCAATATAGATCCAAGATCATCAGGAGAAGGTGTTTCTTGGATGGACCATTCCTTTGGTTCATGTGTTTTGGAGGCATGGTGGTTAGGAGGAGATAAATTGGGAGTGAGAAGCGCATATGCGTGCCCAACACCTGAAGTTTCTTTTGAGTTTTACCTTGTTCTGTTTTGTTTTGTGATGTAATACATGAACCTTTTTTTATATGAGATGAGTTTTTTTCCCTTGGTCATGTTATGTGTAGTGCGTTGTGTGATAAATTCCTAGAATGTATAAAGGGGAGGACCTGATTCTTGATCAATATTCATTAATTGTGATACATTTAAACCTATGTGGGTGAGTAAATGTTTCCCAAAGCGGATAGTATCTTGACATGGAGGATGGAATTCCCTGGTCCGCGTATTCGGATAGTGTGGTTGTTATGCTTGTGTGGTGTGACATGTGGTCATTTGGGTTGGCATAAGTCAGAGGAGGTGTTATTGGATGTAGAGGTTTCCACTCCATATTTTGAACAACACAGATTGGTTTAACATTGGACATTGATGTGTTTGGTTGTTAGTGGTGTTTCAAGTGCAGAAAGACCCTTGAAATGTATCTTGTGGGGTGGTTGTTTGGACCCCTATTACTTCTGGGATTGGTTTTGAATTCTAAAGGGAAAGAATAGTTTTAGAGGTATTTGAAGTAATGGACCATACCTCTTTGGTCCATTCCTTTGTGAGAATCTGGTGTTTGAGGTGTTTTGAGAGATCAAGGTGACTCTTTCCAACACTTTTCAAAATTTTCCAGTTTTCCAAGTTTTCCAATGGTGCCTCTCCAATGGAATCACCATTTCTGGTGTCACCCTAGAGTTCACTCACTAGTGGTGTCTTTCCCTAGTGGTTTCTCTCCCATCGGTGCCTCATCCAACGGTGCCTCATCTAGAAGTGCCTCATCGAGTAGTGCCTCACCTAATGGTGACTCATAATTGGTGTCTCGCTGAATGGTGTATCGCCCAATGGTGTATCGCTCGATTGTGTGTCACCCAACAGTTTCTCACCTGATGGTGTCTCTCCCAACAATGTCTTACCTGATGGTGTCTCACCCAATGGTGCCTCACCTGGCGGTGTCTTGTGAATAGTATTTCCAATTCTAATTTTGCCCCTTTTTTATGTCTCCTTTGACATAAAATGACTTTAATTCTATATTTAAAAGGCTTTGAGGCCGATTCAAAGACCATAAATCTTATCATAAATTCCTAAGTTTTGGGGGGTTTTTACTTGGTCAAAACGCATTATCTTGACCAGATCTTCCTTTAATGGAATACTAAAAACATGTATAAATTGATGCTTTGTTTAGATCATTCCCATGTCGAGATACCCTTATCCCTTGTTCTTACTTCTTGTTTTACCTTGGTACGGGATGACTAGAGTTCTTCTTCCTATATAATTCATGCGATCTATCTTTGGCTTCTAGATCTTGTTCCCCTGGTGTTTTCCTACTACATATGTGTGCCCCTGTCTTGGTGAAATCAGGAAGTGGAGATCACCTCTTTTTTCAAGTAGGTTTTCCTTCATTTCTCTCAATTGGGTATCATGTGGGGTGGGTGTATGGATGTTTTTCCTTTGTAAATATTGTTGAATACCAAATAATAAATATAATTTAATCTTATTAGGATTAATATATGAGGGGATGGGAAAAAGTGATGCATGTTCTTGTGTTTTGTCGTTCCCTTTTTATATTTTGATCTATATGGGCTAACTACCCACTGAAAACCATGGTCATTGGGGTCTTTTTTTGTGAACCTATTATGTCTTATGAATGCTTATTGTTAGTTTTTTTTAATGAATATTTATATAAAATTTATTAACCATGTATATTCGGTTAACTAAATGGATGCCCCAGGATCTTATGGTTTTTGTGATCACACCCCCAATTTGAGAAGTAGGATTTGAATAATAGCTACTTTTTTAAAACTAAATAAGTTTTGTTATGTTTTTGATTTGTGGTTTTTAGGGGTTTTTTTGTATGGGTAAGTGGATGGATGTGGTTGAACAGTGGGGATATGATGGGTGTCGTGTGGTTGTGTCGTAGGGCTGCTGAAAATGGTTGTTATGAGATGTGTTGTTGGGTGCAGCTGTGAGTCAGGGGTTTTCTCTATTGAGGGGATGGTTTGGGCAGGATGACTTTGAAGAATTATGGTGGTCGTGGTTGGTATGGGTGCTTATCCATTAATAACATGTATAAGGATTCACCCCATGTCTTGGGATCGACATATGTTATGTCATGAATGGGTGTTAAATGGGGAGGTTGTGGAACAATGTGTCTTTAATGTGAAGTTGCCTTTATTTATCAGGCTCTTCACCTTTTGGAATGATTTCTTCTGTGTTGCTTAGTTTCTTGGATAATGATGGTATAAATTAATTCTTAATAATGTTTAGATGACATGAGTTGGTTTGGTTAATTGGATAGAATTTGTTAATGAAAACTTAAATGATGGGTTTCACGATTAACTATGGTTAAAGCTGAATAATGAAATGAATGGGTGTTAAGAAAAGAAGATTTGTGAAGCTACTTAAATTTATCAAATTTTCAAGAGAATATTTCTAATATTAATAAATTCATATATATTTGGAAGTTGTTTTAAATCCCATACGTTGGTCTTGATTGATTGATACTATATATACATACATTGTATGTTCTATTGATTTATATGTGCACCCCACCGTAAGTTGATAACTATGTTCCGAACACCCCCACTATCACAAGGGAGGGTGTCTTTACCAAACATCCCAATGGGTGGTTGGATGTTTGGCCACCCGTTATTCCCCACTCCCTCTTCCAAGTGCTGGTAACCCAATATTCTTCAGAAATGTTGTGGTTTGTGAGGCCCAGGTGTGTGTGGGAAGGTTGTGCTTTCTTAGGTGTCTTTGGGATGAGATGTGTTGTGCTTTCCCAGGTGTCTCCAGGATGAGGTGTGGTATGTGGCATGGGTGTCTGTGAGTGGGATGTGATGTGGTATGTGGCTTAGGTGTGTATGGGTGGGTTGTGATGTGGTATGTTCGGAAGAGGTGGGAGCGCCAGGACATTTTCTATTACGGTGTAAGAGTGGCTAATCAGTTGGAAAGTGGTGTGGGGTACCCTATCATAGATGTGTATTATATTACATTAGTTGACTTACGTTATTCAGTGAGTGTGCCTTGGTGATATTTGGGTGGTCAGTTTACCTTATTAGGTGATGTTTTGGATATGTTGTTTTCTCACAGAAGCATTAGTATACCTCCTTCACATGTGCACGAGAGACTTTGATTTTCCTACTAAGTATACTTGTATACTAACCATGTATATATAAACTTTTTTTCAGGTTTCTAGGAGGATTATGCAGATCATTATGGACCCCACTAGCTCAAACCTTGACGGTTGTTGCACCGCTTCTTAGCTTTGCTTTTGGTACTTTACTTTAGAGACTTTTGGTATTTTTATCGTTTATATTTTAAACATTAATGTGGGATGGTTTTGGATTTATTTATATATATTTCTTGGAGTTGTTCTTCAGATGATCCATTATATCTCCTGATCTTGTTTCAACAAAAATGGTAATGCCTCCCATATTGTGAGATTTATATACCCTTGGTTCCAGTAGCCAACCTAGGGCCTACTGGAGGTGGGACTCGGGGTCATTATCTCCCTTTCATCATTTCCATTCTAGGAGGGGTATCCTTGGAGGGAGGGAGTCATGACATTGATAATGATATACAATTTAAAACATACTCTTAATATAATAAATAATAATTATAAAGAGGGATATTTGAGAGAAATTTTGAGAAATGAAGCATGTTGGTGATTAGACGAGCAAGTTTTTGTTTTATTATAGATTAATAAGTTGTCCAAAGGTCTTTATTTATAGGATACAAATCCTTCAGTAATGTTATAGAATCTATCAAGAGCCTTTAATCTGAAGATTTCCAAGTTCGATGTATTTTGATCATCATTAAGAGAGGGGCTTGGGGGATTATTTTTTGGTGTGGTCTATCATTCTATGTCATGGAGGATGGATTTATGGCATAATGGAAGATTCTTCGGCATGGATTTGGGAAGATAATTTTTATGGTTCTTCCAAAAATGAGGTTATTGTGGTGTAGCCTTTAGGTTGCGTCATGGAAAACTCAAAGATCAATTTTGTGATTCTTTTATAATCAAGGTCACTGAGACGTAGCTTTTAGGTTGTAGCATGGACAACTCCTATGAAGAAAATACTACGATATAGATCATACCTTATGGTGTTTGGTTGAACAAGTTTGGAAGATTTTAACTTTAACTATGATTTTTCCTTCAGAAATTTTTCTATAATTATCATTGAATAAGTTTAACTATGATAGGATGGGTCATGTTCCTTATTACTACACCATAAACCATGTTCCATGTATTTTTTTGGTGTGGTTTGAAGTGATGCATTAGGGTGATGATTGGTCTAGAAACTTCATGAAGTGGCCTCCCACCTTCCTCCAACATGACTCCATAGATATTCTATCCTTCTTATAAGTCTTATAAACATCTATTAATACATGTTCAAGGTTCCTTTCATTAGTTCTAACAAGATCTCATCAAGATAACTGCACATCACTTAAATGAAAATATTAAACAATTTTATAGTGTTTGTGATCATTAAAATAAAAAAATGGTGATAATCACAACAAGGAGTCTATATTCTACTTTATCATGAACTCCTACTATGTTATGTTAGATAAACTTCTCACATGTTCCAAGATTTTAGGTTCTTGGTCATCAATAAAAAGAAAATTGTGCATGTAACTTCTAAATCTTTGCACTAACCATTGATCCCTAGTAGACCTCTGTAACTAATCTTGTGGATTTTCTCCTCTCAGAACCAATACATTTGAAACATCACCTTCTAGAGATTTTCTCTAAGCTACTATAGTCCTTGATAATTATAGTATATCTAGACTTGTAAATACCAATATAATTCATCTTCTATCTGAAACATCACCTTCTTGATAGTCTGGTATCTCTAAAACTGTCATATTCCCTAAACTAATCAGGTCTTCTAGAATTCCATCCAAATGAACTTTGGTATATGTAGATTATTTGTTCTCTGAAACATTTTTTCCAAATTTTGATCCTTCTATAAGATCTCCTAATTAATGAGAACATTTCATATTCCAAATACCTTTCATAAGTTTTTATTCTGAAGTCAAAATAAAAATTCTTCATCGCTATAACCAATAAAGAAACATGTCTGATACTTAGACTCCATATTATCATTTTCCTTGGAAACAACATAGAAATGGGTGATGCTTCTATAGACTTTTAGGTGGGAAATATCCACCATTTTCAAGACCATAATTCTTCTAGTGGTTCCTACCCCAAAATAGTGGAAGGACATTGATTCACATTGTTAGACACATAGTTTACAGCCTCTACCCAAAATACTTTGGGGAAACTTTCATGTAACCTCGTGATTCTTAAACATCAATGCGACACCATTTTCATCTGTTGTTCCTGGTATGGTTTTCTCAAACCATATGAATTTCCTCTAATAGAACCTTTAGAACTCCCAACTTATGTATTCTCTTATACTATCATACGTCAATTATTTCATCATTCTTATAATATTATTTTCCAAAATCGTTCTCTATCTAATAAAGGTTTTGAAAACCTAAAAATTGTGTCTAAGAAAGACCACTCACACTTTTTGTGTCGCATTTCCAATGAAGGTAAAATAGTATAGTGAGCCCCTGTGAGAATACAGTGAGGATAACCCTCTTAAATTTGTATGCACCGACTATAACTTTTGGTTATTTATTGTTTTACCATTTATATTGAAGAAAAAATTTTGTTACCTTCCAAGGATAAACTCATCACATGTTCTGTACTCTGTTCATTTGAGTTTTAGTATGCCTTTGGTCATCAGGAGTTTCACCCTCTTCTCACTCATGCGACCATGACAATCATGCCAAAACCTCGAAAATATGAAAGTTATTTATCCAATAAGTATTACTCCTTCTATATTTCTAGTAATATAAAATTTTCAATCTTTCGCACTTTGGATACCACCATGGAACTTTGGGTGAATTTTTATTCTCCATCTGCAAAGATTATATAGGAACCTACGTCGTCTAGATTTCGTACCAAGATCAGGATTTTCCATAACATCAGTATGCATCATGACCCTTGTAACTCCAAAAAACATCCATTTAAAGCTCATATAGAAACATCTCCCTTTCCCCATAATCTTGATAGTTTCATAATTTTCAATGTATACCCTACTAAATCTTCTAGAAACATACTTTCTTATGATCCTCCTCTTATATGTAGAGTGAAAAGATACCATAACATCATTTACACATGACTCAAGTGGACTAGATACACTCAGCACTAAATTGTTCTTATCTTTTGAAATAGGATTTGAAGATAATCTTCTCAAATCATATCTTTCATAATTTTTCTTTCGGTCTCTATAGTTTTTCATTAATTTTCCATTTTTTCTATAATGTCGACATATAGGTCCGAACTTAGTCAAAATACCTCAAATCTTATCTCTTTTCACTTTCCCTTTTTTTTGGACTCTTCTATGAAATAGAACATCCTTTACCTTCCACGCTATATGCATTTCCCTTAAAATCCTGAGATTTCTTTATCTAAATTTTTTTATTCAGAATCAAATATTGAGCATCCACTAAGTTAGAATCAACACTAAAATTACTAAATGAAGTAACCATAGCATCCCATCAATACGAACATGATGTTGAAAGGAGCATTTCCCAAATGGGTCCACCATTCTTCAATCCAACAAACTCAAGCTGACTCCTAATCTCGTTGATGCCAGTCCAATGATCCAACGATCTTCCTCCTAACATCTTCATACAGAAAATTATTCACATCAAAAACAATTTGTTCATAGTGGTTGTCTTCTCATACATGTTGGAAAGTGTATACACCTACTCAAAATTATTTTTTCACATCATGGATGTTGAAGGCCACATTTTGAGCCATCATCATTCGAATCTCCTCTAGTTCTATTTAAATAAACTTTTCCCATTATTCCATTAACATCACTTTCAGCTTGACTCCCTTCAACAAAACCTCTTGATATCTATTGAATAGATAGTATTAAATTTATAACCTCTAAAATCCAAAATATACCCACATAAAATTTAGAAATATATTTATTTACCTCATCCAACACCATCCTTTTAGAAACAATGAACTCCCACTGAATCTAAGAAAATTAAAAGGGACTGGGAACTACTTATAAAAATTTTCCCATAAGGCCATGTTTGGAATGTTTATCTTATCTAATCTATAAACACCTAACTAGTTTCTTGAAGTATTAAACTTTATGACCTAGATCTAATGCCACTTTTTATATCAAAACCCATGATCTGAAAGATTACCTATAAAACCACACTTGTGGAATAATGTCTGGAAATGGATAACACCTGATGTCAGCAACCAAACTTTGAAACCAGGATCTAAAATCTCTATACCAAATCACTTCACCTAAATACAAGAACTTATGAAAGGTAATTAACCAAAAGAACATTGTAAGAAACTAAACAACAAATGTAAATTATATGGGTCAAACATAGTTCCACTCCATAGGTGAAACATTGAAAACATTGGATTAAGAGAGAATCATCTGAGTTACAATATCCCCAACTACCATAACTCTTATCAGAAATAGAAGATGAAAATTAAACCATCAAGCTACTAAACAAGTGACCCCACCCACCCTTTTACATATAATTTTAGTTAGTTGATTTGGCATTGTCGCAATCCAAATTTTGTGGGATTCCATTTCTTAATCAAGACAACGGTCAACAAGCCGCAGTTTACACTGCCTCATCTTCTGATTCCCAGTGAATAGTAAAAGCAATAATTTAATATTATATAATCCTCTCAAAAAACTTATGTATCCTTTGAAATCAAGATACTCTTACACATGATTATAGTTACTCTTATTTGAGCTGAATTTCTTCTTCTGCACTTCCATCGTCTGATAATCTTCCATCATTGTTGTTCCTATATACTTGAATTCTAGAATTGGTACCACCACACTTCCCATATCTATTTAGTTTCTCATCTAGATTTAAATAATCCCTCCTTATATATGGCATCCTGACTTTTCATTATATAAATTTTCATTACATTTTACAAACAGATGATCTTTAAAGTCTAGTATCTTGGAAATCAGGAACAATATACATGAAAACACCATAAAAAATTATTCTAATACACTTGTAAGTATTCATAATAAGTTCATCCTAAGTATAATTATTTCATCTCATAACCTGGAGACATACATTAAAGGAAAGGGTGTGCAGGAGGCCCAGTAAGGAAAGCAAGTGAAGCAGTTTACATGTGAACTTGAGCAATATCAATAAGATCATGGAGATAAAGAGGCATATCATAATAATAACTTGAAACATAACTTGAAAATGTGGCTAAAACATTTAAATTATACATTCATGAACATATCACCAAGGTATATCCCCAAGGTGTCATAAAAATTTTACCAAGGTTATTCACCAAGGTATCGTAAAAATTGTCATCTCTAGAGATTAAATTCTTTACCCAATGCATTGGAGTGCTATCAGGGCACACCCATAATATGTATTTATTATAATTTGATCCACATAGATCATAATCATACATTTCATAAATAACCTAAATAGAATAAAAGAAATGGGTTTCATATCAAAATTGTGACGTTTTAAAAAGTGCTTAAAAACAAGATCATCGAGTCATTTATAACCCATGGAAGGGAATAAGGGTTATATGTATGTCAATTCCAGAATCAAATATAACAATTTTATTTCTTGATGAATACCCCCAAAAATAAAATAGTTTTGGGTATTCACATAAATAAAATAAGAGAATTTCTTGAGAGAAAGAGAGAAATTTTGAGACAAAATATCTGCAGCATAACGGCTATATAACATGGTTTTAGAAAACAATAAAAAGAGAGAGGACAAGGGTAAACCATAAATAAATGAATAATTTTATAGTATATGGATGTAATAAAATATAAATAAGATCATGGTGTGGATATTTTAATGACATACCACATGAAAAAGAAACTTTAAAAAAATAAAATGCGATTTCTTTTACAAAAATTTGGCTGCCTAATGGCGTCACTTAAAAATTCAGAAAATCAATTGATGAGTAGAAAGGGTATCTCATAATTTGTACATGAATTAGATATTAATAAGGATATATAATAACATACCCCAACATAATAATATGGAAACTAGAATACATAACATAAAGGAAGTCGTGACTTAAAAGAGGGGGTGAAAGGTTCCCTTACCTTGAAGAGTAACTTATAAAGATTGAAGGTCGGGGCCTTGGGGAGCTTGAGGTCACCTTGGTAGGACTCTTTGAGAGGTAAAAAGACCAAATATTAGTTGAGGAGGAATTTGGAATTAAATTAATGAAGGAATGGGTTTGTATTTATAGAAAAAGTGAGGGAATATTTTATTAATTTCCAAGGGACACCTCATCGGTGATATTTGCAAAACCATGGGCTTTCCCATGCTATTGGACACTTGGGACACCTCATAACATATATTAATATTCAAAATCTGACCATAATTATTACATCATGATTATATCATTAGTGATATCATTAAACACACTGAAACTCAAAACTGTATTTTCACTATTCACTAAAAAACAAAACATTTTATAAAAATATCATAAATTCACTCTAACCTAATATCTTTTCTATGAATTCAAAAATGAACTCCATTTTATGAAAATAATTTTCTAAATATTTTTAATTTAATTTTTAAATAAAATCATTATTTATTCAAAAAAACAACTCTAAAACTATAACTTGTTTTGTAACACCTTGAAAAAGTAATCAAGGTCCCCTAAAATTATTGTATAACCATAAGATAATAAATTAATAATTTATGATTACATATTATGAAAATACATTTCCATTTTAAATTATTAAATTAATTATAAAATTGTAAATAAAATATTTATGACATACAAAAATACCAAAACTTATACTATGGTTGTTTTTTCACTTTTAAGATGTCTAAATTGTATTTATACATTCATGGGTGAAATTTCTATTTTTTTGGTCAATTTTTTATTCATTACTATTCATTACTATTCATAAGGGTATGTTACAATTCACCAAAAAAATTATTTTGATCTTATTTAACCACATTTTTCACCCTGATTACAACCATGTATGATGGATTTTTGAAAATCATTTCATAGAAGAAGTTATTTAATAATAAAATATTTTTTTACTATTCATAAAATACTATTCATCAAGAAAACACTATTCATCCAACACTATTCATCAAAAATTAAGTTGATCTTATTAGACTCAAAATTTCTTACTGATCACAACTGTAGAAGACCATTTTTTAAAAATCATTTCACATTATTAATTATTTAATGTATACAAAAAATATTTTAAAATACCCTTTTTTCAAAATTTACCAATAATATGGAACTTCTATAAATTCATCCTATATTTATTTTAATATTTCAAATCCTCAAATTTAATATAATAACATTTTTATTTATAAAAAAGGATTACACAATATAACTAAGGTCTCGTTACATAGCCCCTTATAACACCTGTATAGGACCTAAGTGTAAGGTGTGCTATGGTGATATAATCTTGAGGTGGCTCGGACAACATTTCCCGAGTGGTGATTTCTATCAGCTTAAACTTCTCCCTTAGATGATTCTGCTCAAACTTCACATGTTTAAGCTCAGCTTTGGATTGGTCTAGAGTAAAGCCTAGTGACACAACCTCCATCCCAAGCTCCAACAGATGGGTTTCATACGGCCCGAGTCTACTGGATGAGGCCATTGACTCTTCTTTCTGTATTAATTTACCATGATCACTTGTATTTATAAGAAAAAATCATAACATTAAGAGTTTAGTTTCCAATGGTCATATTGACCAACAGTCATATAACAGTCAAAACCCGGTGGTATTATTTTAATTATACTCACTTAATTAATTAAATGATATAGTTTTGTTGATTATAAAATAAAATAATACATAAATTCAAGAAAAAAATATTATTCAAACGTTTGGGTCGTTACATTCTTCCCCCCTTAGAACATTTCATCATCAAAACTTTAACTTTTACCCTCAGAAGAGAAAAGGTGTGGGTATTTCTACCTCATAGACTCTTCTGGTTCCCACATGGCTTATTCACATTTGTGGTTCCTCCACAACACCTTAACAAGGTGGGTAGTATTGTTGCGTAGAACCTCGTCCCTGTGATCTAAGATCTCCACCGGCTGCTCCTTATAAGAGAGTTCATGTTCCAGTTGTACCACCTCTAGATTTAGTACATATGAAGGGTCAGGTATGTACTTCCTCAAGAGGGATACGTGGAAGACATCATGAACTTGTGCTAGATTTGGAGGAAGTGAAAGTCGATAGGCCACTGCTCCTATGCGATCAAGGATTTCATAGGGGCCAATGTACCTAGGGCTGATCTTTCCTTTCTTCCCAAACCTCATGAATCTCTTCCAAGGTGAAATTCAAAGAAATAATTTTTCACCAACGTAAAACTCCAAGTCCCTTCGATGGTTGTTAGCATAGCTCTTTTTCTGACTCTGAGAAACTTAATGTGTTGTTGGATGGAAGGGACCTTTTCTGTCATCTCTTGCACAAGATCAGGCTCAAGAAGCTTTCTCTCGCCAACTTCATCCCAACAAGAAGGAGTTTTACATCGCTTCCCACATAGAACTTCATAGGGTTCCATTTGAATGCTCGAGTGGAAAATTTTTTTGTAAGAGAACTCAACTAATAGAAGATGTTGATCCCATCCACCTTTAAATTCCATTGAGCATGTTCTCAGTATGTCCTCGAGTGTTTGAATAGTCCTTTCAGATTGGCCATCAGTTTGGGAGTGATAGTGTTGGATTTGGTGGTCTAGAACCAACTACTTTGTACTTTATTCATTAAATAAAAGCCTTATCACATCTTGATTGTTCTTCTGTGTGACATGTCATGTGATAATGTCCTAAGGACAGCTGTTGCATTAAAGGGTCGTAGCGGATCCCTGCTATGATGAGAACCCAAAAGTGCCATAACACTGTTCTTGAATGTATGTTCTATGGTCGGATGATATTATTTGAGGGACACAAATAATACAGGTCATTAGGGGTGAGGACTCATAAAACTTTGAGGCACCTTCTCATGGTGTGCGCCCTTGGTAATATCCAGGAGGATATTATAAGAACAAGACCCGCCAGTAGGAAATCCACATTTCATAGTGTCATTGGATGTTCCTATCTGCGGACGTGTGTATTGATCCTTAGACTTTAAGATTATTATTAATGGGTATTACAACTCGCGCACTTAGATGTATTGATGAAAACTGTGACGACACGCTGTTCGCAGTGAGGTAGGATACGTTGGGTGCATCACGAGTAATACCGCATTAATAGATAATGCGAGAAAGAATTTGTCCCTTCCGTTCCATAACGGAAGTAGATATCTCAGGCCCTTTGATGGAATTGATATAGCCTAAATAAATCCATGGCCATGGTAAGGTATGGGCAAGTTCAATTCCGGGAATTCAAAGAAATAATAATCAAGCACATGGGTTGATGGCACTAGCATGAAACCCGCTTGATTGGAGATATCGAGACAAAGGGATTATATTACACGGTAAGCGTTCGTAGGAGGTGACACGTCATTGCGGCGTTAACTTCTTTCTCTATGGGTGCCTTGGCGTGTTGCTAGATGCTAACCTTGGACTTTAGGCAGGCTCAGCCTAATGCCACTGAGAAAGAGGCCTAGAGGGTCACACACTAAGTGTGTCCATGTATCTCAGTTAAATATTAATTTAACAAGTTAAATAAATATTATTCCCGACTGTGATTTAATAATTATTTAAGGATGTATGATCGCATTTATTTTGACACTAGTTATTCGAGAGAATATACTGTGGATAAAATAATATATTTATTAGCGAGTAATGCAGTTACATTTATTTAAGAAATAAATAGTCATTACTCAAGGTCTAATAAATGTGGTGGAGAAAATGGAAAATAAAAGTACACGCCGTGTATATTAAATATACACGCTGTGTAGTTTTATGGAAAACAAGTACACGCCGTGTATTAATTATTACACGCCGTGTAGTTTTTCCAATTGGGATTTTGAGGATTTAATATTGTTTTATTAAATGATATTTATTATAATCAGCGTGGGCGCATGTCAAGGAATTAATAATTCGACATGGGGGTTTTTCAATAAGAGTTAATGAAATAAATAAAACGTGTAACGCGTTTATTTATTGTAATAACTCTATTAACGTCAAACCTGATTATAAATATCCTCGCAACCCCAACATTTTTTTAGAGCCATTGTTGTGAACAACGGATTTGAAAATACTCTCAATCCAAGAGAGAATTCCCTTTCCACCAAGAACGCCCTCAAGTTACGAGAGCAAGATCCTCCACCGGATCAAGGCTGTTGAAGGCGGACATCGCAAGCGAAGGTTCTTCCACGCTAGCACCCAGAGATCTCTTCGGTGATGTCCGGAGATACGTGACACACGTGTGGATCACCGCTAGAGTAATCCTACACTTGGATTCTATGAAGCAATGACGGATCACCGAATCGTGACCGGACACATCAACGAAGAAAGAATTCCAACAAGGTAATTCTTATGCATTAATTAAATTAATTATAATCAACATATGATGATCCTCCTCAAGGGTTCCGGGACTCTTCTTTTCTTTTCGTTCTTCGTTCTATTCCGAAGATTCAGCATTTTATATCGTGACGGATCCCGGATTGAACATTGTTTAACGTTAAAATTAAAGTTGGGAAAACCCACCAACGCGCTTCCACTGCGCCCGGAACCTACAGATAGGTCGTACTAAAATTCAATTTATTACTCAGAGCATGTTGAATATTTCTCTAAAATTTTGATGTGAACCTTGGATCATGATCAAATACGATAGAAATTGGAACTTCATGTAGTCTTACCACTTCATTTACGTAAATCCTGGCAAGTTGATTAAGAGATAAATATTCCCTAATATAGATAAATTGGGCATTCTTGGTGAGACGTCCCACAATAACCCATACCGCATTGTTTCCTTTGGAAGTTCTCGGAACACCAGTGATGAAGTCTATAGTGATATTGTCCCACTTCCATATTGTTATGGGTAGTGGTTATAATACCCCTTTAGGAAGTTGTCACTCTGCCTTCACTTGCTAACATACCAGGCACCTTGTAGTGTAGTCAGCAATATCCCTTTTCATATTATCACACCAATAATGATCATGAAGGTCTCTAAACATTTTTTATACTTCAAATATGTATAGAGAATGTAGATCTTTGAGATTCATCCATCAGCTCCTTCTTTATTTCCGGAATTGATGGAACACATAGTCTTGTACAAAATTTCAGTACACCTTCTTGATCAATATTGAACTCAAGAAACTTTCCATCCTTCACAGCCTCAAAATTCTTCTGCAATAAAGGATCTTCTTTCTGGGATTTCCTGATCATTTCTAGTAATGATGGTTGAGAAATAATTTGGGTTAGGGTTGATGATGTCCATTCCCTTATAATTCTCATGTCCATCTTTAGAAGTTCACTGATCAAAGGATCTCTTTGAATCCTCATCATGGAAAGAACAATTGGGTCTTTCCTGCTTAATGCATCAGTGACTTTGTTTACTCTTCCGGGATGATAATGAATTGAACAATCATAGTATTTAAGAAGTTACAACCATATTTTTTGTCTCATGTTCAATTTCTTTTGTGTGAAAATATACTTCAAACTTTGATGGTCTGTGTATATATCACATTTTTTCCCATAAAGGTAGTGCCTCCATATCTGCAGATAAAAAACGACCGCAGCTAGCTCCAGATCATGCATAGGATAGTTCTTATCATGATTCTTTAACTTTCGACATTCATAAGCAATGAATTTGTCATTTTGCATGAGGACTCAACCAAGACCTTTCAGATATGCATCACAAAAAATAAATAATTCTTCTCTACTTGAGGGAAGAGTTAACATGGGTGCAGTAACCAATATCTTCTTCAGCTCTTGGAAACTTTCCTCACACTCCTTTGTCCAGATGAACTTAACCCCTTTTCAAGTTAACTTATTTAATGAACTAAAAAGTCATGAAAAGTTTTTCACAAACCTCCTATAATATCCCACTAACCCAAGGAAACTATGAATCTCTGTTATTATTGTAGGATGAGGCCACTCCTCTACAAATTTTGTCTTTATAGGGTCCACTATGATTCCCTTATTGGTAACAATGTTCCCCAAGAAAGCAACTTGTTGTAACCAGAATTCATATTTGCTGAACTTTCCAAAAAGCCTCTCCTTTCATAGAGTTTTAAAAATAACCCTTAGATGATCCTCATACTCCTTGCGAATTTTGGAATATATCAGAATATCATCAATAAAAACTACTAAAAATTTATCAAGGTGGTCCTTAAAAGACTCTATTCATCAAATCCATAAAAATAGCAGGTGCATTGGTTAGTCTGAAGGGCATAACAACAAACTCATAATTCCCATATCTTGATTAGAAGGCAGTTTTTGGAATATATTTTTTCTTCACCCTCAATTGATGATAACCAGATTGAAGATCAATATTATAGAAGAATTGAGCCCCACTAAGTTGGTCAAATAAGTCATCAATTCTTGGAAGAGGATATTTGTCCTTCACTGTGATCCTGTTTAGTTCTTCATAATCAATACATAGTCTCATTGATCCATCCTTCTTCTTCATAAAGAGAATAGGTTCTCCCCAAGGAGATATACTTGTATGGATAAACCTCTTCTCCAAAAGATCTTGGATTTGTTTATTTAACTCCTCCAGCTCAACATTTTCCATCCTATATGGGGTCTTAGATATCGGATGAGATCTAGGTACGAGTTCAATGGATAACTCTACCTCTCTTTCTAGGGGAGGTCTGGGTAACTCCTCAGGAAATGAATCAATGTATTCCTAGATTATGGGGACATTTTCAATCCTTAAACTCTCATTTCCTTATTCTTATTCACCGATCAACTCCATAAATATGGATATAGGAGGTTCTTCTAGACAAATATCATCTCTCCTTGGAAGATAACTTTAGGTTTTCCATTCAAGACTACTAAGATTTCCTTGCTTCTGCATTTGATCTTAGAATTATACTTTGAGATCCAGTCCATCCCTAGTATAATTTCAAATTTTGACATGGGAATGACTACTAGATTTGCGATAAGATTGTTCTCACTAAAGTAAATACTAGAGTTTCTAAACATTAATGATGCTTGGATAATCCCACCAGGATTCTTGACTGATAACTCTACTTTTAGAAATTCAGGGGTTGATTCTAAATTCTTTGCAAACTTAGAGGAAATAAAGGAATGCGTTGAACCAGAATCAAACAAAGTACTTTCTAGCTTTGATAGAGAAACAAGAGTACCTGCCACCACATCATTTGGCACTTCAAATTTAGTCGTAGTGATTGAAAAAGTATGACCATACTCTCTTGGCCTTTGATGAGGCTGGTGGTGATTCCCCTCTATTGCCCTTGGATTTGGACAGTGATTGGCAAAGTGCCCAAGTTGTCCACACTTATAGCATTGGACATCAGGTAGGGCCTGCACCATCTTCCCTTTTTCATTAATGTTGGGAAGTTGTGGATTCACCTCACTGTGACAATTTCATGTGATATGGCCATCTATTACACACTTTTAGAACTTCCTGATCTCAAGCAGGCAGTTCCCCAAATGCTTCTTCCCACGTTTATTACACATGAAACATTGCACTTTCTTACCTCCTCTTCCCTGATCAAAAGTTTCCCTAATCTTGGCTCCATATATCTTTTCTTTTCATTGGATTTATGAGACCATTGTGTCTCTATAAACTCCAGTTCAAACTTCATTGCACTTTGTATGATCTCCTCATAGCTATCATAGTCTCAGTTGGTTAGATTCTTCCATAGATGAGGTCTCAGTCCACCAAAGAATCTATCAACCTTCCCATTATGATCCATGACAAATCTTGAGGTGTAATGGGAAAGTTTGGGGAATTTCATTTCGTAACTTCCAACAGATTCATCCTCCTTCTGCTTCAGCTCAAGAAACTCCTTCTCCATTCTTGTTCTCATGGAATGAGGGAAATACTTACTAAAGAAGATCCCTATAAACTCTTCCCACTCCATAGCTTCAACCTCCTCTCTTGGACTCATGTTTTTAATCAGTTCCCACCACTGATCAGCATCTACCTCTAAGCGGTAAACAGTCAGGGTGACCTTCTCTTGTTCCAAACAGCGGAGCTTAGAAAAGATCTTCTCAATAGTGTTGATCCATTGTTCAGTAATCAATGGGTTGATAGATCCACTGAAGGTTGGTGGTCATTTATGCATAAAGTACTCAACAGAATTTTGTTCCCTTCATGGTTAGATCGGTCTCTCAGCTTGATTCAAGTTATTTCCCATAACAAGAGTCAATTGGTTCATCATTCTCATGAAATTTTCCATTCTAGCTTCCATCGGAGGGTCGTCAGCGCATGGTCTATTCCTCTCACCATTTTCATGGTTCCTCCTATTGCCCTCCATTTTCTAAAATAATAAAACCTTAGTGAGAAGATTATTTCATTTATAAATCTTTTAACTATAAAGGATTTTATGTATTAAAACTTCATGCTTAAACAATTACATTTCTCTATAAATCCTTTATAATGATTCATAAAAAGATTATGATTAACCAAACATATCCCCTAAGAGTGTCAAACTAGGAGTGCAGCAAGGTCCGTTATCATGTACCAGGATACCCCAGGTCAAGCCCAAAACTCCTTGTCAGAGTTTTAACTCCTAGGTACATATGTAACAGAGCCACATCCACTTGTTCGTATCCAGACAGGGATTTATTTGTTCGGAAGCCAATTACTTAATATTCCACCAAAATACCAGGAATTTTTCCTATATTTAAAATTTTCTATAGGGTTATTCCTAAAGTTTTAATATCCAAATTTCCATAAATAACTAAACTGTCCTTTGATACCAACTATGGAATTTTTCCTTTTCATTACATAACTTTTTTATTACATTTTACAAACAGAGGATTTTTAAAGTCTAGTGTCTTGGAAATCAGGAACAATATACATGAAAACACCATAAAACATTATTATAATACACTTTTAAGGCTTCATCATAAGTTCATCCTAAGTACTATTATTGCATCTCATAACCTGGAGACATACATCAAAGGAAAGGGTGAGCAGGAGGCCCAGTAAGGGAAGCAAGTGAAGCAATTTACATGTGAACTTGAGAAATATCAATAAGATCATGGAGATAAAGACGTGTATCATAATAATAACATGAAAAATAACTTGAAAATGTGGATACAACATTTAATTTATACATTCATGAACATATCACCAAGGTATATCCCAAAGGTGTCATAAAAAAATACCACGGTTATTCACCAAGGTATCGTAAAACTTGTCATCTCTAGAGATTAAATTTTTTACCCAATGCATTGGAGAGATATCAGGGTGCACCCTTAATATGTATTTATTTTCATGTGATCCACATAGATCATAATCATGCATTTCATAAATAAACCAAAGAGAATAAAAGAAATTGGTTTCATATCTAAATCATGACGTTTTAAAAAGTTCTTAAAAACAAGATCATCAAGTCATTTATAACCCATGGAAAGGGAATAAGGGTTATATGTATGTAAATTCCAGAATAAAATATATAAATTTTATTTCTTGATGAATACCCCCATAAATAAAATAGTTTTGGGTATTCACATAAAGAAAATAATATAATTTCTTGAGAGAAAGAGAGAAATTTTGAGATGAAATTTCTGCAGCAGAACGGCTATATAACATGGTTTTAGAAAACAATAAAAAGAGAGGGGAAAAGGGTATACCATCCATAAATGAATAATTTTACAGTATAGGGACATAATAAAATAGAAATAATATCATGGAATTGATATTTTAATGACATACCACTTGAAAAGGAAACATGAAAAAAAATGCGATTTCTTTTACGAAAATTCGGCAGCCTAACGGCATCACTTAAAATTTCAGAAAATCAATTGATGAGAGTGGAAATGGTCTCTCATCATTTTGGCATGAATTGGACAGTAATAAGTATATATAATAACATACCCCAACATAATAAGATGAAAACTAAAAGACATAACATAAAGGAAGTCATGACTTAAAAGAGGAGGGTGAAAGGTTCCCTTACCACTACCACAAAAACAGTTTTTCCCAGCACCCCCCCCCCCTTTATCAGTGATAACAAAAAAGCGCTGATAAAGGGGGGGTACCTTTATCAGTGCTCAAAAAAGCGCTGATAAATGGTGCCTTCATCAGCACTAAAAAAAGCACTGATAAAAGTACCCCTTTATCAGTGCTTTTTTTTAGCGCTGATAAAGCCCCCCCCCCCATTTATCAGCACTTTTTTTAGCACTGATAAAGGGACCCCCTTTATCAGCGCTTGTTTAGTAGCGCTGATAAAGGGTCAAATTCAAAAAAATATATATTAATATATAAATATAGTTATATTGATATAAATATAATATATAATTTTTAAATATATTTTAGATAAGTATAAATGTACATTTACACTTAATATACTTAATATATAAGATATTTAGTGAAAATGGAATCTTAAAAAATTTAAAAATTATTTTTAATTAATAATTTTCTAATTATTATGGAGTAATATTCATTTAATAACAATTTGAAGACTAAAAAATTTAAAAAAAAAATTAAAAAAGATCCAAAATATGTTGAAAACGCAACTCAAACTTCAAACGGCCATAACTTTTGATCCAAGTGTCCATATGAGTTCTACCACATATCAAATCGAAGCTTGCGACGAGCTCTACATCTTTATGATCGAGAAGGATCTTGGTCAAGTGTTTTTAGAGACCAAAAGAGGCCCATAAGGCCTCCAAAACTGAGTTTTTAGTCGGGGTACCCCGATTTTTTAACATTTTGTGGATTTTCAGCCTCGTTTAAGGGGGTATTATTGGCTTTTTTGGGTGGGGACTGAATTTATTCCAAGGTATTACATTCATATTGATATTATGTCTTTGAAATTTTATCGTTTTTTATAATGCACTGCTATTTATAATTAAATATATAACTATATGTACATATTTTTTATATATTCACACCCAAAAATTAAATTTTTAAAATAAATAATTAAACATATTTACATTTAAAATATATTAGCTTTATCTAAATAATAACTAATATCCATTTTATTTAAAATACCAATATATGAATATTTATATAACTACTATATATTAATATAACTATATATATATATTAATCTAGCTATATATATATATATTAATCTAGCTATATATATATATATATATTAATATAACTACATATATATTAATATTACTATATATATATATATATATTAATATCACTATAAATATATATATTCATATAACTATATATATATATTAATATAAATATATATTACTATACGAATAAATATAACTATATATATATAAATAGAGATATATATTAATATAACTATATATAGATATATTAATATAACTATATATATATTAATATAAATATATATTACTATACGAATAAATATAACTATATATATATATATAAATAGAGATATATATTAATATAGCTATATATATATATTAACATAACTATATATATATTAATATAACTATATATATATTAATATAACTATATATATATTAATTTAACTATATATATATTAATATAACTATATATATATTAATATAACTATATATATATTAATATAAATATATATTACTATATGAATAAATATAACTATATATATATATATATAGATATATCATGAAATAGCAAACAAATCAAAATAGAGTAGTGGTAAGGGCTTAGGCGCGTAGGGGGAGGTCTCGAGTTCAAAACCTACTGGAGGTAGAGGCGCGCGTATGGGGTGGATGTGGGGGGCTAGCGTTGATAAAGGGTAGATGGGGTGTGTGCAGGACACTGGAGGGGGTGGAAAGCGCTATTAAAAGTGGGGATCAAGCGCTATAAAAGCCCCTCCAAATTGGCATGATTTTTTTAATTTTTTGTAAATTTTTTTTAATTTTTTTTAATTTTTTTTTTTAATTTTTTTATTTTTTTTAACTTTTATCGGTTCTTTTTTAAAAGCGCTGATAAAAGGGTCATTTATCGGCGCTAAAACGAAAGCGCTAATAAATGAAGCGCTGATATAGGACCCCTTTATCACCGCTAAAAAAAGTGCTGATAAAGGGGTACTTTTATCAGTGCTTTTTTGAGCGCTGATAAAGGGGACCCCCCCCCCCCCCCCTTATCTTTGTCGGCTTTAACAGCGCTTTTCTAGCGCTGTTAAAGGCCATTTTTAGCGTTGATAAAGGGCGTATTTGTAGTAGTGTACCTTGAAGAGTAACTTTGAAATATTGAAGGTTGGGACCTTGGGGTGCTTGACGGAACCTTGGAAGGACTCATTGGGAGGTAAAAATACCATATATCCATTGAGGAGGAATTTGGAATGAAATTAATAAAGGAATGGGTTGGTATTTATAGCAAAAGTGGGGGAATATTTTATTAATTTCCAAAGGACACATCATCGATGGTATTTGAAAAACCATGGGCTTGCCCATGGTTTTGGACACTTGGGACACCTAATAACATATCTTACTATTCACAAGTCTACCAGAATTATAACATCATGGTTACATCATTAATGATGTCATTAAACACACCGAAACTCAAAACTGTATTTTCACTATTCATCGAAAAACAAAAAATTTTATAAAAATATCATAAATTCACCCTAACCTAATATTGATGCTCTGAATTCAAAAATGAACTCCATTTTTTGAAAATAATTTTCTAAATATTTTTAATTTAATTTTTAAATAAAATTATTATTTATTCAAAAAAACAACTCTAAAACTATAACTTGTTTTGTAAAACCTTGAAAAAGTAATCAAGGTCCCATAAAATTATCGTATAACCATAAGACAATAAACTAATAATTTATGATTACATTTTATGAAAATAAATTTCCATTTTAAATTATTAAATTAATTATAAAATTGTAAATAAAATATTTATGACATACAAAAATACCAAAACTTATACTATGATCGTTTTTTTTTTAACTTTTAAGATGTCTAAATTGTATTTATACATTCATGGGTGAAATTTATATTTTTTTGGTCAATTTACTATTCATTACTATTCATAAGGGTATTTTACTATCCACCAAAAAATTATTTTGATCTTATTTAACCACATTTTTCACCCTGATTACAACCATGTATGACGGGTTTTTGAAAATCATTTCACAGAAAAGGTTATTTAATAATGAAATATTTTTTACTATTCATCAAAATAACACTATTCATTAAGAAAACACTATTCATCCAACACTATTCATCAAAAATTAAGTTGATCTTATTAGACTCTAAATTTCTTACTGATCATAACTGTAGAAGACCATTTTTTCAAAATCATTTCACATTATTAGTTATTTAATGTATACAAAAAATATTTTAAAATACCCTTTTTCCAAAATTCACCAATAATATGAAACTTATATAAATTCATCCTATATTTATTTTAACATTTGAAATCCACAAATTTAACATAATAACATTTTTATTTATACAAAAGGATTACACAATGTAACTAAGGTCTCGTTACATAGCTCCATATAACACCTGCATAGGACCTAAGTGTAAGGTGTGCTATGGTGATAGAATCTTGGGGTGGATCGAACAACATTGCCCGAGTGGTGATTTCTATCAGCTTAAACTTCTCCCTTAGGTGATTTTGTTCAAGCTTCACATGTTGAAACTCAGCTTGGGCTTGGTCCAATGCAAAGCCTAGTGACGCAACCTCCATCCCAAGCTCCGACAGATGGGCTTCGTACGGCCCGAGTCTACTTGATGAGGCCATCGACTCTTCTTTATGTATTAATTTACCATGATCACTTGTATTTATAAACAAAAATCATAACATTAAGTGTTTAGCTTCCAATGTTCATATTGACCAATGATCATATAATAGTTAAAACCCAGTGGTATTATTTTAATTATACTCACTTCATTAATTAGAGGATATATTTTTGTTAAGTATAAAGTAAAATAATACAAAAAATCAAGAAACAAATATTATTCAAAAGTTTGGGTCATTACATTCTAGATGTTCTTAACACCATGCCAAAAAAATCACACAACCAAAACCTAACACTCTAGTGAAGAGGGGAAGATGATGAAAAATGAGATTGAAGAAAAAAGATTTGGGGGATAGTGAGGAAGGGAGAGGGAGGGAGCAAGGGAGCAATGCAATGCATGAATGAGAAGATCAGACAGGGTTAGGGTTTTCTAATAAATTTTCCACATTGATTATTTAATTAACTGATGTGAAGAATGTTGGCATGTTGATTTTTGGCATCAGTTATTACAATAACCGATATCAAAATTGTTACCACTATCATTTTTTATAATAACTGGCGTTAAAAATATATTTTATTCAGTCTTCCATGTTGATTATTAATAACCATTGTAAAAATTAAATTTGATGTTGGTTATTTAACAAACAACATCAAAAACTCTGTGGAAAATCTTTTTTCTACTAGTGAGATGGGTTTTACTGAACAACTAATTTCCAAATATGCAATTGAAATATTGTCAAAACTCAATACCACAAGATCTATCAAGAGAGTTTTAGAATAATAATATAATATAATAATGAACATACCTTTTGTTGATGTTGAACCTCCACTATGGTATTTGATGAAGATCTCTTCGTGAAAAATAACAACTTTTCACCTCTTAAAGTATCCACTGATTATTTCAATCTCTAAGAATAATTTTTGGTGGGATTTGACTCACTTCATGATTTATTAGAACCTTGGTATTAAAGGAGAATGAGAGACAAGAAAAGCTTTCGATATGGATTCCTTGGATCAAATTTATGGATACCATCACTACTAGTTCATCCTCATTTATATAGGGTTTTCTTGGAACTTCCAAGGGTCATGTGAGTAAATTAACTACTATAGATTTTTCTTTATCAAGTGCTCATATTTTTCAATGTTGAAAAAAAAAGAATTGATAAATAAAAAAATTGTTGATAAAAGGTAGTCTTTATGAGTGCTATTTTGAGCACTAATAAAAGACCCCCTTTGTCAACGTTTTTTTCACCAAAAAAGACACTTTTTACCAACACTTTTTTTCACTAATAAAATAAAAGGTATATATATATTATTTAAAAATCATATTTTAATATAAAAATATATTTATGTTAATATATTTGATTAAATATGATTTATATAATACTAAATATGTATCTACACTTAATATATAATATATTTACTAAAAATTTGTTTATAAGATAATCAAAAATTAATAGTAATTAATAATTTTCTAATTAGCATCAAGTAATAGACATTTAATAAATTTTTAGTGATATAAAAAATTAATAAATTAATTAATATCTTAATATGTTGAAAATAAGACTCTTCAATCATCCATAATTTTTTATCTAGATTTCTATTTAGGCTCCACGAGATGTCAAATCAAATACTGGGAAGAGGTCTACACCATTTAAATTGCAGAAGCCCTAGTTCCTATTTTTTCTTGGCCAAAAAATCTAAAAGGCATTCAAAACTGAGTTTTTAGTTGGGTTACACTAATTTATGAATATTCGATGGAATTTCAACTTTATTTAAGAAATTTTTCTTGTCTTTTTTTAGTGGAGACTGAATTTATTACCATGGATAACTTCAATATGGATGTTATGATGTTCAGAATCTATCGTTTTTCATATTATAGGGTTATTTATAATTAAATATATACATATATATACATATTTGTATATGTTTACGTAAAAAACTTTAATTGTAAAATAAATATTTAAACATGTCACGACCTGTCCCCTGGGACCCGTGTCGCGACTACCCCAAGCCTGCCTCCCAAAATCCAGGGGCTGACAACTAGCGCTGAAGGCTTTATCCTGCAAGTGGGAGGCATTTTTCGAGTACCTTTACACACGTACACTCATAACCCCTACCCAAAACACTGAAAAGGAAAACATGCATGCCACTAAGACAACCACTGAATGTAGAAGTACGAGTTGTAAGTAAAATGAGCTAGAATACAAACCCAACAAAAGACAAGTTGTAAACAAGGAAATACAAGGTCTGTGATAATCTGTCCACAGAAAACCCTACCTAAAGGGTAGGTGTAGAGTAGCTACCAGAAGTCGTAGGAGTACGCCTTGCATGTCCGGTCTCACTGGGCACCGCCTGGTCCTGGACCACCAAGGTCTCTATCAAAGCGTCGGTTGTCTGAACAAGACACAACACATGTGGGTGAAGCCCGTGCCGGGGTGAGTAACACAATACTCAATAGGGACCCCAAACCACAAAGAAACACTAGTGGAAATTCCACCTATACCAATGCTTTTTTTCCAATGGTTTTAACAAACCATTAGGAAAAAGACCCTATGACAATGGTTCATATGAACCGTTGGCATATAGTTCATATGGACCAATTTTCCCCAACGGTTCAAATGATCTATTGGGATATATCTATCTAAAATCACTTCGCCATCGGGATACTTCTCCTATCCCTAAGTCGTACTTATCCAAACCCTCGGTGCAACTCACATACTCCTCCCGTCCTCACCTCCACTCCCATACTGACCACCCCTCGCCGCCGCTCCCATTCCGACCACCCCTCGCCGCTCGCCGCTTATCGATCACCACTCGCCGCTCCCCGCTCATCGACACTCACACATCACCCTTCAAGTCACAGTTATCCAAACCCTACAGGGCCGCTCCACTCCTCCCTTAATTATTTCCGTTCTCATCCCCCTTGAGTTCCCCTCCTCCCATCCCAACTCCCGCTCACCGCTCGTAGCTCCCCACTCATGGTCGCTCACGAATCCCCCTTCTGTTGTGTAAGAATCAATTCTAACTCTCTATAATCTTGAATTCAGGTTAATTATGAGTTATTATTAGTATCTATATGATTCATTAAGGCTATATACCAGTCATTTCTAATGTTTTATATGATTTATTTTAGCTTTGTTGATGATTCATGCCTTTACAAAATTATCCAAAGGAGGGTGATTCAATAATGCATCATTGATTTCACCTATACATTGAATCAATGTTTTTTTATTCAACATTTGCATACATGAAACCCAATAAATATAGGAAATGTGTAATATAATCAGTATCCCAATTTTTTTGAGGGGTGATCTTTCTTATTTAGAATATTTTCTTGTTTCCTTTCTGTTGATACAATGTGTTTGACTTTATACTATTTTATGAGATCGTTTCTCTTCTTCGATGTGATTCTTTTTAATGGATTTTCCCTTTTTTAGAGGCATCTCACACGAGAGTATTTTTTGGTTATTTAATGATGTTGCATTGTTATGAACCTTGTTCATCTGATGTAAATCTATGTTCTTTATATAATGAGATCCTTGGGAGTCATCTCATAGGGTGGATGTTCAGGACCCTTTATCTCCTTTTCAAGTTTGTTTTAAATTCTAAAGGACATTAATTGTTTGAGAGATATATATTATAAGGTCCCAAATTTATAAAACCCTTTGTGTTTTATGAGGGTTGGAGGTTTCAAGAGGGTTATTAGAGCCTTTTACATTTTCAAATTATAATTTTATTCATGGTGTCACTTATTTGATCATGCATTTGATTTCTTGTCCATGTGGTAACTTGTCTGATTATGTAGTTACTAGTTTTTTTTTCCACCCCTTATTTGACTATGAAATCTCTCTTTTTTTCTTATGGTCAATTGGTGAGGTTTCTCACTTTTTTGTGTGAGGAAACATTGGAAGCTAGAGTAGCCTTCGGTTCTTCCATGAGATGGATTTGTTTTTCTAAAACATTATGTGAGAACATTTCTGGAGTATGTTGGAGTCATGAAATAACCCCAAATGTCTCCATGAGATAGCATAAATAACCCCAAGTGTCTCCATACATCATATCCTCCTCGCATGGATTGGCCACTCACCCAATCATATCAAACATATCGTATTCTATCCTCTCAATCACATAGTATATACTCATCTCTCGAGGATTATCCCATAATCCTCATCCCACACACTATAGTCTTCTCTCGACATGTAAACCATTCCTTAATTATATTCTCAAGAATATGGTCAAGAACCTCATTAAAATCATGTATTATAACCCATCCCCACTAACAAACCAAGACTCTTGGCATTATAATACCAATATGTCCGACAATACCCAATACTCACACTAGCATATCATCCTTGATCTCCTTAGTTGAACTTTTGAATCATTAAATAGAGTAAAACCTTTCATAATACATTTTATAGACTTTGAGGGACTATCCCACTCTAAGAACCCACCAAGATTCCAATCCATCCTCATAAGTATTTCCTCATCAAACACTAGACGTACAATTGCCACATCTATCACCATAAGTACCAATCCTCTTAGGAATATTTTACTTGATCTAAACCCTCATCCATTCCATACACATATCATAAAAATTATAAGACATATGTTAGACCACTCATATCCCAATCGATATCTTATCCACTTGGATACCTAGTGACAGGGTGATTTCATTTCCATAAAATCACTAAATAATTTTATCTAAACCTAGGTGGCTTGTGAACACCATATCTATAGGTCTACTATATTAATCTATTTACTTTTATTTACCATCCTTAGACTCCATGACTCCCATGGAACATAGTTATAATCAATCCCTTGGCAATCTATGATCGAATAATCAAGTTAGTTTTTAAGGGTCTATCGAGGCTCTTAATACTGTCTTTATATACATAATAATTTTTATTTAAAGAAACAATTAATTTAAGTAATGGTTGATCACCCATTGAGGTACTTATACTTCATCTTCTAACTGCTAAATGATGTATTCCCTCCACCTGAATGAGTAATTAAATAACTTCCCTTCCATGTTCATGTAAAACCTATATTTTCCAAAGACATCATACTAACCACAAATATATAGGTGAGAAAAATCAGAATACCAGTCCATGATCACATCATTAGTCATAGCTTCATCACAAATCTTCATGCCTTAAGCCTTATATTAATCATATGATTTGACATATACTTACCATATTAGTGAATGATGATTCATATTCAATCACTAACAATTTTTCCTACTCAATATCTAATAGATATCAAGATATAGATTGTGTAAGCTCATATAGGAAGTTTTGGTCATTTAATATTAGTTGTAATCACTTCTAATAATGTTTTCATCCTTCCATTCCACAATAACTTTACACCACAACCTATCTTGACCCTTTAGTAATGGTGTAGCCATGTAATTTCCCAAAAAAACTTATATTAAACAAAACCAAACTAAGATGAAACTCAATACAAACTAATTATATACCATTTATGGGAAGATTAATCGTTAATTAATAGGAATGAACTTTTTGATAGTATCATTTTGAAACATGGATTTGTTTCCCCCTTGCTTGCAGGAACATGATTTGACCCATGTGGCGTTGTGGTTCTTATATGTTGGGCGGTGACATGTATATTCATAGGATACAAGTATGTTTTAGTTTAGTTTTTATTTTATTTTCTTTATCGCATTGGCCACTTAGGTATTTTATTGGTTTATGTGGACAGGGAGTAGTTATATTCTATGAAGGAGACCAGAAGGGGTTCAGATTGTTTTAGTCCACTGGCTTTGATCCGAGGTAAGATTCTATGATTACTACTTGTCTCGCACCTCATATATTTTGGGGATTTTAATGTTTTTGACTCCATATTTTTTTTGGTAGGGAGTTGGATCATTTTGTGTTGGTTCGGGTGGATTTGGTTCTCGCCAATCGAGGTAAGGCTTTAATGCTGTTGGTTGGTTTTTCACTGGTTATGTAGGGTCCTTTATTTGTTTTAAGGTTCTTAATATCCTTTGTGTAGTGTGTTGATCCCTGCTCATTGGTTTTGAGTCACCAAGTCAAGGGTGACTCACCTGCGTGTGCATAGGTAAGTAAGTATATGTATGTGGGTTCCCCCGTTACATGTATAGTCAACCATGTCAATGATTATGCACGTATGGGTCTAGGTGTGCCCATGTATATATATAAAAATGCATATAAAGATGAGTGGAGACTGGTATATGCATATAAGCATATGTGTAAGGATCCCCTTGCACATGCTCATGGCCATGAGGGTGTGTGCATAGGGGCTAGGTGTCCTTGAATGTGTGTGTAGGTGCATATACCCAGTGGGAAAGCATCAACTTTTAGTTAGAAAGCTCCATGAGCCAAAGTGGACGGCTTGGTTCCACCTTGAGGTAGGGTCCCTCTCCTAGTCTCTTTAATTCAAGAATGATTTAAATTTTATTTACCTTCTTTCTTAATTATGCTTAATTATATTGACCTGCATATCTTGAATAAGTGTTCTTCTATATAATCGTTTCATTTGATAAATAAAGTCATGTTTTTATAATAAAACCCCTCCAACAGAGGTGCACTGTCTGCGAAAACTCACAGTGATAGTTATGTTGATCTAGTTGCTTAACTTATTGCATTTGATTTGTGCTGAATGAGTTTTAGAATAAATGTTAAATATAATTAAATGAATTTTGTGATAAAGAAATTCCATGATTTTATAATAAAACCCCTCTAACGGAGGTGCGCTATCTTCTAAACCAAAGAGTAGTGATAGTTATTTGTATCATGTTTAGATTTGGTTTGAGTTTTCCATATGCCTCTTGTTGGTGTTTTTTTTTGTGGATAGTTAGTTTTTGTTTTCTTTGAATAATATAAATTGGCTTATCATACTCGTTCAGCTCAAATGACATTTCTCGAGTAGGCATATGCCTTACCATGTCACTTTTCTTTTCACCCTTTGAATATTATAAATGAAATTGTCATGTTTAGGCAAAGTGAATGAATTTGTAAATGGTTTATGTTGGGTGTATGATTCCTAGTCATTCTTGTCTGAACTAGTGCATAGGGTTCATTTAAGCTCAGCTCATACATTTTGAAGTTTCATTGTAGGGTTCATTGTACCCTACAAAGTCTCTCTTTCCTTCGGTGCTCCTTTTGAAGATCCAATCATAAGTTTCATGTACCTTATGAAGTCTTCATTGTACCTTATGAACTTTTCGGACTTTGCGAAGGAACCTTATGAGCTTCATGACTGTTACGAAGGAATATTACAAGGTCCAGTTTACCTTGAAATTCTATTATACCTTATGATGATCTACGCATACCCTGGTAGGTTTCCATGCCTCTACCCAAAACAGCATCAGGGTGTACCCTCTGAAATCCAGTATTAGGGACCCTATGAAATCCAGTATTAGGGTGTACCCTACGAAGGTCTTCTTCACATTTCAGCTAACTTCACAGCTTTCCAAATAACATCAAATCCTTCTCAAATCACTCCAATAATCTTTAACCTTTTCAACAACCTTCAAATCATCTAAGACATCTTATTTTAAGTGATTTGGAACATGATTTATGTATTGACAACAAAAACCAACACATTAACCACATATACTTCAACACTATCAATACCTTCTTCTCTAGAAAAATTCCACATGCTAGAGGGAACTTCTTGTCTCAACTATCTCCTTAAGTACTCAATATCTTCAAAACATCTCTTGATCTCAGCAATCTACCCCTTTAGATTTTGTTGCCAACCAAAGAACATAAATCACTTTCAAACTCAAACCACTTAGCCATGAATAATCATTCAATAATTCTATGTCTACTTGAGAAAACTCGGTGTAGGATGTCCATAAGATAGTGATTTACATTCATACCTTCACAAACTTTGAATCTCTTGATACCACTTTTAAATATCATGAGAGATGAGTAGGGAATCAATACTTATTCAATCTCAAAATCATTCATTGAACCTGTAAATGAAATATTCATGCAACCATGCTTAGAATACTTTTGAATCAGTTCACAGGTTACAAAAATAGTTAACAAGTTTTTTGATTTTTTAAACATATTTTAGATTTTATACAACCATGATCAAAAACGTTTTAGAGCAGTTCACAGGTTATAAAAATAGTTCACAAGTTCTTGATTTTTTAAACCGATTTCAGATTTCCTACAACCATTCTATAAAAACTTTTAGAACGGTTCATAGGTTATGAAAACAGTTCACAAATTCCTGATTTTGTAAACATATTTCAGATTTTCATTTTTCTGTAAATAAATTCCAGATTTTGACAACCCAACACATTGCTGAATTCATAGCTTATCCCTTTTAGCATCTATTTCTAAATACATGCTTCCCTTTTAGAGATCACTTTCCCAAAAGTTTAGACACATATAAAACTCTAAACACACCTATCATTTCCAAAACCACACAATAGATGTATCGTGAAACCTTAAGAGCCCACACTATGTGCTAACCTCAGTCAGTCTATCCTCATTTGACTCATTCCTTGAGCACCCATCTCCATTCGTCGGCATGTTTCCACCTCAATTCATTTCAATACCTTCACTACCAAAGGCATTACACAACCACCCAAACCCACCAATTTGAATCTGTACCCGACCCTAGTGTAGTTCAATAGTCAAATCCTCTACTAACTCAAAACCACATTTGTTTCCTACCGCATGCAACAACTCACCTCAGATACCCAAACCTCATATTTCTTTTCAAAAATACCCCAATCCCATGCCCACAATCGACTCAATCATATACCCTAAATGATTTTCTATTTAAACACCCTATGAAAACTAATTGCACACATCAAGGATTCCTCACTAGAATTACAATGCCACCCCAACCAATCCAATCACAATGCCACCCCAACCAATCCAAAGCCAGTTCCACAAACCTATGATCCTTCTATAATAAGGATTATATCTTTGAAACAAATACATCACTCCCCACCATAGAAGTTTCATCATCATCAACTCACCCAAAAAAACATCAACCACTTTTTCAAACTCTCCAACCACTACTAAAGATATAATTAGACATGTCTATATTTCCTACACCTGAGCAACCAAATGAAACATCAACTGTCACTCATTCCCTACATCCTTGAATGAAACCCAAGGTATTATTCAATATTTGATCCACTATGAGGACCTCGCCCATAAATAGTCAATAGTGTAGTTTCCACCATGTGGCTTCACAAAAACTCTCCATGATCATAACCCCTAAGATGTTTCATATCTGTCCAAAAGACAGTAGGGTATCTAGACATATAGCCATTTCCCCCCATTATTCTAATGAAGATATTATTGTTTTTGGAATGATCGTCACTAAATAATTGTATGCTATGATTTTATCGATGAATACCACCAACATTCATCTATTTCAGATGTCTCCAATCACTACATGGACATTTCAAATTCATTTAAAAGTCTTGGGCATCCCTACCCATGATAATATCATCACATCGAAATCATTCATCCACCTATTCATAGTTTTCTTTCCTACTCAAGAAACTCAGCCTATGCCCTCTAACTGGTCCTACCCATAGTAACCACATGCACTAGAAAAACACCAACACTCCAAGCGATTCTCATTTAATGAAAACCAGGCACCTCCATGTGCTTCCTACCAAAACCAAATCTCCCATGCACAGTCTCCACCCAAAGAGAAAGTTTGCAAATAAAACCACATCAACCCACATTTCCTTGAGCACATATTATTATCATGATCAAATTTATAAGTATAAGGAACACCCATTTTAATATACATTACACAGGCTAGGCACCCAAACATGGCCATATCTCTAGAAGCCAACCACAAGGGTAAACCACAAGCACTCAAGTTCTCTTACTCAAAACCAAAGCCACCCTAAATTACAAAACCCATATCAGGTTTCACCATTCATGTACTACTTTCAAAGGTCCAAAAATCCATCTTGATGTCACACACCCAAAATCACACATAGCCTACTTGACCTATCTCATATTCTGATGCATTTATCTAAGACTAATTTTACTTCTGAAGTAATCACACATTTATTCCTTTCATTTTCTCATCTACCTCCAGAGCCTTAAACACCATATTTTATTCTTATTTCTTGTAAATTATTTTCAATTTAAAATTTCATAATTTATTCCAGTGATTACTACACCATGTTTTTTCCATATTTTTTTATTGAAACTCTCTTCATAAGGTGAAGTTAACCTTACATTCCTCAGGAATCAATATTATGGAATCAATCTTAAGGACATTTTCAATTCGTTAAGGTGTTCTATTCTTTAGATCATCCTATTTTCTTCATATTTTGATGACCATAGTTTCTAGGTATTTATACAACCTTAAAAAGTTAAGTGTGTGACTTCTAGTTAGTCTATTAACCAAAATCATCCCAATTTTGGGAAGATTTGAAGATGTCTAAAATCGTTGGGGAGAAATCTGTTTGTCCCCATTTCTGTGGAATCTATTTATCTCGGTGGTTTCGAACTCACCAAATAGATTCAATCCATTTCTTTCGGTGGTCCTATAACTTTCAATGGAATCGAGATCCTCCGACTGCTTCACTTTAGATGTTTCGAAACCTCCTGCAAGTTTTGTGTGGCTTGAGTTAGACCAGTGGGTTAGCGATCTATTCCTTCATCTCTAACCTACAGATATGGTATTTTTTTCTTAGATGTTGGGAAAAAAGAGGCATACCATGAAGGTTCATAGAACATGGAAGAAGCGGAGGCCTAGAAGGAGGGTGATGTCGGCAGATCCATTTCTAAGGGAGTTCCCCTTCAGAACAGATTCTTAGATTTAGGTGAAGGGCCTTCAGATGATGATGATTCATGGACTGGAAAAGGGTTAGTAACAGAAATCCCAAGAAGGCTGGGAATTTTAAAAATGAGAAATCTTCAGTGATTCAAGAAGGAGTAATTGAACCTTATAATAATTATCATACTTTATTAGAGTAAGAGGATGAGAAACCAACATTTTTCTTCTAGAATGGAATGAATAAAGGAAAGAAATTGTCCATTGAATTTGACAATCTCCTAGTTACTATTAACCAACTGGTTTATTTAATATATCTCCAAAATTTCCTTCAGATTTTCAATCTATATTAACCAACCAGTTTCTTTAATATATCTCCAAAATTTCCTTTGGTTTTCAATCTCTCCAACTACTAGCTTCTCAACATTTATCAAAACTTTTGTAAACAGTTATCTTTAAACTATTAACACTTTGTACTTAACTTAAAGATCAGTTTAACAAAAAATTTGTATCTTGGAGAGGTGCAGGTTTTCAATTTTACAGGTTGGGGTTTACAGGTTGGGAAATATATTGGAGAGGAGCAGGTTTATATTTTTACTGGTTTGGGTTTACATCTTTGGAATCAGGGGTTTACATGCAGGTTGTTTACATGCAGGTTGTCCACATGCAGGATGCAGGCTTTTTACATGTAGCCTGTCCAGTTTTGGGGATATAAGATGTATAACAATGGTTCTATAACCGTTGGTATATAGATTATTCCAACAGTTATGAAATTATTGTTATACAGGACAGGGTATTCCAACGGTGGATAGAGTATGCCAATGGTTCTGAAACCGTTGGTATATAGGTATACCAACGGTTCTGAAACTGTTGGTATACTACGGGTTGGAATAAAATGTATACCAGTGGTCTAAAAACCGTTGGTATACCCACCAGTACCAATGGTTCATCAACCATTGGTACATATATATACCAATGGTTTAAGTAGAACCGTTGGTATAGATTAATTTCAGACCATATATGCCAATGGTTCTCTAGGAACCATTGGTATTGAGCTACTACCACGCCTCACATACCAACGGTTTGTGAAACCATTGGGAAATACTATCCCAATGGTTTTAGTGGATATCCCAATGGTTTAAAACCATTGGGAAAGATGTAATTTCCAGTAGTTAAAGACCACAAAAAAAAGTACCCACTAAGAATTATCATCTCACACAAGTATAACCTAAAGTATAGAAAGAAATATTATCAGTTGTAAAGATAAAAAACTTGTACTATTGAGGGAATCATCCCCAATGAGTCACTAATGTCTATTGGGTCACTGAGGCCCACTCTTCTGTCGTGCCACTGATATCCACTCGTCAATTCCTCCTCGTCACAGCCAACCACAGGATTTCCGCTCGTAGCGTGCTTAATTCTGGGAGAATATATTCCTCAAGCCATCAGTCATAACTCAACCTCCATAAAAACTCATTTGAATTATGTCAAAAGGACCGCCTCGTCGTGAGGGTCGCAACACCATAAACGGATCGTCAATCAGACATATGGTTTGGAAGTTATGTCTGTTTTACTGAAAAGGGGTCGGTGGAGTATGGGTCTGGCCTGACCCGGGGCGAACCCGACCCGGTCCAACTGACCCGGGGTGGACCCGACCTGGTTCGGGTCTGACCCATCCTACTGGGCCCGGACCGGACCGATTAGTCCAACTCCGGCCTGTAACACTCGAATATTTCATAGTATGTTATCTCTTCAAAGTATTTCAATAACTTGTGCTACACGCAACACCGAGTTCGACCGCACCATAACTTACCAAACTAGCCGTTAAAAAAAGAGGTTATGAATAGTATTAACCACATTTTAAATTTTATATATCCTATATAATTTTAACAATTATCTTTTGTGTTTCTTATAAATAATATAAGAAAAACTCAAATTTGAAGATAAAAGAGGTATTTTTCAAAAAATGCAATTTTTCAGCATTTTAATGACGAACCCTTTTTAAATCAAATATTTGACACTTTTATATATTAAATTTAGTGAAACTAAATTCTTCTTTAGAATAGGAACATAAAAATTTTGATTTTGATAAATTTTTGGTACTTTTCTGATAACTTTCATATTTTGATGAATAATAAAAAAATACTAAATTTTAATTAAAAACAACTTTTTTAATCAAAATATTTTATAGTGTTAAATTATATATTTTAGTGGTTTTAAAGTATAATTAAATTATATTTTTATCATTTAATATAATTTAGGTAATTTTATGTAATTTCACATTTAAACTGGACATAAACAAGTGTCAATCTTTTGATAGTTATTATTTCTTAAAAACACACTTTCTGTTTTGACAACGGGAATTAATTTTAAATTAATTTCTTCCACTTCTGTGTTTTGAATTTGGAAAAATGGATTCAATATTAGGAATCAGTATGTCTAAATTGTGTAAATAGGTATGTTTTATTTTTAGACATTATGAATATTTACATCAGTAAATATTTTATTTACAATGGTTAAATGGTAAATCCGGTAAATTAGGGTAAAAAATAATATTATAATAATATTAAATTATCCTAACACATGTCCTAACCCTGTTGGATGATACATGTCTGACCATGGGCATCCTTGGGTAAATTTGAGGACCCCATAGAGCCACTTGGGAGTGATAATGACATTTTATATTAATTAATCTAAAGTAAAGATAAAAATAACAAAAGCATGTATCTTTTAGTAAAAAAATTTATATGGGGTTATATAATTGATCTCTTCGACTATAAATATTCATCTTAAAGATAAAATATTTCCTACATGATGATATTTTATTTATAATTTTTAGACATAAAATAAATATATTTATTTTTGACACAATAATGATGCAGTATTTTCCTTATTAATAAAAGAATCAAATAAATGATATTGTAAATATTAAAATAAATGTAATTTGAAAGTTTTGATGTCATCCACGAATTTTCTAGGTGAATATGACATGTTAGGGTTTATTCAATTTATTTTTTCAAAGTAATAAAGTTGTGATGAATTTCACAAAAACTAAATACTAAATAGTGTCAAAATTGACATAAATGAGTTTTTAAAACAAATATTATATTATTAAATTATATAATAGTCATAAAAATATAAGGTTATGTCAAATAACTTATATAATTATAGGTATATCACTAATGAACCACTTGAGGTTCTCTTAGCATTTTATAGTAAGTTTATTAACCAATTATTATAATAATACAAGAATACATGGTAAAAGTTAAACTATTTAACTAAAAGTTAAATCTAAAAGATAAGGTTAATATGGTTACCCAAACTTGTATAAAACCTATTTGTTGAGAGGTTTTAGACCCATACCCACCTTATCCTCTAAATAAATCATTTTTGATCCATTATAAACCAAAAATTATTTTATTATAAAATAATATTTCAATCTTTTCCTAAGGTGCCTCTCACCTCTCTTATAAAAGGGAACTTCTCCTTCTCTCAAAATCACACCTCCAAAGTCATTTGGATTGGAAAAAACCTTACCAAATATATTTATAACTTCCCTAAAATAAACTTAGAGTATTTACTTTGATCATAAAGCCAACCTAAGGAGCTCTTTTGATCAACTCAAAAGGAAACACCCGAAGAAGAGGTAATAATTTTACCACCCTCTTTCAAGTTCTTTTCTTCTTCCAATTCCTATTTATTTGTTGTTTCCATACCAAAATAATAACTCCATTACCTCCTACATATTGTGATGTTATTATAAATATGGTACAACCATATTATTTATTCTATCCATCCTATAAATGACAAACTCTCCATACGTGCGTACGTACGGCTTATCGTCTCCACGTCGTGGTATAGTTTGTTATTCAAACACTTTATTATTTGGATGGGTATAATAATTAGTATAACTGATTTAAATAATAAATATAACATTTTAATGATTCTTTATATATGATATATCATCCAATTACATACGATTTCACTATCAATATAATGATATTGTCGCTCGTGCGTACGTACGGATTACCGTCTCCACGACGCGATGAGATTCATTCCCACGTTTACCATTCAACAATGATTATAAAAATATATATTATTAATAAGTATGTAATATATTACATAATAATTCTATTTAATATATATATATATGTATGTATGTACTTACATATATCTTATTCACTTACTTCCATTCAATACGATATGAAAACAGAAACAGCGTTTATGCATACGTACGGCCTACCGTCTCCATAAACGGTGTCTTCCATTTCATATATATATCTATTATAAATATTTATATTCTAAATATATATGATATATAAATCAATTTTTATATTCTTGAAGTATTTAAATCATGATCTAAATGATATGATCAAGAATAACAAGTTAAAACACGTACGATAAAGAAAGTGATTATTACCCAAAATGTAAATTTAACATGGAAATCATTATTAAATGGGTAGTATAAAGTCATAAATGAATCATGTATGATATAATAAATATGAATATGGTTCTGGTATAATTTAATAACATACTATGGTCATTATACAGGAGTTTAAACGTACCCTCGACCAAAGGAAAGTGCAAGGTAAGGGTTAATTTTACAATCTCTTTATTATCCAAGGTTGTTTTTACATAAGTATCTATTGGGACCTCTTTATCATCCACATTCGTGTTTTCTTAAAAATTTATTTCAAAACATTTTTACTATTTACTAGACTATGGGTTAAAGTCATTTATACCCTTATTTGACCTTATATGTTTTGAACAGAATCTTTCCGTCATTTTCCAAACAAGGTACTTTATGGCCTTTTCGACAAAATTAAGGTAAGAATGTTTTTTTTAACTTATACGGAGGGTCATCTAATTTCCATCGTCATAAAATCATCAAATATTCACTTACAATCTTATAAGAATATTTTAAAAATAAATGTTTTCTTTTATAATTATGTGACTTTTAAATGATTTCAAAATAGAAAGAGGTATTTCTTTCAAATAGTTTTCATTTTATCTATGTCAACATCCTTTGATTAATTTTAAACTTGTTTGAAGTTGATTTATTATGATACTAATCATACATATTGTATTTAAGGTTTTGTGATATGTTTTACTATGGATGTGTTATTTTTATACCACTCATAGTTTATGGTTAAAGTATTGACATTTTGTATGCTAGTTCTAATACGAATGTTTATGTTATGTTTCAACCTTTTTATATGAGGAATGTATTGGATGTAGTTGGGGTTTGGATTAGTGGTAAGCACCCCATAATCCCACATGAAAAATGGGGGTTCAAAACTATTTGGGCACAGGTACTGTAGCAGTACTGTAGTGGTACTGTAGCGGTGGTGGTACTGTTGATCGGTGGTACTGTAGCGGTGGCAGGACACTGTAGCGGCAGCAAAGAACTGTAGAAGTGGCGGGTACTGTAGCATCCGGGTTACTATTCACATAATGGGCCTTGGGCCAAAAATTTGGGCTTGCGGGCTATGTAATGGGATACATGCCCACTGGGCCTTCGGGCTATGTAATGGGTCTCCCTCTACCTAGTTAAAAGAGGTCTTTGCTTTGCTTTAATAATAAAATGAGGCTTCGGCCCCAACCTTTAAAAAAAATATGAGGAATGTATTGGACATAGTAAGTGACAGGTGGAGCCCGCTATAGCTCCTCGATGCATCATTAGGTCTCATGAGATAATTAGATGTGGAATTGGCCGAGGATTTTCCCAATTTGATATATGGTTTTGGCTGAGGCCTTAATCATTTTTAGACGTCTTGGCTGAGGCCTTGACAAAATGTTTCAGAATGTCTGGAATTATACATTCCCTCATTATGAAAATAATATTGATGGTTCATGTGGTTATTCGACTAGTATAATACCCATGACTATGTTTTTTTATGGCATTATTTACTCAGCTTATATTTCTGCCATAAAGTGTTCATGTTTATTATTTGTAAAGGCATGTTCTTTCAATTATTCACCATGCCTATTGTTTATGTTATCTTCCGCTAAATTGTTTACTCTTACTGAGTGTTTGATCTCACCCCTTTCTTGTGTTTCATTTTCTGAGGATTCCAAGAAGTATTTTATGATTGATAAGTAGGGTTAAGATAATGGATTAATGGAGTTATCAAAGGATCATTTATGTTTTTTTTTTGTTTTCTAATGTGTAATGTAACATTCATGTATGTAATATATTTTCCAAGACTGCTAAACTGATCGGTCTTTCGGGACTTGATTCCTTGTAATCATGTCAATGCTATGTAATAAAGCACCGACTCTGGGTAACTGAGGTCGGGGAGTTACAGTTGGTATCAGAGGAAGTTTAGCAACAATATTGGAAATAGATTTAGAGAAACTAAAATTAAATAACATTACCCTGAGATATACTTTGAGGATTAGTATAGAAGAACTTCCTAGAATTTTGGTAATGTAGAGATTTTGTGTATTTTCCAAGCAATACATCTCTTTCTGGATACGAGCAGGTAGAGGTGGCTCTGACACAGATGTACCTAGGAGTGAAAACTATGTCAAGGAGTTTTGGTCTTGACCCAGGGTATCCTGGTACATGACAACGGGCCTTGCTGCACTCTTGGTTATGACACTCCTGGGGGATATTCTTAGGATAATTCACATTTTCATTACATGTCATTATGAAGGATTTAGGAGTAAATACTTCCTCAAAGAAAACATTTTATGATTATATATTATATACATAATCTTTTCAATTTACGTTAGGTATTTTACAAGTTTGGAATTATGCATTGCGATTCATAAACTAACCCAGTGTATGCCATTGTTTAGAAATGTTGCCCAGTAGATGGAATGAGAACTCCAGCAATACACATGATCCAAAGAGTAATAAGGATCATATATTTTATGGTATTAATACAATATTTAGAAAGGAAATATTCTCCCATGTATTATCATCATATGAAGAAATATTATCATGTGTTAATAAGATAAGTAAATAATTCTTTGATCCCTATGGATTTGAAGGGAATCCAGAGAATAAAATGATGGAAGAGAGAAAGGTTGATAAAGTGAAGAGGGAAAAGAAGGATTTTTCCATATGTGATAACTGTAAAAAGAATCACCTTGGTAAATGCTTGAAGGGAATGGGATTTTATTATAGGTGTGGAGAAAAAGGACACCAAGTACGTGATTGAAAGGGTAAGAAAAAGTTTTTAAATGTACAATGCTTCGTTTTCAAGGAGTTGGGACACTACGCGAAGCAATGTCCAAATCATCAGAGTATACCGCAAATGATGTTGTTGTATAATAATAAAGTTATGATATTACCACATATGAAGAGTAATGACTAGTTTTCTTATGTTTATATTAAATAATTATGTCATTTGAGTGTTGTATCAATGATGTACTGGTTATAATAATTATGGAGTATATAAGGATTGTATTGTAGTACTATTTCATTAAGGACTTGAGATTGTGTGGAACCAAGAAAAGTGACTCAATAGCGGGTTAAATTTTTTGGAAAATATATGGTTGAGAGAAAGATAAACCATAATATGGTTTCGATACTGAGGTAGTGATTTTGGAATAATATATGATTGATTTGGATAAATTATATTGGATATTCTTGACTACCTTGAAACTGATTAATGATTTGTATATTCCATCATTGTTGGAGTTTACAACATTTTTGGATAGAATGAGTATATCCAGTATTCTATATAGAATAAGGTAGAATAAATGTAATCAATAAGGTTTTATGGTAATTCAGGGTGTTACAGTGTTTTAAAAGAATACATGATGAAGGTTTTCACATGTTATGACATGGAAAAAAGGATCTCCATTGTGTTTACCTTTCTTATAAATTTTGGACTGTGAGTTTGGACAGAAGTATTTTGGATAATTCTAAAGGTTGTAATTGATTAAGTTTGACATTGGATACTATTGTTAAGGTTAAATCATTTCTTGAGATTATTTTTGGATTGTCATAAAAAGGAAAACCCGGAGGTCAGGTAACAACCCATCGCGTCCGGCAAGGCCGTGAGACTTGAACCCGCAATCGAAGGGAGACAAGGGTGCATCACCTACCACTAGCCTATGTGATGTCCTGGATTATATAATGTAGTTTTTTTAAATGGTCTGACAAATTAATTATAAATTCATTTTTTTGGAACCCTATACAATTAGGATAAATAGAATATTTTTGAATTCTATTATCCTTTGGTGTGAAAGATGAGTTTGTGGTAGGAATTAGTTGAAGGATGAAACTCTACTTATCAAGTATATTTTTACCTCTTATTCTATGAATAAATTAATTCTTAAACTTTAATTAAGTGGTCTTAAAAACAAAAATGTGTTATCCTAATACCTTATGTTTTGTTGAACTGATGATATTTTAAATCATCATAGATTTATGGCTTTGAGGCCCTCAATTTTACACTTGTTTGTGATTGATGACCTCAATCACTCTATAAAAATTTACATTTTTCCTCCAATTATGTGTCTCTAATTTCCACCAATGTTCTTCTAATCGAGATCATAATTTGGTGGTGACTTTTTCATTTCTCTTTCCCTCTTGTTAAGACTAAATTTTATTAACCCAATTTTTTATGTGGGTATTCCACAAAGGTATTTTTCTATTTTAACATTTTTTTTTCAAAAAAAACAATTTCAAATTGTGAGGATGCAATTTATTGAAGGAGGTGAGAATTTAACACCCCAATATTTCATAGTATGTTATCTCTTCAAAGTATTTCAATAACTTGTGCTACACGCAACACCGAGTTCGAGCGCACCATGACTTAATAAAACTGGCCCTTCAAAAAAGAGGTTATGAATAGTATTAACCACATTTAAAATTTTATAAATCCTATATAATTTTAACATTCGTCTTTAGTGTTTCTTATACATAATATAATAAAAATTCAAATTTTAAGATAAAAGAGGTATTTTTCAAAAAATGCAATTTTTCAGCCTTTTAATGGAGAACCCTTTTTAAATCCAATATTTGACACTTTTATATATTAAATATAGTGAAATTAAATTCTTATTTAGAATGGGGAAATAAAAATTTTAATTTGGATAAATTTTTGGTACTTTTTTTATAACTTTCATATTTTGATGAATAGTGAAAAATACTAAATTTTAATTAAAAATAACTTTTTTAATAAAAATATTTCATAGTGTTAAATTATACATTTGAGTGGTATTAAAGAATCATTAGATTATATTTTTATCATTTAATATAATTTAGGTCATTGAATGTAATTTCACATTTAAACTAGACGTAAAAAAGTGTCAATCTTTTGATAGTTATTATTTCTTAAAAACACGCTTTCTGTTTTGACAACGGGAATTAATTTTAAATTAATTTCTGTCACTTCTGGGTTTTGAATTTGGAAAAATGGATTCCATATTTGGAATCAGTAGGTCCAAATTGTGTAAATAGGTAACTTTTATTTTTAGACATTATGAATATTTACTTCAGTAAATATTTTATTTACCATGGTTAAATGGTAAATCCGGTAAATTATGGTAAAAAAATAATATTATAATAATACTAAATTACCCTAACACATGTCCTAACCCTATTGGATGACACATTTCTGACCATGGGCATCCTTGGGTCAATTTGGGGACCCCATGGAGCCACTTGGGAGTGATAATGACATTTTATATTAATTAATCTAAAGTAAAGACAAAAATAACAAAAGCATGTATCTTTTTGTAAAACATTTTTTATATGGGGTTATATAATTGATCTTGTAAAGACCTGGAATTTCTGTGGAAAATTTTTTCTTAAATTCATGGGAATTTTACGAGTCCGCAAAAATTTACGGTGCTTGATTCTGAGGCCCGGTGTGCTCGGAATCAATTTCTGAAGTTTTGTTCGGGAACGTTCAATGAACGTATGAGCGGGATTTTATATCTTTTGAATCGGTGCTCGGAATTGAAATATGAGGGCACCGTTGAGCTCGCAGCGTCATTGATTGCTTAGTGAGACCTTCATCGTAGTTGTGTTCTCACGAGAATGGAAGTTAGATATTGGGTTTTTAATTAAATTGAATAAAAAAAATAAAATGTTAACTTTTTTATTTTTGGTGGTTAAAAGCTCCAAGAGGAGGTTAGTGGTGGGGTCCACCACACCATAACCTCCCATGAGAGGTTATGGAGGTGGGGCCCACCTACACATAACCTCCCTTGGGAGGATATTCCATGGTGGGGACCACCCGGGGGTTGTAACCCCTTGGAACCCCCAATTAAGTGGAGAGCCTCTTCACCTTCCTCCACCATTTATTTGAGCCAACCCACTTCATTTATTTGGTTAAGTTTCACCAATTAATTAAACTCCACCTTTTGAAATCTTTTGAATTCTTTCCAACAACTAAATAATAGACAAACCTATTATTTTATTTTGGTTGGAAACTTTTATTTGGGTGGGACTTTGAGAGAGGACTTGGAAGAATTTGGAGAACTTCATCCTCTCAATGAAGAAGGGTGAAGAACGCCTCTTCATCATTCCCCGAAGATCGTCGAACTCCTTCATCGATCTTCAACCGTGCCAAAAGAGAAGGAGACGACCGCGAAGAATGCCGTCTTCGACTTCGTCCCCTCCGAACGCTCATCCGCCAATGACAGTTGTCCACTTCTTTTTCCGACAACAACGAATTGACATCCTCCATACCTCTCCTTCCACCGTCAACGATTGTCAAGTGAGGTAGGGGGTTTTGAGTTGATTTATTGTGCCCGTTCTACGTCGTTGAATTTATGAAATGTGAATTTCCGATTGATAACGCCATAATGAGGAGGGATTGGACCGTACTAACACGGCCCGACCCTCCCCCTTTGTTGTTCTAATTTGTTGAATACGGTGGCGTCGCAACACTACCGCCAGAGGAACGGACCGCGGCAAAAGCAACGGCGGCCGGTGACGGGCAGGCCGTGAAGAAACCGGTGGCGCAAGGCCGCCGGGTCGCCAAGAGGGTGCGGCACCATCATGCCACGTAGAAGGAGAGTCGCGGCCACGACGGGCCATGGTGGAGGCGCGCGGCGCCGTCGCGCCGCGCGGAGGCCAGCAGAGGAGCGCAGCCAGGGCGCGGCGCCGTCACGTCGTGTGGTGGTGCAGGACCGCGGCCAGGGCGGGCCGCGGCGGAGGGGCACGGCACCATCGCACCGCTCTGGTGGAGTGAAGAGGCTAGTTTCTCAGCCATCCGGGAGGAGCGGTACCCCGTCGGGTCCCGCATGTGCTGGACCGGTGCCACCTGGCGTCGGTTGGAGCTCCACCCGAATGGCAGAGCCGTTCTGGAGCCAGGGGCGCGCGACTTCCCCCCTGCTCGCGAATTAGGTGGACCCCATGAGCCATCGGGCCACTGGGCTGCCCTCAGGCCTGGCCGCCCATCCGGGCCGGGCCGCCATCGGGCTGGGACGCCCTCGGGTCAGGCCGCCCCCTCGGGACGGGCCACCTTCGGGTCAGGTCGCCCACTCGGACCGGGCCGACCACTCAGGTCGGGCTACCCCTTCAGATCAGGTCAGACCCATGGATTGGGTCGGACCCCGGTCTGGACTCGGATCGGGCCGGGTCAGTTCAACTGGGTCGGACTGGACCCGGACCCACTTTGGCCAGTTTACACCTTTTTGCTCATATCTTGGGCTACGGGTGTCCGATTGACGAACCGTCTATGGCAACGGAAATCTTAGAGAAATTAGGTTCTTTTGGAATACCTCACTTGAGTTTTGGACACTGTTGGGATATGGTTGGATTGGTTTGAACCTAAAAACCAACTGGGCCCCTAGAACGGAAATGCCAATAACTCACAGATCGGGCGTATGATTGACGTGACGTCTGTTGCGTTGAGATCCCTATGACGAGGCGGAACTTTGAGATACTTCTACTTGGGATTTCGTGATATTTGGAGTATCGATCAGTAGCTTGTGGAGTAGATCCTCCCGGAGACGAGCGAGCGGAGTATGGAGACCTGGTAGCTGGCTGATACCTGACAACTGCTGACCTTTCGACTCGGAGTGTTTCGACTAGCCCAGTGGGGAACGCCTCTGTGTGACGCAGCATAAACACAGTGGGGAGTGCCTCTGTGTGACGTAGCATACCCATGGTACTCGACAGGAGGAGTACCTCAACAGGCTACGAGGGGGAGCGCATCTGTGTGAGCGCGGTAGACCCACAGTGGGGAGCGCCTCTGTGTGACGTAGCAGACCCATGGTACTCGACAGGAGGAGTACCACAGCAGTCCAGGAAAGTGGGAAGCGCCTCTATGTGACGCGGAAGGCCCACTGTACTCGATAGAGGAGGAGTACACCATCAGCTGAGGTTCTGACAGTGTGACTGGGAGTGTTACATGTTACCACCCCTAGAATAAAATCCTGGTTTGAGTTGAGTCAGTGACTTTTGTGTTTACCTCTTGAATGATATGGGTTACTAGATAACTTAGGTATATGTATGGGAATATACCTAAGTAAGGGTTATCCATTGATTCTTTACTTTGTGGTTATCCTTGTTGGATATTGTGAGACCTTGAGGGTCTCGGGGTCCCTACTGAGTATAGTTATACTCACCCCTGCACGGGCTATGCCCACACCTCGTTATGTTGGATGCAGACGACGGACAGTGCTGACAAAGGCTGAGAGTGCCATGATTGGACGGTACCCGGAGGTGGACCTTTCGACGAGTCGGTACATAGAGTAGTTTGATGGACGTGGAGTGCTGATGTGGCCATCTATACTTATCCTTCAAGTAGGAACCCCGGAGGACGATCCAGGAGCTTATCTTTACCTTTCAGTTGTTTGTACCTTTTTCAGTTGTACTTTATTTCAGTTGTACCTGTACTTTACTGTTGGGATTGTATTTCCGGCCCCTTTTACTTTCCAGCACTTCTTCTGTATACATTATTGCTCAATGTTTTGCTTCCAGTTGTGTACTCTGTTTTTGTGTGTTTACTTTTTATAAAGGAAATTCCTTCCCAACTTAGGGATTTATGCCTTTGGTGCTAGTCACTAGCCCCTGGCCTATGGAAGGTGGGCTTAGGGTAGTCACGGCACGAGTCCTGAGGATGGGTCCTGAAAAATTGGTATCAGAGGAGATCGGTTCTACCGTAGAACTTAGGACTCTAATATTTCTTTTCTGTGAAGAAATAGTGTTAAGGGTACTAAGTGTGGTTTTTAGTTCAGGGAGTCCAGTGTTGGTGCGGGCAGCCAACTTATCCATACACCAGGACCCTGAATACTGATTTCTGACTTAGTGGACGAAAACACTGATTGTGTGCATGTCTTTAAAAAAAATTCTTAAGTCAGCTCAACCAGGTCAGCTCACCAGGTATAAATCTTTTGACTGTGTCGCATCTGTTTCTTTCAGGATGCCTCCCCATAGATCCCCGAGAGTCATATGCTTTGAAAGCCCACCGAGTGAAGAGGATTTGGTGTAGGGACCCTTTCCAGTTGAGGTGCTAGCGGAGGCACCAGTGGTACTACTTCCCGTTGGGCCACCGATGCCACCAGCCCCAGCAGTAGACGATGCACTCCACTTGAGTGAGTTGCATGAGTTCCAGTTCCAAAGGCCACCCAGGTTTTGGGGAGAGATGGACCCACAGGTGGCTGAGGATTGGCTGGAGGTTGTGGTGAGAGTCTTCAGGCTAGTAGGGACACCATCAGACCACATGTTGATCCTTGCTGCGAGTCTCTTTTAGGCAGCAGCAGGCAGATGGTAGAGCCTGATGCTCCAGGTCCACGATGAGGCGGAACTTCTTTGGACAGACTTTGAGAGCCTGTTCCGGACGGAGTTTTTTCCAGCGACTCTTCGAACGGTGCGGATACAGGAGCTACTGCATCTACAGTAGAGTAGCATGACTATAGCTCAGTACTCAGTGAGGTTCACCAACCTATCGCGCTACTCCACAGATATGGTACGGGACCCATTCTTCAGGGCCCGAACCTTCAACCAGGGAATCAGGAAAGATATTAGGGCATCGATGATCTCCCTCAGCATCCCGAAGTAGGCGGGGGTATTGGAGAGAGCCATCCTAGTAGAGAGTTTCCTAGCTGAGCAGTCACCAACAGCGAGACCTACTACTAGTCGACATGCATTGGAGTCTTCTGCAGCTGGTAGTAGACAGATGATGCAGAGGTCCAAGAGGACCAAACCCACAGGTGGACAACCGCATGACCCAGGATCAGTTGTTCAGGGCACCCGGGGTAGTGACATATATGCTAGGAGCAGATAGTGTTACGCATGCGGCGGGCAGGGTCACATGGCTCGTGACTATTTGACCCGTCATTCAGATGATCATCAAACAATTGAGGGACATCCCAGGCAGAGGCAGAGGTTCGATCGAGGTGGTCTATAGGGAGAAGGCGGACGTGGTAGAGGAGCTGGTCGTGCAGTTGGTGGTGGACGACGTTACGAGGTGCTACCGCCACCACCACCAGGAGGTCCACCCCAACCGCAGGGAGCGGGTGGGCAGGGGAGAGCTCAGCTTCAGGCAGTTGAGGCTTATGACCACAGTACTCCAGAGATGATTCGAGGTACTATCTATGTCTACTCCACCTTAGCTGCAGTTCTTATAGACACAGGTTCCAGTTATTCTTTCATAGACACTACCTTTGTTTGGAGCTCGGAGATTCTGATGGAGTTGTTGGCTCAATCCTTACAGCTAGAGACTCCTATGGGAGCAGACTCGACGATTACGTACTGGTGCCGGCAGTGTGAGATTACTCTAGGAGGCGAGAGCTTCAGCTGGGATCTCCTCGTAGCGGCATCGAGGCCTTATGACGTCATCTTGAGTATAGACTGGTTATCTATAGTCCATGCTCAGATCGATTGTATTAGGTGAAAAGTGTTGTGTGTATGCACGGATGGGACCAGGTTCACCTTCACCAGTGAGAAGGGAACCTTTGCAGCACAGGACGGACTTACTTGGAGGAGGGTGCGGCCAATCACTCACCAATTGTCTTGCCTTACCCTCGGAGTAGTAGATGTGGAGAGTCTGAATTATCCTGTAGTAGTAGACCAGTACGCAGATGTTTTCCCTGACGATGTTCCAGAACTACCTCCTCGTAGAGAGGTGGACTTCTACATTGACTTGTACCCCGGTACGGCACCGATATCTACTCCATCATATCAGATGGCTCCCACTTAGCTTCCTGATCTGTGGGTACAGCTAGAGGACTTGCAGGAAAATGGATTCATCCGGCTCAGTGTTTCTCCCTGGGTAGCCCCGATTCTATTTGCCAAGAAGGCGGATGGGAGCTTGAGACTTTGTGTCAACTACCTTCGCCTGAACCAGGTGACCGTGAAGAACAAGTACCCACTTCTGAGGATTGACGACCTCTTTGATCAGCTCAAGGGAGCATGATGGTTCTCGAAGATAGACCTCAGATCAGGTTATCACCAACTTAGAGTTTGAGACGAGGATGTGCAGAAGACGGCCTTAAGATATTGGTACGGACACTATGAGTTCTTGGTTATGCCCTTCTGAATAACTAATGCTCCAGTAGTGTTCATGTGTCTCATGAACAGGATCTTCCAACCTTACCTCGATCACTTTGTCGTAGTCTTCATTGACGACATTCTGATCTACTCAACTACTGAGGAGGAGCATGCCTACCATTTGAAGGTAGTACTAGATACACTCCGAGAGCACCAGCTTTATGGTAAGCTCTCGAAGTGCCAGTTTTGGATTTGAGAGGTTCACTTCTTGGTACATGTCATCTCAGAGGCTGGAGTTGCAGTAGATCCAGTGAAGATTGAGGCGGTACTTGCTTGGGAGCCACCCAGGAGTGTGACGGAGGTACGGAGTTTCATGGGCTTGGAAGGATACTATTAGAGATTCGTTCCATACTTCTCCAAAGTTTTAGAACCACTATCATCCTTGACGAAGAAGGGTAAACCCTTCGTGTGGTCGGAGAGATGCCAGCAGAGCTTTCAGGAGCTGAGGCAGAGGCTGACTAGTGTCCCCATCTTGAGGCTTCAAGAAGAGGGCGTAGGGTGTGTAGTTTACTGTGATGCATCAGGGACTGGACTTGGGTGTGTCCTGATGCAGGAGCGAGTAGTGATCACATATGGTTCTTGGCATCTGAGAAAGCATGAGCAAAACTACGCTACCCATAACATGGAATTAGCAGCAATGGTCTTCGCCTTGAATATGTGGCGGCACTATCTGATGGGCGAACATTTTACCGTGTATTCTGATCAAAAGAGTCTCAGGTATATCTCCTCTCAGAATGACCTGAACCTGAGACATCGGCGATGGATTGAGTTCCTCCAGGACAATGACTTTGAGATAGTCTATACTCCTAGGAAGGGGAACATTGTTGCAGATGCGCTCAGCAGGAGGACTGGTATTCAGCTGCTAGGAGAGTCGACAGAGCAGTTGGCTGCCTTGCAGATATCCTTTGTGGATAGGGATGGAGAAGCTTTTCTTCAGTCTCTTACAATCACTCCTCCACTTCTTCAGCAAGTCAGGGAGGCACAGCATGGAGATGCTGACTGTGAGACGCGACGTGCTCAGATATCCACAGGGCAGGCACCTGATGGATTTTATGAAGGTGGGGAGCATGTCATCCTCTTCAGAGGACGTACCATGGTACCAGTAGCACTTAAAGAGGAAGTGTTTAGGGAGTTCCACACGTCCCCTCTAGCGGTACATCCAAGAGTGGTGAAGATGTACCAGGACCTTCAACGATAGCACTGGTGGCCAGGTATGAAGAAGGCGGTAGCGGAGGTTGTCTCACGATGCCTCACTTGTCAGAAAGTAAAGGTGGAGCACCAGGTACCAGCAGGCTTGGTTGATCCCTTAGAGGTCCCAGAGTGGAAGTGAGATGGGATATCCATGAACTTCGTGACGGGTCTTCCACATACATCCAAGAGTCACGATTCGATTTGGGTGATCATCGACCGACTCACCAAGTCGGCCCACTTCCTACCGATCAGAGAGCAGGGTTCAGTAGAGAGCTTGGGACGCCTCTATGTGTAGGAGATTTTGCGTTTTCATGGAGTACCTACTTCTATAGTCTCTGACCGTGATGCACGGTTTACTTCCCGACTATGGAAGGGGTTGCAGGTGGCTTTTGGGATGCAGCTTCGTTTGAGCACCGCCTTCCATCCTCAGATGGATGGTCAGACTAAGAGGACTATCCAGACCCTCGAGTACATGAATCGTGCTTGTGTCCTCAACTTCAGTCGCAGCTGGGAGGACCACTTTCCTTTGGTGGAGTTTTCATACAACAACAGTTTTCACTCCACCATAGGGATGGCACCTTTTGAGGCCTTGTACGGGCGACCTTGCAGATCGCCCTTGTGTTGGACTGACTCTGGGGAGTCAACACTAGTGGGACCAGAGATGGTACGGGCTACCATGGAGAAGGTTCAGATCATCCAGGAGCAGATGAATACTGCACAGAGTAGGCAGAAGTCGTATGCTGACAGGAGACGGAGACCTCTAGAGTTCGAGGATGGCGACCACGTCTTTCTATGGGTCTCACCTCGACAAGGTCTACGGAGATTTGGCCGAGGTGTCAAGTTGTCTCTGCAGTTCATCGGACCTTTCTAGGTCCTCAGCAGAGTAGGCGAGGTGGCTTACCGCTTAGCTATTCTACCTCAGTTGCACCAAGTGCACGACGTCTTCCACGTATCTCAGCTGAGGAGATACGTGCACGACCCATCCCACATCATCGACCACGGGGAGCTGGACATCGATGACGGGGCGACTTTCATGGAGGTTCCAGTGGAGATTGAGGATCGATAGAAGCGGGTCCTACATGGACAGTCGATACCTCTGGTGCGCATACGCTGGCAGCACGGAAACCTCCAGGAGAGCACATGGGAGTGGGAGGCTCAGATGTGTGCTCAGTACCCCCATTTGTTCCCTTAGTTCGAGTTGTATCTTACGGGGACGTAAAGCCCTAAGGTGGGGAGAATTTAAAGACCCTGAATTTCTATGGAAAATTTATTCTTAAATTCATGGGAATTTTACGAGTCCGCGAAAATTTACGGCGCTCGATTCCGAGGCCCGGTGTTCCCGGAATCAATTTCTGAAGTTTTGTTCGGGTACGTTCAGTGAACATACGAGCGGGATTTTATATCTTTTGAACCGATGCTCGGAATTGAAATTTGAGGGCACCGTTGAGCTCACAGCATTGGTGATTGCTTAGTGAGACCTTCACCGCAGTTGCGTTCTGACGAGAATGGAAGTTATAAATTGGGTTTTTAATTAAATTGAATAAAAAAATAAAGTGTTAACTTTTTTTATTTGTGGTGGTTAAAATATCCAAGAGGAGGTTAGTGGTGGGGGCCACCACACCATAACCTCCCATGAAAGGTTATCGAGGTGGTTCTCACCCGCACATAACCTCCCTTGGGAGGATATTCCATGGTGGGGACCACCCGGGGGTTGTAACCCCTTGGAACCCCCAATTAAGTGGAGAGCCTCTTCACCTTCCTCCACCATTTATTTGAGCCAACCCACTTCATTTATTTGGTTGAGTTTCACCAATTAAATAAACTCCACCTTTTGAAATATTTTGAGTTCTTGCCAACAACTAAATAATAGACAAACCTATTATTTTATTTTGGTTGGAAACTTCCATTTGGGTGGGACTTTGAGAGAGGACTTGGAAGAATTTTGAGAAATTCATCCTCTCAACGAAGAATGCGAAGAACGCCTCTTCATCATTCACCGAAGATCGTCGAACTCCTTCATCGATCTTCAACCATGCCAAAAGAGAAGGAGACGACCGCGAAGAATGTTGTCTTTGACTTCGTCCCCTCCAAACGCTCATCCACCAACGACGGTTGTCCACTTCTTTTTCCGACATTGACAAATCGACGTCCGCCATACCTCTCCTTCCACCGTCAATGATCGACAAGCGAGGTAGGGGGTTTTGAGTTGATTAATTGTGCCTGTTCTACATCGTTGAATGTATGAAATGTGAATTTCTGATTGATAACGCCATAACGAGGAGGGACCGGACCGCACGAACACGGCCCGACCCTCCCCCTTTGTTGTTCTCATTTGTTGATGACGGTGGTGCTGCAACACTACCACCAAAGGAATGGACCGCAACAAGAGAAACGGAGGCCGGCGACGGGCCGGCCGCGAAGAAACTGGCGGCGTAAGGCCACCGGGTCGCCAAGAGGGCGCGGCACCGCCGTACCGCGCAGAAGGAGAGTCGCGGTCACGACGGGTCGCGGCGGAGGGGCGCAGCGCTGTCGCATCGCATGGTGGTGTAGGGTCATGGCCAGGGCGGGCCGCGGCGGAGGGGCGCGGTGTCGTCACGCCGCGCGGTAGTGCAAGGCCTCAGCTAGGGTGGGTCGTGGCGGAGGGGCGCGGCGCCGTCGCTCCCCGCCGGTGGAGCGGAGCGGCTGGCCGCTCGGCCAGCCGGGAAGAGCGGGACCCCATCGGGTCCCGCGTGTGCTGGATCGGTGCCACCTGGCGCCGGTTGGAACTCCACCCGAAAAGCAGAGCCGTTCGGGAGACAGGGGGCGCGCGGCTTCCCCCTTGGTTGTGGATTAGGTAGACCCCGCGAGCCGTCAGGCCGTCGGGTTGGGCCGCCTTCAGGCTGGGCCTCCCATCTGGTTCGGGCCGCCATCGGGCCGGGCTACCCTCGGGCCGGGCCGCCCTCGGGCTGGGCCGCCTTCGGGTCGGGCCGCCCACTCGGGTCGGGCTAACCACTCGGGTCAGGCCGCCCCCTCGGACCGGGTCAGACCCGCAGATTGGGTCAGACCCCGGTCCGGACCCGGATTGGTCGGGTCAGTCCAATAGGGTCGGACCGGACCCGGACCCGCTTTGACCAATTTACACCTTTTTGCCTATATCTTGGGCTACGGGTGTCCGATCGACGAACCGTCTACGACGACGGAAATCTTAGAGCGAGACGGTTCTTTTGGAATACCCCACTTGAGGTTTGGACCCAGTTGGGATATGGTTGGGTTGGTTTAAACCTAAAAACCAACCGTGTCCCTGGAACGGAAATGCCAATAACTCATAGATCGGGTGTCCGATTGATGCGCCGTCTGTTGCGTTGAGATCCCTATGACGAGGCAGACCTTTGAGATACTTATACTTGGGATTTTGTGATAGTTGGAGTATTGACCAGTAGCTCGTGGAGCGGATCCTCTCAGAGACAAGAGAGCGGAGTACGGAGACCTAGAAGCTGGCTGATACCTGACGACTGATGACCTTTCGACTCGGAGTGTTTCGACTAGCCCAGTGGGGAGCACCTCTGTGTGACGCAGCAGACCCACAGTGGGGAGCGCCTCTGTGTGACGTAGCAAACCCACAGTACTCGACAGGCGGAGTACCTCCGCAGGCTACGAGGGGGAGTGCCTCTATGTGAGCGCAGCAGACCCACAGTGGGGAGCGCCTCTGTGTGACGCAGCAGACCCACGGTACTCGATAGGAGGAGTACCACAGTAGTCCAGGAAGGTGGGAAGCGCCTTTGTGTGATGCGGCAGGCCCACTGTACTCGATAGAGGAGTACATCATCAGCTAAGGTTCCGACAGTGTGACTAGGAGTGTTACATGTTACCACCCCTAGAATAAAATCCTGGTTTGAGCAGAATCAGTGACTTTTGTGTTTACCTCGTGAATGAGATGGGTTACTAGATAACTTAGGTATATGTATGTGCATATACCTAAGTAAGGGTTATCTGTTGATTCTTTACTTTGTGGTTATCCTTGTTGGGTATTGTTAGACCTTTAGGGTCTCAGGATCCCTACTGAGTATCATTATACTCACCCCTGCACGGGTTATGCCTGCACCTCATTGTGTTGGATACAGACGATAGATAGTGCTGACGGAGGCCGAGAGCGCCAGGACTGGACGGTACCCGGATGTGGACCTTTCGACGAGTCGGTACACAGAGGAGTCTGACAGACGTGGAGTGCTGAGGTGGCCATCTATACCTATCCTTCACGTAGGAACCCCGGAGGACGATCCAGGAGCTTCTCTTTACCTTTCATCTGTTTTTCCCTTTTTCAGTTTTACTTGATTTCAGTTGTACATGTACTTTACTGTTGGGCTTGTATTTTCGGCCCCTTTTACTTTCCAGCACTTTTTCTATATACAGTATTGCTCAGGTTTTGCTTCCAGTTGTGTACTCTATTTGTGTGTGTTTACTTTTTATAAAGGCAATGCCTTCCCAGCTTAGGGATTTATGCCTTTGGTGCTAGTCGTCAGCCCCTGGCCTATGGAAGGTGGGCTTGGGGTAGTCACAGCACGGGTCCTGAGGACGGGTCGTGACAGATCTCTTCGACTATAAATATTTATTTTAAAGCTAAAAATATTTCCTACATGATGATATTTTATTTAAAAAAATTATACATAAAATAAATATATTTATTTATGACACAATAATGATGCAGTATTTTCCTTATTAATAAAAGAATCAAATAAATGATATTCTAAATATTAAAATAAATATAATTTGAAAGTTTTGATGTCATCCACTAATTTTCTAGGTGAATATGAAATGTTAGGGTTGATTCATTGTATTTGGTTCGAAATAATCAAGTTTTGGTGACTTTCACAAAAAAAAATACTAAATATTGTCAAAATTGACATAAATGAGTTTTTAAAACAAATATTATATTATTAAATTATATAATAGTCCTAAAAATCAAAGGTTTTGCTAAATAACTTATATAATGATAGGTATATCACTAATGAACCACTTGAGGTTCACTTGGAATTTTATAGTAAGTTTATTAACCAATTATTATAATAATACAAGAATACATGGTAAAAGTTAAACTATTTAACTAAGAGTTAAATCTAAAAGATAAGGTTAATATGGTGACCCAAACCTGTATAAAACCTATTGGTTGAGGGGTTTTTGACCCATCCCCATATTATCCTTGAAATAAATTATTTTGGAGCCATTAGAAACCAAAAATGATTTTATTATAAAATAATATTTCAATCTTTTCCTAAGGTGCCCCTCACCTCTCTTATAAAAGGGAACTTCCCCTTCTCTCAAAATCACACCTCCAAAGCCATTTGGCTTGGACAACCCCTACCCAAATATCCTCCCAACTTCCCTCACATCAACCTATAGTCCTTACTTTGAACAGAAATCCAACCTAAGGAGCCCTTTTGATCAACTCAAAAGGAAACACCCGAAGAAGAGGTAATAATTTCACCACCCTCTTTCAAGTTATTTTCTTCTTCCACTTCCTCTTTCTTTGTTGTTTCCATACCAAAATAATAACTCCAGTACCTCCTACATATTGTGGTGTTATTATAAATATGGTACAACCATATTCGTTATTCTATCCATCCTATAAATGACAAAGTCACCATACGTGTGTACGTACGGCTTACCGTCTCCACATCGTGGTGTAGTTTGTTATTCAAACACTTCATTATGTGGATGGGTATAATAATGAGTATAACTGATGTAAATAATAAATATAACATGTTAATTATTCTGTATATATGATATACCATCCAATTACATACGATTTCATCATCAATATAATGATATTGTCGCTCATGCGTACGTACGGATTACCGTCTCCACGACGCGATAAGATTCATTCTCACATTCACCATTCAACGATGATTATAAAAATATATTTTATTAATAAGTATGTAATATATGACATAATAATGCTATTGAATATGTATGTATGTATGTATGTATGTATGTATGTATGTATGTATGTATGTATGTATGTATGTATGTATGTATGTATGTATGTATGTATGTATGTATGTATGTATGTATGTATGTATGTATGTATGTATGTATGTATGTATGTATGTATGTATGTATGTATGTATGTATGTATGTATGTATGTATGTATGTATGTATGTATGTATGTATGTATGTATGTATGTATGTATGTATGTATGTATGTATGTATGTATGTATGTATGTATGTATGTATGTATGTATGTATGTATGTATGCATGCATGTATGTATGTATGCATGTATGTATGTATGCATGTATGTATGTATGTATGTATGCATGCATGTATGTATGGATGCATGTATGTATGTATGCATGTATGTATGTATGTATGTATGCATGTATGTATGTATGCATGTATGTATGTATGCATGTATGTATGTATGCATGTATGTATGTATGCATGTATGTATGTATGCATGTATGTATTTATGCATGTATGTATGTATGTATGTATGTATGTATGTATGTATGTATGTATGTATGTATGTATGTATGTACTTACATATATCTTATTCACTTACTTCCATTCAATACGATATGAAAATGGAAATAACGTTTATGCGTACGTACGGCCTACCGTCTCCATAAACGGTGCCTTCCATTTCATATATCTATCTATTATAAATATTTATATTCTAAATATACATGATATATAAATCAAGGTTTATATTCTGAGAGTATTTAAATCATGATCTAAATGATACGATCGAGAATAAAATGTTTAAACACGTACGATAAAGAAAGCGATTATTACCCAAAATGTTAATTTAACATGGAAATCATTATTAAATGGGTAGTATAAAGTCCTAAATGAATCATGTATGATATAATAAATATGAATATGGTTCTGTTATAATTTAATAACATACTATGGTCATTATACAGGAGGTTAAATGTACCCTCGACCAAAGGAAAGTGCAAGGAAGGGTTAATTTCACAATCTCTTTATTATCTGAGGTTGTTTTTATGTAAGTATCTACTGAGACCTATTTATCATCCACACCCGTGTTTTCTTACAAATGTATTTCAAAACATTTTTACTATTTACTAGACTATGGGTTAAAATCATTTATACCCTTATTTGACCTTATATGTTTCGAAAGGAATCTTTCTTTCATTTTCCAAACAAGGTACTTTATGACCTTTTCGAAAAAAATTAAGGTAAGAATGTTTTTTTTAACTTATACGGCGGGTGTGGCTATTTTCCACCATTATAACATCGTCGAAGCTTCCCTTACAATATTATGAGAATATTTTCAAAATAAATGTTTTCTTTTATAATTATGTGACTTTTAAATGATTTCAAAATAGAAAGAGGTATTTCTTTCAAATATTTTTCATTTCATCTATGTCAACATCCTTTGATAAATTTTAAACTTATTTGAAGTTGATTTATTATGATACTGATCTTCCATATTGTATTTAAGGTTTTGTGATATGTTTGACTATGGATGTGTTATTTTTATACCATTCATAGTTTATGGTTAAAGTATTGACATTTCGTATGCTTGTTCTAATACGAATGTTTATGTTATGTTTCAACCTTTTCATACGAGGAATGTATTGGACATAGTAAGTGTTGGGAGGAGTCCGCTATAGCTCCTCGATGCATCGGTAAGTCTCATGAGACAATTAGACATGGAATTGGCCGAGGCCTTTCCCAATTTGATATATGGTTTTGGTCGAGACCTTAATCATTTTAGACGTTTTGGCCGAGGCCTTGACAAAAATGTTTCAGAATGTATGGCATTATACATTCCCTCATTATGAAAATAATATTGATGGTTCATGTGGTTATTCGACTAGTATAATACTCATGACTATGTTTTATTATGGCATTATTTACTCAACTCATATTTCTGTCATAAAGTGTTTATGTTTATTATTTATAAAGGCATGTGTTTTCAATTATTCACCATGTCTATTGTTTATGTTATCTTCTGCTAAATTGTTTACTCTTACTAAGCATTTGAGCTCACCCCTTTCTTATGTTTTAATTTCCCAGGATTCCAAGAAGTGTTTTATGATTGATAAGCAGGGTTAAGTTAGGGGATTAATGGCATTCTCAAAGAATCATTTATGTTGTGTTTTATTTTCTAATGTGTAATGTAACATTCATGTATGTAATCTATTTTCCAAGACTGCTAAACCGATCATTCTTTCGGGACTTGATTCCTTGTAATCATGTCAATGCTATGTAATAAAGCACAGACTCTGGGTAACTGGGTTCGGGGCGTTACACGACCGGTGTCGCGGGCCGCCTCGCCACCATCATGCGCCGCCTTCCCCCACTGCCACAACCATCGAGCCGCAACCCCTGTGCGCCACCCATGGCCCCCTACCGCAGGCTTTGTCTGCCCCCACGGCACGCCGTCGGCACAGGCCACTAGGTCTACTCCGGGGGTCTGTTTTCCGATCTGTGGGCATATTCAGGATCCTCAGATCATCGATGTCACTGCTATGGGCTCAAAGTTGTCTTGCTGTCAATCCGGGGGTTCGGTCATGAAGAATACAAAAACTCCCACAACGGAGTGATCCATGCCTTGTTCGTGTCGGTCTGATCCCTCTGTGTTAGAGTTTAAAACTAGTTGGGGAGGTTTTAAGATTTTATCAAGTATAACTCTGAATCAAGAACCCCAAGATCAATAACTCTCCCGCAAGAACAAACGACCCACGGATCAACCTGTTGGGATATTTTGATTTAAATTTTAAATAATTAGAATAGAGAAAATCATTAATTGAGGGATTTTCTCAACATTAATGGAGGATTTTCTCCCAACATTAATGAAGAGTTATTCCCAATATTAATTGATGGAATAATGAATGTTGACCGCATTAATGGAGATATGGACGGGTGTCTATATAAGAAGATGTGGTAGCATGTTTTGGAATGAAGAGTCGGCAAGATGTAGTCGGTGCAAGAGAGAATGACGAAGGGGTTGTCGCGTTTGTGGTAACTGGTGCGAAGCGAAGATGATGGCATGCGATGATGGAAAGAGAATCGTCAACGACGGCGTGCAAAGAGATTCATGAAGATGCCATGTATCGAAAGTCTTCTTGGTTGCGGAGATCAAGAGCTGTGTCCCGATTGTGATGATCGGAGGTACATCAAAAATGATACGTTCATGGGTGTTTGTGTGTTGAGTGAGAAATCCTTCGGGTGAGTTATAAAAGGCCTTCAGGTGTGGTGTTAAAATTCCTTCAGGTGATGTAAAATTCCTTCGGGTGACAAAATGTCTTCGGGTGATAAAAGGTCTTCGGGTGAATCTTCTCTTCTTGTGTGTTTCTGTAACGACTACTTCCGCTGCGGCGCCAGGCTCTGAGCCCCAACATTGGTATCAGAGGAATTGGTTGAAGTGTTCAGTTGCAGAACACGGTGGCAAGCATCTGGTGGAGCAGCTTATCAAAGACTAAGATGTCATCGGAAAATGACGGTGGTATCAGCAGTGGTGTTGGAATATCGAAAGTCTTCTTGGCCGCAGGTGTCATGCAGTGTGTTCCGTTCATTAGGTGACATTCAGATCTTGGTGGAGCTGACCATCAAATTGGCCCAGATGGTGGAGATGAATATGAAGTATTTGAATTTTAAATCAAGGTAGAGATTGTTGGGATATTTTGATTTAAAATTTAAATAATGAGGAGAGAGAAAATCATTAATGGAGGGATTTACTCAACATTAATGGAAGATTTTCTCCCAACATTAATGAAGAGTTATTCCCAATATTAATTGATGGAATAATGAATGTTGACCGCATTAATGGAGATATGGACGGAGTGTCTATATAAGAAGATGTGGTAGCATGTTTTGGAATGAAGAGTCGGCAAGATGTAGTCAGTGCAAGAGAGAACGGCGAAAGGGTTGTCGCGTTTGTGGTAACCTGTGCGAAGTGAAGATGATGAAGATGATGGCATGCGATGATGGAAAGAGAATCGTCAATGACGGCGTGCAAAGAGATTCATGAAAATGTCATGTATCGAAAGTCCTCTTGGTTGCGGAGATCAAGAGGTGTGTCCCAATTGTGATGATCGGAGGTACATCAAAGATGGTACGTTTATGGGTGTTTGTGTGTTGAGTGAGAAATCCTTCGGGTGAGTTGTAAAAGGCCTTCAGGTGTGGTGTTAAAAATCCTTCGGGTGATGTAAAATTCCTTCGAGTGACAAAATGTCTTTGGGTGATAAAAGGTCTTCGGGTGAATCTTCTCTTCTTGTGTGTTTCTGTAACGACTACTTCCGCTGCGGCACCAGGCTCCGAGCCCCAACACAACCTGTTAGTGGGTTGATCCGCGTTCGTTATTTAGAAAGAAAGAACGGAAAACAATTTCATCAAGGACAAACCTCTACCTCAACGTTGGATCGTTCGTTTGTAAAGATTGCACCGCTACGTTTGTCGCTCCACAATCCGTCGTTGGCGGTCGTTCGTCGATCGTCGCTCGTCAACGCCAAATCTCCAAGGGTTCAGAGCGGTCTCAGATTGTGTCAATGGTCCGTCTTCGGCTAAACCATTAAAAACAAAAAACGTGTTTCAGCATTTCTGTTACGTTGTGTTGCAACGTCGTTACGCTGTTTTATTTATGAAAGAGCGTTTCAGTTACGCTTGGGTTGCAACGCCGTTATGTTGCAACGAAATAAGAATTTCAAATAAAATAAACTTTAAGGTTTATTTTATTTCCCTTAAGAAAAATCTTTTATTTTATTTTTCTTAAAATGTCCAAAAACTAACTTTTTTCCTCAACCCGCGCTGGTCAATGTTAAGTCCTTTCTTAAGTAAAGTCGTTGTTTCAGACGTAACGGTGCCCTTGAATTTTTAATTCAGACACTCGTTTAGAAGTTGCAAAAACCGCACACATGCGCTATTTTAAATAAACTTAAAAAAAAGTTCAAACACTTATTCCAGGCTCACCGGACCTTGGAATCAAGTGTTGTCTGAGCGTGTGGCCTCGAAATAATCTCATATAATTTAAAAAAAAATAAATGGAATTCCAGGACATTACAAAACAGGTTTACATATAAAATATCTTTTAAAATATATAAACATAATGAAATAATTAGTCCATTTTATTTAAAAAAAATCTACCCATTTTATTTACCTTATAAAAATGTATGAATACACACACACACAAATGTAAAAATAATGTTTATATATAAATATGTGGGTGTATTAATAAACACACACACACACACATATATATATTAATATATGTAAATAAATATTAATATAAATATAAATATATATTATACACACACACATTGACATATGTGTATATACACACACACACACATAAATACACACAAACAAAATCATATATTTTGTAAATGCATTTAAAAATAATTATATATATAATTATAATTATATGGATAAAAAAGATGACTTTAAATATATATATAAATAAATAAAAATATCACAAAATATAGAATAAAACACGATAGGGCAGTGGTAAAGTCTTTCACTTTGTCAGTGGAGGTCCCATGTTTGAATCCAGATATGCGTCGATGAGCAGGGAGGGCGACACCGGGCAAGCGTTGATGGGTGGTGGCGGCGAGTGAGCACTAACAAGGGAGGGGGTGGAGGGTTGATGGGGGGGGGGCGTGAACTGAATTACCTAAATATTTGAAAATATATATGTTTTTCTAGTTTTATATAAAAAAATTAGCGCTGATAAACGTATCTTTTATTATCGTTAAAAAACACTGACAAGGGAAGGTGTTTGCCAATACTTTTTTTAAGCGCTAATAAAAATGTTTGGCTTATAAAAATGCCTAGAACGTTAGTGTTTTTTTAATGGTGACAAAACTCATTTTGAGTGTTGATAAAAGATGATTTTGTATTAGTGATTCTTTATATTTAAACTATTGCAATGTGCATTATACAACTTAATATGAATGTTTAGTGCTTAAATATTCATTGTGAGGCGTTTATGATCCCTATATATCATCGTATGATATTAAATCGAATGTTTGATGGCCTGGAAGAATCAAGATGACAGTGTGTGACATCGTATATACACAATAGGCATCACATTACTATATCACTCCATGAGAAATGTCTCTAGCACTCTAATTGATACATACCTCATATAGCAAGTGGTCATATGTCTTTAGTGCATACAATATCTTTTAGATATTTCAAGAAACCCGGGCTCACATGACTTGTATTAGCCCACCTCCATGTAAAACACATATGGTGGCATGGTATGGGACTTATGCTTTTTGATATTGTGATGAATGATTCAAAATAAGGATAATCATCATAATTGTGTTATTTTTATTTTTCATTAAATTTAAAAAAGAAAAAAAGAAGAAGTAAAAGAAGTAGAATAAAGATTGAATTGAATGTGTATGGTTGGGGAGGGGCTTTGGGGTTGGAGCCGGCCAGCTGGTTCGGCCTCGCAGATCCCTTCACGGGTTCTGTCCACTCCACCGCATTACTATGTGGCGGTGGGCGTGCCTCAGTAAATCGCCCACATGGTTTTATTATTTAAAAAAAAAACTTATTTTGTTTTACGTAATAAAATTATTTCCGTGGTTATTATATAAAATTTAATAAAAAGATCGGAGTTAATCCGGATTTTTCCCCACATTTCTGAAACTAAAAAAACCCAATAATTTATTTAAGCAAAAACGAGCCACTCCCGTTAGATGCATTGAATTGAACGATCCGTTTATTATTTCTAATTTTTAGCACAATAAAACAATCGAAATGGAAAACAACCATTATTCACGCCACAACATTCCCCATGTGAGCTACACGTGGCATGGATTGGCCCTTCTGTCGTTTTTTTTGTGTGAAAAAATTCACATTAAAAAAACGTAGGTGAAAATTTTAGTGCATTTTCAGTTTAGATTTTTTTTTAAAAAAAGTAGGTTTTTTTTATTTGTTTTATTTGTTATTTTTTTATGAAAAATTGATTTCATTCAAGGATGATGCATAATTCTTGGGTGTGTGGTTTGTATCACTCAAACAAAAATAAAGAACCAGAGGAAAAAAGAATTTGTTTTGATTTCATATTTTTATAAGAAATTTAATTTAATATTATCTGTTTTGCGACTCCCATAATGCTCAATAACCTGCTACAAGAGAAAAGCTATGAAGGTGTCCCAAATAGGATTAACTATCAGTGTTGTAAAATCACAGAGAGGATGGATTGGAAGGAAGTGAAATCAAGGAGAATGACTAATGATGGGCAAGGAAGTTACATGTAAAGATCACCCAACCACCCTCTAAGAAATGGTGGGAGACATACTCTGTTTCAAGGACCACATGTACAACCCCGCAATTTTAGACTATTTATCTTTAATAAATTCAAGGTGTTCAATAGTTTGTGAAGCACACAATCTTGAACTTATGTGAATAATGTTTATATATTATAAAATGAAGCACATTATATGGTATTTAAATGAAATATAATTGTTTAAAATAATATCTAATTCTCTTAAGAAATACCATTGGTCGCAAAAAAACTGTTTTGGAATATTCTGTTTATGAGAATCGTTTATGTCAAATATGTTTTACTTAAAAATCCATTGAGAGTATTAAAACAATGAAAACGTATTGTTTACACATGCAGAAAATGAATTCATTGATTATCAATCGGTTAGAAATGAAAATAAAAGTATTTGAAGGTAAAAATAGATATTTTTATGTAAAACTATTTTTATGCACGCAAAGTGTTTTTATCTTAATAAAATAAATTAATCACTATCGATGAATGATTTTAATGAAATGTGCAGATAATATATTCAATCAAATAAGTTAACATTCATATAATGGTTTTTACTAGGCAAACAATTAGAATAAATTCAGTGTTAGGCTTAAAAATGCATTTTTTTCTAAAAAAAATTCATTGCATTTTGCGCGCTTATTTTAAAATTTATTTATGCCGCTTTTAGAAATTGAATTTGATAAAATGGTTTCCATATTTGAAATCAGCATGTCATAATTTGGTAATTAGACCACTTTTATGTTTGGTCATAATGAATATTAACTATGGTAAAAATCTATCACCGCTATTAAGGTCAAAAAGGGTTAACAAGAGGGTAAGCTAAAAGATATGGTCTAAATTATCACTTAAACTTGTCTAAATTTGATTGGTTGTAGAGATTTTTACTTGGCCTTATATTAGCTTCAATTTTGGGCCGCCTTGGTGCCACTTGCACTTGAATACAACATTATTATATTTTAATGTTTTAAGTATTGATAAGAGTGTCACCTACCTCACTATTCAAAGGGCACCCCTCCCTTCACTCATTCACTCATTTTAAGCCCTCTAGTTCAGCCAATCCCTATACAAACATCTTTCTAACTTCCCTCCCCATGTCTTAGAGCTTCTAGTTTTCTCAAAATATCATCCTTTGAAGGCTTAAGGTTTAACCCAAAGGAGGTTTTCCAAAGAAGAGGTAATTATCTTTACTGGTCTATTTTGAGTTTTTTTCCTCCTAAATCTCCTAACAATCTTCTATAACCATCTTAACATGATGAAATCCGTATCTTTACTATACTGAGATGTTGTTATGTTAACGTTACATCCATTTTCTACATCTTTTCCATCCTACGAAAAATGATAACGTCGTTCGTGTGCAATGTGTGGACTACCACCTCCACGAAGCGATACAATTCGTTTTTCTTGTCCTCCATACATGGCTGGTCATATGAATGAGTTTAATTAATATATATGATATTTATGCTATTATTATGAATATGGAAAGATAAATTATTCTTTATCTTTCTTTCTTTCCACTCGTTGGAAAATGAAAACCTTACTCGTTCGTACGTACGGACTACCGTCTCAATGGAGTAATGTAATTCATTTTTCATCACCACCTTATATTAATAGTTTTAAAAGTGTATGTAATGAAAAAATATTATACTTATAACATGATTATGATTCTGGAGATGATGAAACCATGACCAAGGTGCAAGTACTAGAACCACCGAACCAAAATATGTATGGAAAATAGATCAGTTTTCACCTGAATGTTGATTTTAATGAAAAATTGTTAATAAATGAGTAATTGGAAATCATAAGGGAATGTTATATTTTAGGATAAGAATGAATATGTTTATGGTATAGATTTATAATAGATCTAAATTTATTATACAGGAACTTAAGAGCACATACGAACAAAGTCAGGACCTGAGGTAAGAGTTTATGCATCAATCCATTTTTAATGAGGATTCTTTATGGTTGATCTCTATTGGGGGAATTATATGAGTTTTATCTCTTAAGACCAATACAGTTTCTTATCCTTTGGTTATTTCTAGGGTTTTCTTGTTTTCCTTTAATTCTTCCCTCTTTGTCACCTAAAATAACCAAAAACAATTTTCTAAGAAAAGTTGACCTTATTACCACTTTGGTCGTTGAACTTTTTATTTCATGTTTATGTTCTTTAAATTATTTTCAAGAATGTTCTTGTATATGATAAAATGATTATTTAAAGTCATTTTCAACCATATTTTAATTTTTCTCAATTTTTTAAATGAAATCTTCTTGTCATTTTCCGAACAAGATACTTTTGGGCTTTTTACCAAAAGTGTAAAATGAGTACTTGCTTTAATGTTTACAAAATGAATGACTTCTCCTGCCGTCAAAATTATTATTTGATTTGAATCTTCCTTAACAAGTTTCCATGGTTGTTTTACAAAAAAAATCATATTCTCAATATTATGGTATTTTTATTTTAAATCTGATCAAAATAAAATGATATTTTTCTCATGTTTTCAAAGAAAGGTTCGAATGTTCTATCAAAGGTATTTCTCCTTTATGCCAACATCCTTTGGTGTTTCTTATGATTCACTAGGGATATGATCTTATGATACCATCCAATTTTCTAGATGAATTATGATAATGATGATCTTAGGATGATTTCATGAAACTTGTTTCTTTCCTACAAGCTAATTAAGAAATGATGAGATAATGAATGCTATTATGATACCATACATTTCTTTTCTCTGAATGGATTATGATTATGTGATGATGAGATGTTTATGAAACCCATTTATTTTCTATGGGTTATGGTATGATGATATGATGAATGTTATTATGATCTTTTTTCACATATATGTATGATTTTCATTATGCGATGAGTGGGTCCGTTAAAGCCCTTCAATGCATTGGGTAACGATTGATATCTCATGAGATAATATAGACTGGAATGAGGAGTGAACCTAGTTCAATAAGGGACTCTATCTACTATTATAATCTTGGGAGTGAACCTTGGCCAAGGAAATGATGAAATGGAGAGTGATCCCAATCCACTGTTGGACTTTTTCCTCTATAATAGTCTTGAAAGTGAACCTTGACTAATGAAATGATTTTATATTCTTATGATTGTGCCTCAATTCCTATGACATGTTCTTATGCTTATGATATGCTCTCAAGGATCATGATTGATTAATGATGATTCCTCACTCTTATGAATCGTGCCTTTTGAAATGATAAAGCTTTATGCCATGACTCACGAGTTATGAACTATGAATGATTGAGTATGAACTTCATAAATTATGATCATACTCTCATATCCTTATTCTTATCTTATGATTTCATATGATTATTGATTGATTGAGTATTTAAGATCACCCTTTATTATGTTTCTATTTTCCCCAAGTTATAAAGATCAGTTTTATGTAGGATATATATGTCTAAGAAGGGTATTATGTGAGAAGAACTTTATGGGAGATGATGAATGTAAAGACCCAAAAATTCTGTATATTTTTTTTAATTATATGGAATTTTTACGAGACTGCGAAAATTGACGACACGTGATTCCGAGGCCCAGAGAGCCCAAAACATAATTTTGAACTTTTTAAAGGTATGTTTAGTAAACATGCGAGTGCGAATTTCTATCTTTTGAATTGGTGCTCGGATTGAAAATTCGAGGGCACTGTTAAATTCGCAATGCCAGGATTTGCTTAGGCGAAGCTTAACTTCGACCGACAAGGGTTAGACAAAAAAGATAATTTTTGGACTTTTTAGAAAATTAATAATAATAACACTTTGAGTTATTTTATTTTTCTTCAACCATTGAGCGTTGGTTGGCGAGACTGTTATGTAACATCAGTCGTTAAATTTGGGTCATTTAATGACTCGATCCTCTCATTGTGTAACCACAACGCTCGTGGGATTAATGGTTCATTAATTGCGGTTAATTAATAAACTATATTAATGAACGCAACGTGGTGCAATTTCTTTTATTTAATCAAACCTTTGGCATGGGAATTGAGAACCCACGAGAGGAACCTCAGATAAAATGCCAATGACTTTTCCTTCCAACAAATAACGGTGGACAAACAACGACCATTGGGGGAATCGATTCGGGGATCGACGAACAACGACGAAAGACTTCGAACGCGGATTCCTTCCATCATCCTCAACGGATTCCACCGAATCCAGGTAGGGGGTTTACGTGTTTAATGTTTCCTCTCATCTCGTTCTTGGAAAATACAATGAACACGGACTAACCAACTAACAGGTTGATCAACGTATCATTTGTTCTTGCGGGTGGTTGTTGCGGGGTCTTAATTTGGGGATTTGTTCTTTATGATTGATGATTGTTATCACCCCATTTTAGAACACTAACGTGGAGGGTGCAGTCCAATCCGAACAAGGCCCGGACCCCTTGTCGTTCATGTTTTATGTGCGTTCTTTATGTGTGACTGGGCAACGAGGCAACAAGATGAATTTAAGAGGCTCGTAGTGAAGGCGGCGACCCGAGAGGCCCTTAGGCGTAGATGAGAAAGAAAACGGACCACCAAAGCATCTCCAGTGGCCCGCGGAAGCAACCGCTGGCGCGACAGCACCGGCGCGACCGCACCGGCGCGACGGTGGTGGCCAACCGAGTCAGCCGCATGGAAGAGCGGCGCCTGTAGGCGCCGCAGCGGCAAGAGTCACGGCCAACCGAGTCGCGGTGGGTGGAACGACACGACGCCAACACGGCGCACGAGGAGAGGAGTGGCCCGCTTGGCTGGACCAACAACCAGCCCCAGTTGGCCATTTCAGAAGGGGGGGGGGGCATCACCCTGTTGGTACCGCTAGCTGGACAAACTGGGCGCACCACATCCAGCAACCGGCCCGCATCCGCGTGGGTCGGGTTTTCTAGGCGGGCCAGACCCGCTGGCTGGGCCGGACCCGCCATCCAGGCCGGGTCCACCAACCGGGCCGGACCCATGGGCCCAATGAGCCGACCGTGCCAAACCCCTACCGAACCCGGACCCGACCGGTCCCGTTTCTCTAAATTGGCTGTATCTCGCAAACCAGGCGTTTTATTAACGCGCCGTCAGTGGCGTGAGGACCCTCACGATGAGTCGGTCCATTTGAGATACTCTACTTGAGTTTTGGCAGAATTTGGAGTATGGATGGGTTAGATCGGACTTGAATCCAACCGGGCCCTATTTACCTTTTTGCCTACATCTTACAGACCGAGTGTTCGATTGACGCGCCATCTGTCGCGTTGAAACCCTTATGAAAAGGCGGTCATTTAGGTTACTTCTTCATGAGACTTAGTGGTAGATGAAATACGACCAATGTCTTGAGGAGCGGTTTCTCGGGAACTCAGGCGCCCCAAGTGCGGGAATCCTGTGGCTGACTGTCAAGTGAAGAGAGACCTTCTGTGGATCGGTATGAGAGTGACCTTTTGTGGATCGAAAGCAGAACGACCCTGTGTGGATCAACAGTAGTGAAACCCTCTGTGGATCGATAGTAGTGAAACCCTGTGTGGATCGACAGTAGAGTGACCCTGTGTGGATCGACACTAGTGCGACCCTGTGTGGATCGACAGTAGAGCGACCCTCTGTGGATCACCAGTAGTGTGAACCTGTGTGGATCGACAGTAAAGAGACCCTGTGTGGATCGACAGTAGAGCGACCCTATGTGGATCAGCTATTCAACGACTCTTCATGGATCAACAGCAGAACCTCTCAACAGAATAAAATGATCTATCTGAAGACTATTCATATTTAATCTTGTTCGATAAGTTGTATACCTGGTGTGAAATGTATTTTACTTAGTGATTTGTGATTGAGATCATTCTTTGTGGGTTTTTCCTTTGTGGAATTCTGAGATACCTTCAGGGGTCTCGGGGTCCCTACTGAGTATTGTTATACTCACCCCTACATGGGCTTCACCTGCACCTTGTTGTGTCTCATGCAGATGATAGACAACTTGATTGAGACTCGAGGAGCCAGGGCTAGACGGTGCTCGAAGGTGATTGACAGATGTGGTGAGCGGCAGTGACGACAGACGATGAGCTGCACCTACCCTTCTGGTAGGATCCTTGGTGAATGACCTCCGGAGCACGTTTTCCATTTTTTTGTACCTTCTTTCTAGTTGGGCTTGTATACTGACCCCTTTATATTCAGTACTTACTTTTACTCTTAGTGGTGGTTTTTAGTAGTGGTTTTACTTTATCTTTTTCCGTTGTGTTTTACTTATATGCAGTGTGTACCTAGTCTTTGTGTGTACAGGTTTAAAGACAACGCCTTCCCTTTTTGGGTTATGTCTTTACAGTGTTAGTTTCCAACCCCTAGCCTATGGAAGGTGGGATTGGGGTAATCACGACATGGGCCCTGACAGATGAGTCATGACAAAGTGGTATCAAAGACGATTGGTTCTACTAGAAGAACTAAAAGTCCATGTTTTCAATAGAGCAATAGAGTTAAGTATCTTGAGTTAAAATTATAGTTTGGGGAGTCCAGTGTTAGTGCGGTGGCCGACATATCCATACACCAGGACCCTGAATTCTAATTTTCGACTCGGTACACAAAAACACTGTTTGCGTGTGTTTTGAAAATGTTTTTCTTTTGAGTCAGCTCACCAGGTATAACTTATTAACCATGGAACATCTGTTTCTTTACAGGATGCCACCGCATAGACAACCAACCAGGATTCTAGTGAGAGATCAGTATGAAGGCCCACCGAGCGATGAGGTGTCAGTGCATAGCCCTCTTACAGCGATAACACATTTGGGTGGTGCACCAGTAGCACCACCACCCGTAGGGAAATAATTTCCACTAGTCCCACCAGCGGACCGTGCATGGAGACTGAGCATGTTTCACGAGTTCTAGAGATAGAGGCCTATGATGTTTCGAGGCGAGACAGATCCAAAGGCAGCTGAGGACTGGTTGGAGGTTGTGGCATGGGTTTTCTGTTTAGTTGAGACACCAGCAAACTAGATGGTGATCCTAGATGCAAGTCTCTTTCCGGGAACAACATGGAGATGGTGAAGCCTGATGCTCCAGACGCACGTGGAGACAACTCTTTCCTGGTTGGACTTCAAGAGACTCTTCAGGGTGGAGTTCGTACCGACAACATTATGCTATGTGCATATTCAGAAGCTACTGCACTTACAGCAGGGCAGCTTGACAGTGGCCCAGTACTCAGTGAGATCCACTGACCTCTCTCGCTACTCCACCGACATGGTACGTGACCCTTTCTTCAAGGCCCAGACCTTTGATCAGGGTCTCTGATGGGAGATCAGAGTGTCGATTATATTGCTCAACATCCTGACATAAGCTGGAGTGCTAGAGCGAGCACTGTTGGTGGAGAGATTCCTAGTTGAACATGCACTGATGGTGAGAGCCACCACCAGACGACATGCATCCAAGTCATCTGCAGCAGGCAGTAGGCAGATGACTCAAAGGTCCAAGTGGGCCATACCTTCTGGAGGATGACCACAGGAAGTAGGGTTGGAGGTGTAGAGATCACAAAGCAAAGGAGTTCAGCAGAGGAGCATACTGTGCTACTCATGTGGCGGGTAGGGTCACATGGATCACGACTTCCCTACCCATCATACTGATGATCAAAAGATGATTGAGGGACCACCGAGGCATCGATAGAGGTTTGAACGAGGAGGTCCGCAGGGCGAAGGACGTGGAAGAGGAGCAGGCCATGCAATAGGTGGTGGATGACGGTTTGAGGTACTACCGCCACCATCCCCAGGTGGTCCACCCCGACCCTAGGGAGCAGGTGGACAGGGATGAGCTCAGATTTAGGTAGTAGAGGCCTATGACCACGGTGCTCCATAGATGATTCGAGGTATGATCTATGTCTACTCCACCCTAGATGTAGTTCTTATAGACACAGGTGCCAATCATTTTTTCATTACCACGACTCTTGTTCGGAGCTCAAAGATTCCAATGGAGTCGTTGGCTCGATCCTTACATTTAGAGACTTCTACGGGAGAGGATTAGACAATTACACATTGGTGATGGAAGTGCGAGCTTACTCTATGAGGTGAGAGATTAGACTAGGATCTCCTAGTAGTAGCATCGAGGTCTTATAACGTCATCTTGGGTATGGACTAGCTATCCACAATTCATTCTTAGATCGACTGTTTTAGGTGCAAAGTGTGGTGTGTCCGTGAGGATGGGACTAGGTTTTCCTTCACCAGTGAGAAGGTAACATTTTCAGCACATGATAAACTTTCTCGGAGGAGGGTACAGCCGATCACTCACCAGTTGGCTAGCCTTACCCTCAGTTTAGTTGATGAGGGGAATCCAAGCTATCCTGTAGTGGTGGACCAGTATGTGAATGTACTTCCTGAGGATGTTCCGGGACTACCTCCTTGCAGAGAGTTAGAATTATACATCGAATTGTACCCCGGTATGACACTGATATATACACTAGCATATCGGATGGCTCCGGTGGAGCTTCGTGAGTTGAGGGTATAGTTGGAGGACTTACAGAGGAAGGGGTTCGTGAGGCCTAGTGTTTCCCCATGGGAAACCCCAATTTTGTTTGTCAAGAAGGAAGATGTGAGTTTGAGGCTTTTTGTTAACTATCGATGCCCGAATCATGTGACTGTGAAGAACAAGTATCATCTGTCGAGGATTGATGATCTCTTTGAGCAGCTCAAGGGAGCACAGTGGTTTTTGAAGATAGACCTCAGATCATGCTATCATCAGCTCAGGGTACAATATTAGGATATACCGAAGACAACCTTCAGATGCTGGTATGGACACTATGGGTTCTTGGTAATGCCTTTCGGTGTGACCAGTGCTCTGGCAGTGTTCATGGGACTCATGAACATGATCTTCTATCCTTACCTTGATCGCTTCATGGTGGTATTCATTGATGACATCTTGGTATACTCGACGTCAGGGGAGGATCACACCATGCATCTGTAGATAGTTCTGGATACACTCTGAGAGCACCGTATTTATGGAAAGCTCTCTAAGTTCCAGTTCTGGATACGGGAAGTCCATTTTCTGGGGAATGTTATCTCAAAGGTTGGAGTTGTAGTTGATTTGTTGAAGATAGAGGCAGTGCTTTATTAGGAGCCACCCAGGAGTGTGACTGAGGTGTGGAGTTTCTTGGGGTTGGATAGGTAAAACTGGAGATTTGAACTCGACTTTTCCAGAGTAGTATCACCCTTGTCATCTTTAACAAAGAAAGGACAACCCTTCGCTTGGATGAAGAGATGCCAGTAGAGTTTCAAGGAGCTGAGGTGGATACTGACAAGTTCCCCTATCTTGAGACTACCAGAAGAGGGTGTTGGGTATGTAGTATACTGTGATGCATCAAGGACCGGACTGGGATGTGTCCTGATGCATGAGTGAGTGGTGATCGCCTACAACTCAAGACAACTGAGGAAACATGAGCAAAACTATGCGACTCATGACCTGGAGTTAGTAGTAGTGGTCTTTGCATTGAAGATGTGGCAGAACTACTTGATAGGAGAACAGTTTACTGTCTACTATGATCACATGAGTCTCAAGTATATCTTCTCACAGAAGGACCTGAACCTGAGACAACAACGATGGATGAAGTTTTTCTAGGACTATGACTTTGAGATAGTCTACACTCTTGGGAAGGGAAATGTAGTAGCATACACACTCAGCAGGAGTTCTAGACTACAGTTGCTGAGTGAAGCGGAAAATCAGCTAGCTGTGTTGCAGATATCCTTTGTGGATAGTGATGGAGTAGCTTACCTTTAGTCTATGACTGTTATTCCCCCACTCCTTCAGCAAGTTCGGGAGGCACAACTTGGGGATGTTGACTACGAGGCCCGACGTACTCAGATATCCTCAGGATAGGATCCTGATGTATTTTCGATAAGTGGGAAGAAAGTCATACTTTTTAGAGGATGCACTATGGTACCAGTGACGTTTCAGGAGGAGGTGTTGAGGGAGTTCCACACATCCCCTTTGGCAGTACATCCTAGAGTGGCGAAGATGTACCAGGATCTCCGACATCAGTACTAGTGGCCAGGGATGAAGAAGGTAGTGGAAGAGTTTTTTTCATGATGCCTAAATTGTTAGCAAGTGAAGGCCGAGCATCAGGTTCTAGCATGCTTGACTCAGCCACTAGAGGTACCAGAATGGAAGTGGGATTGTATCTCCATGGACTTCGTGACTGGGTTACCACGCACGTCCAGGGGTTATGAATCTATTTGGGTGATCGTTGACCGACTCACCAAGTCATCCCATTTTCTACCCATTAGAGAGTAGGGATCAATAGAGGTTTTGGGACTCCTCTACATCCATAAGATAGTATGTCTTCACGGGATACCATCAATGATCTTTTCAGATTGTGACACTCGTTTTACATCCCGATTGTGGAAGGGAATACAAGAGGTGTTCGGGACTCAGCTATGCTTGAGCACATCCTTTCATCCTCAGATATATGGTTAAACGGAGTGGACCATACAAACACTTGAGGACATGCTTCGTGCTTGCGTCCTTGATTTTGGCCGCAGTTGGGAGGACCACCTACCACTTGTGGAGTTCGTATACAACAACAGTTATCACTCCACCATCAGCATGGAACCATTTGAGGCCTTGTATAGGTGACCATGTAGATCACCTCTATACTGGACATACCCAAGGGATTCAACACTTATTGGTTCAACACTACAAAAAAAAGACTTATACCAACATAATTTCAATGACAAATAACATATTTGTTGGTAAAAATGAGTATTTCCAACAGATATTATGTTTTGTTGATATTAATTTTATATACCAATAAATGTTTTTACCAACAAATATATCTATTAATAATAATTGTTCAATGCCAACAATTCTTTTTCTAACAATTAAATATGATAGTTTACTATATCAATACCAATATTTTTTTACCAACACATATCTATTATTAAAAAAAATTATTACCAACATATCTTTTAACATCATATAACTATGTACCAATAAACTATTGAATAAAAAAATATTTCACCACTAACCAATTTAGAAAAATAATTTTTTATTATCATTTTTTATACCAATGTTAGTATCCAATTTATCATTTTTGGATGTTTTTCTAAAATATCCGATTATATATAGCAATTTTATTTTTGTAATTGAATTTATTAAATATAAAAAATAATCAACATAAATCAATAAATTATTAACATAACTTTAACAAATAAAAAAAATAAAAATAAATTAAGTTTTATTATTTTATTAGTAACTATATTTACATTATGAATTTTTATTTTAAATCAATAAAAATAAATTTATCTGGCCCGCTCACTGCATGTGGCCTGCCTACCAAAGGCCGATGCCCCCCAAAACCATTCACCCTACTTCTGCAACCGAATAGCGTCGCCAAACTAGTGCCCTACACCTTTGTTGTGATCATCACCGTCTTTGCGTCCTTCTCACCCGGCGGCCCGTATCATCGTCGCCGTGTCCCGCTCGCCCGTGCGGCCCATCTCATCACCGTTGTTCATGTGAATCCTACGCCCCACAGAATCACTGCCATCCCTGTTTCCCACTCGCCCGACAGACCATATCATCACCTTTTTCTCTACGTACCCTTCACCCCACGTGATCGACACCGTCCCCGCACGCTCAACGGACCGAAGCTGTCCTGTGTATGAGAAAATTCGGCGGCCCCAAAACTTGAATCCTCTCCCCAAACCCACTGGCATATCGCGATTTTTAGCACCCTCCTGAAACTTGCATTCTCCTCATATTCATGTGAAATCAATCCTTAAGTAGGTAATTTTCCATCTCCCAGAAAATCTATCCATTTCACAATTTTTCAGTGTTGCCTGTTACCCTAGTCCAGTTTTTAGCTGTAGTCAAATCCATATGCTTCATGATTTTCTAGAGCCACCTTTGACATCACCTTTCTCATCTTATTCTTCCAGTCTTCTCAACTCACTTTTTCTCTCCATATCCAGGTTAACATATCTGATATTCACTGATATTGGGTGTTGAATTTGAAATCTTATTACTACTTATTTATATTTTTCACATGTTCAAGACCTTAGATAATCAGTCATCATATTTATATAGTTTATCTACATTCTTACATCTTGTATCTTTTATTCCTGCATCTTTCATTTTTTCTCTCTACATCCTACATCTATTTTATATTCCAATTTATCAAAATTTTACAACAATTTTTTATGTTTTGTATATACAAACATATATATCAAGATGCTACAATTCATTAACAGATTACAATTCATTTCAATTCATTCAAAGTTTATCTGCATGTGTTACATATTTAATCTCTATAAAAGATTATTATATATTATGTAATATGTGTGTATTGTGTGTAATATATCAATACATGTATCAGTATGTACCAAGATGAGGATCAAATGATCAAGCGGTTCTATCAGCTATTTCTACACTGGATCTATATGAATCTATAGTGTGGGATAAGTTCATGTTTGTTGGATATAATGGTGGTTGAAATTCATTATTTATATGCTGTAGGTTTATAATTTTGAAGCTATAAGCCAGGTGACTTTAGTTCAATATTGTTGGTCATGACTAAGCTGAAGTTGGTGGTTCAACTAGTTCATGTTTTCACTGTATCTTTTGGTGGGATGATCAAAATAGGACCAGTGGAATACATTGAGGGGCCTTATGGTTCCCAACTAAATTTTATAGGAAGATGCCTGATCCCATGAAGGTACTTATGTTACTAATGTTTAAAGATTCAAGGTGAATTCTAGTGTTTCCTCTCATCTATAAAAAACTGGTTGAACTATATTCATTTTTTATACTTTATGATAAAGTTTAGTTCATGTATTAATATATTTATCATTCAATATGTGTGTAATATATCAATATGTTGTGTAATATCAGTATGTGTTTTATATGAAACCTGTATGTGTTGTCTATGTAATATGTGTGTAATAGATTAAATTATGCGCATTATTTATTATAATTCATTGACTTTTTTCAGATCGCATGAGGTGTTTCCTGCAGTTTCATTATGATATAGATTGACTCGTTAGTTCGACACCTTAGTTCTCGATATGCCCAACACAGCTGATTATTTCTTCGACATCTTCGACATCTCCATTCTCAGTCTGGATGATGCGTCTTGGTTCATTGGTTTGACATCTAATCCAAAGTGAGCTTGCTATCGGTGATCATTGTCATTGTGGCAATGTCATGACTAAGTGGGTAAAATGCATGTGTTGATCCAGTCATTAGTGTGAACCATGATGATGAAAAATGATGTGTGGAACAAATTGTAGGAGTTTGATGAAGTTGCATGTAAATTCTTTTGAAGTTTTCATGTGTAAACATGTTTGTATCATGTTTCTTGGAGCTTCATGTATTTTCTTGGTGTTTTAACATTTTTATTAAATTATTTTAAAACATGTTTTTTCCAAATAAATCCTAATTTGGAGCTTCATATAAGATAATTTTATAATTATTATATTATAAATATAATAAACATATTATATAAAATTATATTATTATATATAATATAAAATTTGAGCAAAAAATATCGAAATATCCGCACATAATATGTTATTTAAGATATAAACTACCGACATATATTAAATATTGGTACTGATTATGAAAGTTGATAATAATATTACCAACATATAAATTTTTTGCAGGAATATATTGCTAGAAATTTTACCAACATATATATTATCTGTTGGTATTATTATAATTGCAACAGAACTATTTTATCTGTCTTAATAACATTTAGCGATAGAGTTTTTACCAATAGTTTAGTGACAGGACAATTTTTGTTGGTAAAACATTTTCCCAACAGAAAATTCACTTTTACCAACAGATATACCCCTCTTGGAAAAGGCTAATTATTTTTTAGTGCAGAGTTGGTATGATCTACCACTAAGAAGGTTCGGATCACCCAGGAGCGGATGCAGACTGCACAGAGTAGGCAGAAGTTTTATGCCGACAGGAGACAAAGACCCTTGGAGTTTGAGGAGGGAGGCCATGTATTCCTATGGGTCTCACCTCGATGAGGATTATGAAGATTTGCTTGGGGTGGTAAGCTATCTCTAAGGTTCATCAAACATTTCTAGATTCTCATCAGAGTTGGCAAGGTGGTGTACCACCTAGCTCTTCCCTCATAGATGCACCAGGTGCATAATGTTTTCCATGTGTCGCAGTTGAGGAGATACATGCATGATCCATAAAACGTCACCAACTGAGGTGAACTAGAAATTGAAGATGGGGAAAATTTTGTGGAGTTATCATTAGAGATAGAGGATATACAGGAGTGGGTCCTACAGGGGCGGTCGATTCCTCTAGTGTGAGTTTGGTGGTAGCACGGGAACCTCTAGGAGAGAACATGAGAGCATGAGGCTCATATTCATGCTCAGTATCCCCATTTGTTTTATTAGACTTTGTTGTGTCTTTCGAGGATGTAAATCCCTAAGGTGGGGAGAATGTAAAGACCTGTAAATTCTAGGTATATTTTTTAATTATATGGAATTTTTACTAGACTATGAAAATTTGCAGCACATGATTCCGAGGCCCGGAGAGCTCGGAACATAATTTTGAACATTTTTTAAGGTATGTTCAGTAAACGTGCGAGCTGAAATTTCTATCTTTTGAATTGGTGCTTGGATTGAAAATTTTAGGGCACCATTGAATTCGCAACACCGATATTTTCTTAGGCAAATCTTAACTTCAATCGACAAGGGCTGGACGAAAAAGATAATTTTTGGAATTTTTAGAAAAAAAAACAACTCTTTGAGTTATTTTATTTTTCTTCAACTGTTGAATGTTGGTTGGCAGGACCGCTGTATAACATCGGTAATTAATTGAGGGTCATTTAATGACTTGATCCTCTCGTTGTGTAACCACAATACTCGTGGGATTACTGGTTCATTAATCACAGTTCATTAATAAACCATGTTAATGAATGAAATGTGGTGTGGTTTCTTTTATTTAATCAAACCTTTGGCATAAGAATTAAGAACCCACGGGTGGAAACTATGATGAAATGCCGATGAATTTCCTCTACAATGAAAAATGGTGGACAAATGATGACAGTTGGGGGAATCGATCTGGGGATTGAAGAACAATGACGAATGACTTCAAATGTGGATTCCTTCCATCATCTGTAATGGATTCCACCAATTCTAGGTAGGGGTTTTACATGTTTAATGTTTCTTCTCATCCTGTTCTTGGAAAATATAAAGAACGTGCACCAACCAACTAACAGGTTGATTCACATCTCGTTTGTTCTTGCGGGTGGTTGTTGCGGGGTCTTAATTCAGGGATTTGTTCTTTCTGATTGATTATTGTTATCACCCCATGTTAGAACACTAATGTGGAGAGTGCAGGACGATTCAAACAAGGCCCAAACCCCCCTACGTTCTTGTTTTATGTGCATTATTTATACATGACCAGGCAATGAGGCAGCAAGACAAATTTAAGAGCCTTGCAATGAAGGTGGTGACCCAGGAGGTCCGTAGGTGCAGACAGGAAAGAAAAAAGACCATTGAAGCATCTCCGGTGGCTCGCAGAAGCATCCACCTGTGTGGCAGCTGGTCGAGCTGGCCGCATGGAGGAGCAACTTCTGCAGAGCTGCAGCGGCAGGAGCCACAGTGGGTGGAATGGCGTGGCGTTGCAAGCGGGCCGATCCGGATGCACCGCGTCCGGCCGGTGCGTCCGGAAACCGGACTACATTCGTGCGGGCCGGGTTTTCCAGGCCAGCCGGACCCACCAGCTTGGCCGAACCCGCCATCTAGGCTAGAACCACCATCCTGGCTAGACCCCTACCGGACTCGGACCTGATCGGTCCCGTTTTGCTAAATTGGGCATATCTCGCAAACTAGGTGTCCGATTGACATGTCGTCAGCGGTGTGAGGACCCTTGTGATGAGGTGGTCCTTTTGAGATACTCCACTTGAGTTTTATAAGAAGTTGGAGTATGACCTGGTTGGATTGGATTCGAATCCAACCAGGAATTATTTACCATTTTACATATATCTTACAGACTGAGCGTCTGATTGACACGTCGTCTATAACGCCCCGACCCCAGTTACCCAAAGTCGGTGCATTATTATGTAACATTGACATGATCACAAAAGATCAAGTCTCAAAATACCAATTAGTTTAGTATCCTTGGAAACACTAGATATATTCATAAATGTTACATTACATCATAAAGTGAAAAAATACAATAACATAGTCTCCATAGTCCACACTCATATCCCCTTCAGACAATCCCTGCAGGTCATTCATAAAATATTTCTTCACATCCTGGGAAAATAAAACATAGAAAGGGGTGAGCTCAGATGCTCATCAAGAATAACAATATAGCAGAAACTTTCATAAATAAACATAAACATTTAAGTCAATGTATAACTAAAACAAAAGCCTTTTAAACTTGAACTTTAGCATAATATGGAAAAAGTAAAATTAAATAATGCCATTTACTTACTCACATGGATATTCTACTAGTCGAATACTCACATGCAATATCAATAACCACTTTCATAATGATGGAATTCATAATGCCAGACTATCATAACCACGTAGCCAAGGCCTCGTGACAAGACTACAAAAAAGATTTTGTCAAGGCCTCGTGCCAAGACACTAGTTTGTCTCATGAGACCTACCGATGCATTGAGGAGCTATAGCGGGCTCTACCCGTCACTTATTAAGTCAAATTCATTCCTTATATGTAAAGGTTTAAATATATCATAAACCATAACATAATCGTATCACATAAAACATGCATAAAGGAAACATAACATTTCCACATTTCAATCACAAGATATCAATACAACAAATAAAAACATTATCAAAACCATTTTCAATACCAAAATAAAAGAAAAGTAAAACATGGTATTTATTTTTCATTTTAAAAAAGTTATGGCTTGTAGAGGAAGCTGAAACTCAAATAATGGTCACGGCGGCGGAGAAGTCGTTGTCACCGCATACGTAAGATAAAACATTACTTTTATTGTTCAGTAAAAACGCTTCGTATAAAAAGATTCCTTTTGAATAAAAGTAAAAGTCAAAGGGGTTTATACACCGTATAAAAGAAAGTTGTGTATAAAACAAAATATGCCTCAATGAAAGGAGATTGAGACGAAGTCCCTTACCTCGTGTCCGACTTGACTCGATCATTCTTTAACCTTCTGAATAATAAACTAGAGTTAATTTATACTTGATTAAGAACCTTTTTCAAGTTAATTATTAATTTTATATCACTTATTACCATGTTATGAACATTATGTAATTATTTAAGTTAATAATGGTCATTTTGTCGATCTTTGGTACTTGAGTCAAAAATAAACTTCTTATAATTACAAGTTGTTCATGTGGTAAAATATTTTTATTATATCCAGAATTATATTCATGTTTTAGATATCATATATATCATATATATACATTATATATATGAATTTATAATATTATACAACATTTAGAGGAAATAAATGAAATGCACCGTTCATGGAGACGGTAATCCGTACGTACGCATGAACGCTACTTTCATTTCTATTTCGTATTTAATGGAATGAAATCATAATTATATAAAGGTGTATTATAATTATAGTATAATATCATATATAATATCATTTACTCCATTTTTTACACATACCACATATGGCATTAACAATTCAAATCACTTTGAGGGGGCGGTAGTCCGCACTTCCTAAAATGAAATTATCGCGTTTACCCATAATGGAAATCATAAAGGCATTCCATAAATGAAAAATACAGAAGCATAAGTAAAACATAAACATAATATATATCATAAATAAATATAGTGACATCTTAATGACCACCATGAAAGGTGTTAAAAGAATATTGAACAATCATCGTTTTGTGAGGCAGTAATTCGCCACCCACAGAAACAGTATGTTCATTAACCATTAGACGAAGGTGTGTGTAAGTGTAAATCAAATAATTCTCATAAAAACATCCTATTATATTGAATATACTGGTGTTATTACAAAATAAAGGAATAAAAGTGTTTAAGGGGTTGGAGAAGCAAAATAAAACAAAAGAACATAAGATAATACATTACCTTAAAATCAGGTAACTCTTTTTGATTTGAGCCAAAGGCTTCCTTGGGAAGACTTCTGCCCAAAGTGAGGATTCTAGGAGTAATATAGGGAAGTTGAGAGAGTATTTGGTCAGAGGTTTTCTGAGCCAAATGGATTGAAGGTGTGAATAAGGTGGTAGAGGTGGGGGCCTTTTATAAGAGGAGAGGAGGGGCAATCTTGGAAATTCATGAAATGTTACATTATTATGAAGTGATTTTCGGATTTAAAAGGTCCCAAAATTATATATTTCTAGGATAAGGTGATAAGGGTTAGAAACATACCCATCCAATAGGTTTTTTACAAGTTCAAGTCTTAGAGTTTACATCATCTTTTCATTTTATTTAAATCGTTAATCAATGTGGTAATCACTGCATCATCATGATGTCATAAAACATTTAATTTATTTAATGTCTAAAAATTATAAAAAAAATATAATGATGTAGGAAATCGTTTTATCTTTCCAATGAATATTTATAGTCAAAAATATGACTTGTATAACCCCTTATAAAAATTATTTTAGTAAAACAATACATGTTTGTGACATTTTTATTTTTACTTTAAATAAAAGGTATTAATGTCATTTTCTTACCCAAGTGGCTACATGGGGTCCCCAAGTTGACCCATGGATTGTCTTGGTCGGCCATGACTCATCCAATAAGGGTAGTACAAGTGTAAAAGTAATTTCATATTATTATAACATTATATTTACCTTAAATTTCACTAATTACCTTTAATCGCGATTAATAAAACTTAAAAGTTACTATTCACCAAAAATTATTTTCATCTCATTGAACCACATTTTACTTACTAATGACAAAATGTATGTCGGTTTTTTGAAATTCAATTCACATAAGTGGTAAAGTTTCATTTAAACGAAAAATTAGTTTTTTAACTACCACTTAGTGGTTTCACTATTCATCAAAAATTGAAGTTTCTCAGAACAATTCCAAAAATTCACCATAAGCTATATTTGATATTCCAAATTCAAAAAATGATGTCTATTTTACAAAATTCAAAACATATAAGTTTCATTAATTAATTTTATAATTAATTCCTGCTGTCACAACAAATAGCGTGTTTTTAAGAAACAATATCAATCAAAAGATTGACAATTGTTTATATCCAATTTCAAAGTGAAATTAATTCTAATGACCAAAATTGGATAAAATGGTAAAAATATATTCTAATTATACTTTAAAACCAATCAATAGTATAATTTATCACTATAAATTATTTTTATTAAAAAAGTTTTTTTAAGTATTTTTCACTATTCATCGAAAATTGGAAGTTCTCGGAAAAATACCAAAAATTCAACAGAGGCTAATTTAGATATTCCAAATACAAAAATGAAGTCCATTTTGAATTATAAAATTAATACAATTTCAAAAAGTGGTTATTACTATTCATAACGGCTACTTTGATTGGTCGCGGTGTGTTAGAATCTCGAACATGCGTACAATGCAAGCTATTGCATTATTGAAAGAGAAGCATACCGTGGAAGCTTGGGGTGTTACATTATACCCTCCTTCAATAAATTGCGTCCTCACAATTTGAAAATTTTCTTCTAAAATAAAAGGTGGATAATAGAAAATACCTTTGTGGAAAACCCACATCGGAAATAAGGTTAATAAAATTTAGCCTTAATAAGAGGGAAAGGGAAATGAAAAAGTCACCACCAAATTATGATCTCGATTAGGAGAACATTGGTGGAAATTAGAGACAAATAATTGGAGGGAAAACGTAAATATTTTTAGGGAGTGATTGAGGTCATCAATCATAAACAAGTGTAAAATTAAGGGCCTCAAAGCCTTCAATCTATGGTGATTTAAAATATCATCAGTTCAACAAAACATAAGGTATTAGGATAACACATTTTTGTTTTAATATCCCTTCCCTAAAGTTTAGGAATTAATTTATTCATAGAATAATAGAGTGGTATATATATATATATATACTTGACAAGTAGAGTTTCAACCTTCAATTAATTTCTACCACAAACTCATCTTTCCCTAAAAAAGATAATAGAACTCAAAAATATTATATTTATCCTAATCGTACAAGGTTCCAAATATTAACACATACCATTTAGATTAGGAAAAATATTTCGTAATAACCAGGGACTTCCTGTAGGCTAGTGGTAGGTAATAGAGGCCTGTCGCACTATGGTTGTGGGTTCGATTCCTGCAGCTTTGTCCGACGCGACGGGTTATCCCCCAACCTGTAGGTTGTCCTTTTCCTAAAACTATAGTATTATAATATTCCAAAAATAATCTTCAGAAATGTTTTAACCTTAAACAATAATATCCAAAGATCAAATTAATCCATTCTAACCTTTATAGTTATCCAAAATACCTCTGTCCAGACTTTCTCTAAAAGGTCTCTAAATTTCAAAATCAATTGTAACATCAGATTCCCCAAACAAAGTAAAGTTTCTCTTATTATCACATACTAAAAATATGATTACCTTCATCATATTAAAACCTTAATGAAAACAACAAATACTACAGTACAATCCTTATATATATCACATTATTATTATAACCAGAATATAATCCTTGAGTCCAAAAGCACCAATACATTAATTATTCTACTTCAACTGTAGTAATAACATAATATTGGCCTTGATCCCTTGGCCTTTTCTGAGGTAAGTTTCCCTGACGCTTAGGACATTCATTTGAATAATGCCCCATTTCCCTACAATTATAGCATTCAACATTGATAGCCTCTTTCTTTGCCTTGCAATCACAAGCCTGGTGACCTTTTTCTCCACATTTATAACAAACTCTCATTCCTTTTAGGCAAGTACCGGGGTGATTCTTCCCACAATTATCACATAATGGAAAATCCTTCTTTCCCTTTTTCCCTTTATCTATCTCTTGTTCCACCGTTCTCTTATTCTCTTGCTTTACTTTATTGTCATAAGATTTAGAGAATTCCTTTTCTATCTTGATATAACATGAGACTATATCTTCGTACGCTGAGAAAGATTGTGATACTAATGCTCGACGAAGAAACAGTTTTAACACATCAAAGAAATGATCAATCTTACTTCTTGGGTTACATATATAATCTGCAACATGCCTTGTTAACCTTGTAAAGTTAGCCTCATACTTTGCGACATTCTCATCCTTCTTCTGCCTCAGACTTAGAAATTTCCTTTCCATATATGTTCGATGGTCATGTGGAAAGTATTTTTCTAAGAAAATTTCCTTAAAATCCCTCCATTACATAATTGATACTTCTTCATCTTCCTTTGTGTTTTGAATCAGCGACCACCATTGATCGGCATCTCCAGTGAGGCGGTAAACTGTCATGACAACTTTCTCCCTTTCGCTACTCCCCAAGGCGTGGAATATTTCTCTAAGGAGTTTATCCATTGCTCGACTACTAATGGATTTGTACCCCCATTAAATGTTGACGGTTGTTGCCTCATAAAACTATATAACATTGATCCTCCATGTTGCGGATCAGGGTTCTCCATACGAGTAAGGTTATTATTCATAACCTGAGTGAGTTGTCCCAGTATGATGATAAGTTGATCAACACCAGTTATATCACCAGCTCCACTATAATTATCTTGAGCAGGAGGGAAATCCCTACATGGAGTGCGTGCATTGATACGGTTTCCATTCCTTTCACTAGGCACCATTTCTAAACAATGTCATAAACTAGATTAGTTTATGAATCGAAATACAAAATAACAAACTTGCAAAACACCTAACATAAATTGAACAGTTTATGGATATAATCCATAATCATAAAAATATTTTCTTTGAGGAAGTGTATACTCAAAATTTAATGACCTGAATCCGGAGCCCCTCCACTGGTGCCCTGTACCGAGTTCTCCACATGACCTCAAGCGCGTTTCCCCAAATGCCAGAGGCTTCTGACTAGCAGCGAGGGCTATGGTGAGTTGGTGGGGAAACTATGCCCTTATTCAGTAAAGTATACAAGGTAAGGAAGACAACAATCAAGAGTGGAAGCAATAACAACATACATAACAACTGAAACCAAACAACGGAAGAAATGAATACATATAATAATGATGATAATGATGCAGCAGGTACAAGTATCCAAGGAAAGTAGCAAACACAACAACATTCTGAAATAAAACTGAAAACAAGTGCAAAAGAAAACAAAGAAAGCTCCTCAGCATCGCGAGCCACGGCTTGGTCCCATGCTCCCCAGCTCCAGTGCAATCAAGAACATGAAGTAGAAGGGCGCTTACCCTTATCTATACCTGTAGCAACATAGTATTCTTGGGCCCAAAATCATGGCCCAAACAGGGTGTGAGATACAATCCCAGTAGGCAATCACCCAAAGATTTGTGCCTCACAGTCAATGAATACACGGTAGTAAATAAACAAGAAGTAGTAAATAGGAAAGCACACAACAACTACAATCCACAGTTCTAACATATAAGGTACTCAAGTGAACAACCGATAACAAAAGTAAACAGGTAACCCTTTGGGTAGCTCTCACAGCCTAACCCCTATGGTTCAACCTAAAAAGCACTACCAACCCTCTAGGAGGCACACACAGTCTCACCCCTCTGGTTCAGCTAAAAAGTAGACTCTCTGGGGAAGCACTCACCGTCAATTCCCCCTATAGTCTCGTATCGTACTAAAGGCTCTCTGGGGAAGCACTCAATGTCTCATTCCCCCTGTGGCCCGCATCGAGGAACTACAGACTCTCTGAGGAAGCACTCATCGTCAATTCCACCTATGGTCTCTCTTCGTATTAAAAGACACCCTGGAGAAGCCCTTACGTCGATTCTCCCTATGGTCTACTATACTAGGCTCTCACAGTCCTGTGTGAAAAAGTAAAACATGCTCAGCGCGTGTATATCATCCAAGTAAACCTCAAGAACTACTAGGATATCTACTAAGGCTCAACAACATAAAGAGAAAAAGCAGTTCCTCTATCCTATGACTAGGCATGGAAACTGAAAAAATGCCAAATAGGCAGAACAAGCATGGAAAAGAAATCTGAGCACAAAATAAATTACTCTACTCACAAGAATAAACCTTTACTACAACAATCAAGCAAAGAAGGAAAACAGCAGGGGAAAAAGAGGAAACCCACAATTCCCCACCCAAGGAAATTTGTGGAATTTTCACAAAATACTCATCAACCTTCTACGGAAAGGAAAAAACCACCTACCTCAATCCTAGGAGATCGATATACGCGAACCTCGACGACAGATTCCCCTTATAATGATGAAGATATAAGAAAACTCACAAAACGTTCATCCCACAATAACTTGGAAACGAGGAGGAATCAAGAAACAAGACTCAAGCAGAAGGAAGAAATTATCGCTATGATTCCAATGCAACTAACCATGCTCGAATCGGAGAAAGGACGGCGAGGCGGGAGTTCGTCGAAGATTCTACCGTACGGGTCGCTCTCGGATGAACCAGACCTAGAAGAAGGAAAATATCGCGATGAGGCGCGACCCCGGTCCGTTTAATGAAAAAGAAAGAAAGTACACGGCGTGTACTTCTTGAGTACACAACATGTACTTCAGTTTTCCATACTCCGAATTAACCGACCTCCACCTCACCCTTACACACCGTGTGTGTGGCCTGGACATGGCCAGCACATGGCTTCGAGTGAAAAAGGGAGTACACGACGTGTACTCAGAAAGTACACGGCGTGTACTTCAAAATTTTTCATAAAGTTCATTTTTCTCAAAAACTCCAGAAAAAGGAAAAACGTACCTGAAAGGAAGATCCGGGTTCTTAAAAACTTCCCCCCTTAAATAAATTCATCCCCAAATTTCCCTAATGAGGCAAAGAAGAAGAAACCCTGAACAGCTCCGACCACTACGATCGTACATCGGTCTCCCTCTCCCAGGTCTCATCCTGTACTCGTCTGTGCTGCCATAACACCCATACCAGAGGAACAAATCGCCCGTGGAGAACCTTCGTACCGCGATCGACAATCCGGATAGGATGATCCTCGAACGACACATCCGCTTCAAGCTCGACTTCCTCAGGCTGAAAGACATGAGATGAGTCTGAAAAGTAACGTCGAAGCTGAGAGATGTAGAAGACGTCGTGCATGGCCCGATACCGCTGAGGTAGCTGCAACCGATAGGCGACTGGCCCAACTCTCTCCAAGACTTCAAACGGCCCAACATACCATGGTGAAAGCTTACCCAGTCTCTGAATCCTTTTGTGTCCCAGCCTCGGTGCGACACGTAGGAAAACATGATCTCTGACCTCGAACTCCAGAGGTCGTCTCCACTGATCAGCATAAGACTTCTGTCGAGATTGCGCTGTAGCCATCCTCTTCCGAATCAGCTCTATCTGCTCTGAAGTCTCATGAACAAGACGAGGTCCCAGCAAAGCTGCCTCTCCTACCTCCAGCCAGAATAAGGGTGATCGACATGGCCTACCGTACAAAGCCTCGTATGGTGCCATCTGAATGGTCGCCTAGAAACTGTTGTTGTAGGAGAACCCCACCAGAGGAATATGCTTCTCCCAAGAACCACCAAAGTCAAGGATGCAAGACCGGAGCATATCCTCAAGCACCTAGATCGTGCGCTCGGACTGGCCATCAGTCTGGGGATGGTAAGCTGTTCTCAAAAGTACCTGTGTACCCAAGGCCTTCTAAAGCCCCTGCCAGAACCGATAGGTAAAGCACACATCTCTGTCTGAAACAATAGAGCGTGGAACTCCATGCAGACAAACGATCTCTCTGATGTAAAGTCATCCCAGATCATCGACACTGAAGGTCTCCTTGATCGGAAAGAAGTGAGCAACCTTCGTAAGCCTGTCGAAGACAACCCAAACAACATCGTTTCCCCGAGGTGATATCGGCAACCCGGTCACGAAGTCCATCACAACATTGTTCCACTTCTACTTCAGAATGGGTAACTACTGTAAAAGCCCCGCTGGTCGCTGATGCTCTGCTTTCACCTACTGACAAGTAGAACATCTCATGAAAAAACCAGCAACATCCTTCTTCATACCTAGCCACCAGTACTGGCGATGAAGATCCCGATACATCTTGGTGACGCCAGGATGAACTGCCCAAACTGAGGAATGGAAATCCCACATTAGCTCCTCGCGTATGTTTGCTGGCACCCATACGCATCCCTAGAAACGCAAGATCTCATCCTCTCCCACTGTCCATCCAGGAAGAGGGTCCTCTCATGACACACTCTCCCGCAGGACTAAGCCTTCCGAGTCTGATAGATACCTCTTCTGTACCTGATCAAGTAGCATAGAGGTAACAACTACAGAAGATAGAAAAGTTTGTCCCCGTCTGTCATGCACCTCCAGATGCATGTCAAAGAACAGAGCCATCAGCTGCCACTCACTATTAGCCTCCTGAACCGCCTGAACCTAAGTTCTCCTGCTCAACGCATCTGCCATGGCGTTGCCCTTACCCGGCGTATAGGCAAGCTAGAAATCAAAAGACTGAAGATACTCGACCCACCTGCGCTGCCTCAGATTCAGATCATGCTGAGTGAAGGTATATTTGAGAATCTTGTGGTCAGTGAAGACCAAAAAGTGCTCTCCCAGAAGATAGTGCCTCCAAAAACGCAAGGCATGAACAATAGCTGCCAACTCCAGATCGTGCATAGGGTAGTTCCTCTCATGTGGCCTCAGCTTCCAAGACCCATACGCAACGACTCCATCTCCCTGCATAAGCACAACTCCTAGCCCGATACCTGAAGCATCACAATAGACTGTATAGCTCTTGCCTGGCTCTGGAAAGACTAGTATCGGTGCCGACGTCAACCCCCCTTTCAGCTCCTGAAAGGTTGAATCACAAGAATCTGACCATAAGAAATTCTCCCCCTTCTTGGTCAGACCTGTCAAAGGTGCTGCTAGATGAGAAAAGTCCCGAATGAAGTGTCGGTAGTATCCAGACAGCCCTAGGAAGCTCCGTACCTCAAATACGTTCTTCGACTTCTCCCAGGAAACTACAGCTCTCACTTTCTCTGGGTCCACTGACACTCCTTTCTCTAAGATGACGTGACCCAAGAAGTGAATCTGATCCATCCAGAAGTGGAACCTCAAGAGTTTAGCATAGATCCGATGCTCTCTCAGTATACTCAGAACGATCTCAAGATGTGTGGCATGGTCGTGCCAAGTGTGATAGTACACCAAGATATAATCCATGAAGACCACAACTAAGGAGTCCAAATAAGGATGGAACACTCGGTTCATCAGTGCCATGAAAACTGTAGGTGCATTAGTGAGACCGAACGACATGACTGTATACTCGTATAGACCATACCTGCTCCTGAAGGCTGTCAGAGGTATATCTGATGGTCTAACACGCAACTCATGATAACCGGACCTCAAGTCGATCTTTGAGAACACCCGGGCTCCTCAAAGCTGATCAAAAAGGTCATCGATCCTCGGAAAAGGATATTGGTTCTTGACCGTCAACTGGTTCAGCTTCTGATAATCCACACAAAGCCGAAGGGTACCGTCTACCTTCTTCGCAAACAGGACAGGCGAAACCCAAGGAGAAGTACTAGGTCAGATGAAACCCTTAGCATGTAGCTCCTCCAACTGCTTCTTGAGCTCCTGCAACTCAGGTGTGGCCATCCTATAGGGAGGAATGGACACCGGTTCCGCTCCTGGAATGGGCTCAATATAGAAGTATACCTCATGCTCTAAAGGAAAACCCGAAAATTCCTCTGGGAAGACATCCATGAAGAGATCCACCACTGGAGGAAAGTCCAACTATGGAGTCCCCTGATCATCCAGATAAATATTAGCAATCTGGGCCGTCACCCCTCCTAGAACAAGATGCTTGAGTCCCGCCCAACTCGCTCGAACGTCCCATTCGCCTCTATGAAGAAAAGGTTCACCCTCTGGTGAGATGAAACTGAATATGCGGTGATAACAGTCAACGACTGCCTAGAAGGGAATCAACCAGTCCATGCTGAGGATGACATCATAGCCTATCATCTCTAGGACATAGAGATCCCATAAGAAGTGATACCCTGCAACCTCGAGAGGGAACTCTCTACACTGGCGTACACTAGATGTTCACATTCCCAAAGGTGTGTCTAGTGTCAACGAGTCGGTAGAAGAAAAGATGCAGAGCCCAAGGCTCTCCATGACAGTAACGTAGATAAAGCTATGCATAACACCAGTATCGAAAAGGGATGAAGATAAAACTGAGGTTACCAAAATCGTACCTCGAACAGTAGAAGGGCCGGGATCCTGCTCCTGATAAGTCTTCTCCACGGTGAAAGACTGGCCTGTACCGCGGCCCTGTGCCCCTGTCTGACCACTCTGAGCTAAACCTCCCTATTGGTGTTGAGGAACTGGTGGCTGAACGCCACGGTCTTGAACTCCACCTCGGCCCGAATGGCTGGAAGAACTCCAGTTTCCCGACTGGTGAGAAACTGGTGGGGTTGGTCCTGAATGAGGAGTCATGGAGGAACCCCGGTTACTAGATCCTGGTGAGAAAACCTGACAGAAACGCTGAAGGTGACCCATCTTGCCACAATATCGGCACTCCATAGGGTCTCTCTGGCACTGTGGCCTCGTGTGCCCTGTCCGGACACACTGGTAGCATGTCACCTGGCTGCCTGATGATGCATCTCGATTCCTTGAATCATCGTGCGTAGACTCCCTACGATGCTTCTTACTGTCATTTGGAGGAAAGCTAACTCTGGAAGCAGAACCACCCTGGATCACAGCTCCGGAGTCTCTCTGATTGTGCTCTGCAATTAGTTCCTGTTTGATGATGGAAGTGATAGAAGTCAACTGGAAGATGTTCACCTGAGAGTGGATCTCTCGCCTGAGTCCCTCCTCAAACTTCCTTGCCAAGAACACCCCACTCCCATCCCGAAGGGGTGTAAAACGCTACAGCTTGGTGAAATGAGAGGAATACTCCATGATAGATAGAGTACCCTGCTCTAAGCTCATGAACTCCCGGGCTCAATCAGCCCTCAGGTTTTCTGGGTAGAAGTAGTCGTATAACATGCACTGGAACTCCTCCCAAGTCATAACCTGCTGTTGAACCGCCTGTGAGATCACGTCCCACCACCTCTTGGCGGAGTCTCGGAGCATGTAGGTGGCGAGCTTGACCCACCTCTCTGGAGGCATCTCCAGATGCTTGAAGATAGTCAGCATGGCTTCCAGCCATGACTCTGTAGCCTGAGGTACTCCCTGAACTGTGCATCAGCGCCCGCAACTAGTATAACAGCCGGTGCCAAGGCTGGCCCGACTAGAGGATCGGCGGGAAGTCCCTGATCGGCCCTGTCTGGCGTCTGATCACTGCCTGACGACAGACATACGACTAGAGGACGTCTCAAAGGCATAGCTCTGAAAGATAAAAAGTACACCTTAAATTAGAAAAACAAGGACAGAGAACACAAGAGTACAAAACAGGAATAGGGGAAGAAAAACACAATAGATTGCAAAACACGACTACACGACGTGTATAAAAACTACATGGCGTGTCTTCTTAAGCCACTGACATGGGTGTGTAGTCCTGCCCTACAAGTCGTGTAACCCTCCAACTACACGACATGTTGACCCCCAACACATGGCGTGTACAAGAAAACTAGTCCCCTTCTTGAGTCTCTTTACACGGCTATCCCACACGGTCCGACTTAACCCGAGACTACACGGTGTGTTCGAACAAACACGGCGTGTACTAGACAAGGCTTCGGTGACTCGTGTTGTTAAGCACACAACCGTCTACACGGCTGAACCTTATACGATGTGCTCCGAAAAAACACGACGTTTATAGGCGAAGGCGACACTGTCCCGTGTTGTTCGTGACACGGCTGGGTACTTGGACATGACTACACGGCGTGTTCCGAACAAACACGGCGTGTGGAAAGGAAGGTAAAGTCGGCCTGTGTTGTTCGTGACACGACCGGGTACTTGGACAGGACTACACGGCATGTTCCCTCTGGACACGACGTGTTCTACCCGAGCTTCCCCGACCTGTGTTGTTAGTGACAAGACCGGGTACACGGCTCCGAACTTACACGACGTGTACCTACCGTACACGGCGTGTACCTACCGTACACGGCGTGTTCCTGAAGTTACTTTCATGACCCCGTGTTCTTCCCACACGGTCAGTGAAATGGCCTGAAAACTACACGACGTGTATCCAAAAAGTACACACCGTGTATTCTGGGTTTTTACGGGCAGTAGCTCAGAAACTGCATAGAATTCCAGAAACACTAAAAACAAGGGAAAGAGGTGCCAAGTTTCGATCCGTGAGGGCCCATAACACCTCAAGAACCAAAATTTGGCGTTTACTTTAAGCAAAGAACAAAACGAACAGTTTTCTAACATGATAGCAGAGGATCTATCAAGCATCTATCACAACAGCATGCATAATCTACACAAAATCTATCACAACAGCATGCAATCTCTAATGCACCCTAGATGGCATGGCAAGAATGCATGGAATGTGATTTCTATAAGTGCCTATATGATGCATGAGATGGAATACCCTCATCTCATCGGATTTCGGCATAAATATAACCACAATATCAAAACAATAATAGCACAAGTCATGTGAATCACTCTAGGTGAAATCAGATCAACTATAAAATCTCAAAACCAGGAAGCTGCAATTAACGAGGTAGTATGGATCTTCCCTGTACACAGGTTAGCTACTCCCGAGCATAGATTAATTCCAAGTACCAAATCCGTCCTATCCCTGGATAAAGTCTCCAAATAGTAAAGAAAAATAAAAGAACTTCTCTGATACCACTTTGTAACGACCCGAATCTGGAGCCCCTCCACTAGTGCCCCATACCCGGTTCGCCACATGACCTCAAGCGCGTTTCCCCAAATGCCAGAAGCTACCGACTAGTAGTAAGGGACATGGTGAGTCAGTGGGGAAACTATGCCCTCATTCGGTAAAGTATACAAGGTAAGGAAGACAACAATAAAGAGTGGAAGAAATAACAACATATATAACAACTGAAACCAAATAATGGAAACAATGAATACATATAGTAATGATGATAATGATGCAACAGGTAAAAGTATCCAAGGAAAGCAGTAAACACAATAACATGCTGAAATACAACTGAAACCAAGTGCAAAAGAAAACAATGAAATCTCCTCAGCATCGCGATCCATGACTCGGTCCCATGCTCCCCAGCTCCAGTGCAATCAAGAACCTGAAGTAGAAGGGCGCTTGCCCTTATCTATACCTGCAGCAACATAGTCTTCTTGGGACCAAAATCATGGACCAAACAGGGTGTGAGATACAATCCCAGTAGGCAATCACCCAAATATTTGTGCCTAACAGTCAATGAATACATGGTAGTAAATAAACAAGAAGAAGTAAACAGGAAAGCACACAACAGCTACAATCCACAGTTCTAACATATAAGGTACTCAAGTGAACAACTGATAAAAAAATTAAACAGGTAACCCTCTAGGTATCTCTCACAGCCTAACCCCTATGGTTCAACCTACAAAGCACTAGAAACTCTCTGGGAGGCACAAAAAGTATCACCCCTCTGGTTCAGCTAAAAAGTAGACTCTCTGGGTAATAACTCACCGTTAATTCCCCCTATAGTCTCATATCGTACTAAAGGATCTCTGGGGAAGCACTAAACATCTCATTCCTCCTGTAGCCCGCGTCGAGGAACTACAGACTCTCTGAGGAAGCACTTATCGTCAATTCCTCCTGTGGTCTCGCATCGTATTAAAAGACACTCTGGAGAAGCCCTTACGTCGATTCTCCCTATGGTCTACTACACTAGGATCTCACAGTCCTATGTGGAAAAGTAAAACATGCTCAGCACGCGTATATCATCCAAGTAAACCTCAAGAACTACTTGGCTATCTACTACGACTCAATAGCATAAAGAGAAAAAGCAGTTCCACTATCCCACGACTAGGCATGGCAACTGGAAAAACACCAAACATGCAGAGCAAGCATGGAAAAGAAATCTGAGCACAAAATAAATTACTCTACTCACAAGCATAAACCTCCACTACAACAATCAAGCAAAGCAGGAAAACAGCAGGGGAAAAACAGGAAACCCACAATTCCCCGCCCAAGGTAATTTGTGGAATTTTCACAAAATACTCATCAAATTTCTACGGAAAGGCACAAACCACCTACCTCGATCCTAGGAGATCGATATACATGAACCTTGATGATAGATTATCCTTAGAATGATGAAGATCTGAGAAAACGCACAAAATGTTCATCCCACGATAACTTGGAAATGAGGAGGAATCAAGAAACAAGACTCAAGCAGAAGGAATAACTTACCGCTTCGATTCCAACTCAACTAACCGTGCTCGAATCGGAGAACGGACGGTGAGGCGGGAGTTCATCGAAGATTCAGACGTATGGGTCGCACTCGGATGAACCATACCTAGAAGAAGACAAATATCGCGATGAGGCGTGACCCCAGTCCGTTTAATGAAAAAAAAGAAAGTACACGGCGTGTACTTCTTGAGTACACGGCGTGTAATTCAGTTTTTCATACTCCGAATTAACCGGCCTCTACCTCACCCTTACACACCGCGTGTGTGGCCTAGACACAGCCAACACACGGCTTCGACCGAAAAAGGGAGTACATGGCGTGTACTCAGAAAGTACACGGCGTGTACTTCACAAATTTCCAGAAAGTTCATTTTTCCCAAAAACTCCAGAAAAAGGCAAAACGTACCTAAAAGGAAGATCCAGGTTCTTACACATAAACCCTTCATAATGGTTTGTAAAGAAATGAGAATTATCCAAAGCATATCCCCCGGGAGTGTCGTAACCAAGAGTGCAGCGAGGCCCATTGTCGTACACCAGTTCCTGTTCGAGTCTAGCTCAAAGCGGTGTTTTTGGGTTTTACCCCTAGGTACATCTGTGCCAGATCCGCCTCTACCTGCTCATATCCAGACAGGGATGTATTGCTCAGAAAACTCACAAAATCTTTACAATACCAAAATTCTAGGAAGTTCTTCTATACTAATCCTCAAAGTATATCTTAGGGATATGTTCTCTAATCAGAGTTTATCTAAATCTAGCTTCCAAGGTTAGTACTAAACTGCCTCTGATACCAACTATAATGCCCTGACCCCAGTTACCCAGATTCGGTGCATTATTACGTAACATTGGCATGATAAAAAAAGATCAATTCTTGAAAGACCAATTAGTTTAGTAGCCTTGGAAACACTAGATACATTCATAAATGTTACATTACATCATAAAGTGAAAAACTACAATAACATAGTCTCTATAGTCCACACTCATATCCCCTTCAGAATATACCTGCAGGTCATTCATAAAATATTTATTCACATCCTGGGAAAATAAAACATAGAAAGGGGTGAGCTCAGATGCTTAGTAAGGATAACAATATAGCAGGAACTTTCATAAATAAACATAAACATTTAAGGCAATGTATAACTAAAACAAAATCCTTTTAAAATTGAACTTTAGCATAATATGGAAAAAGTAAAATGAAATAATTCCATTTACTTACTCACATGGATATTCTACTAGTCGAATACTCACATGCAATATCAATAACCACTTTCATAATGATGGAATGCATAATGACAGACTATCATAACCACGTATCCAAGGCCTCGTTCCGAGAATACAAATAAGATTTTGTCAAGGCCGCGTTCCAAGATACTAGTTTGTCTCATGATTCCTACCGATGCATCGGGGAGCTATAGCAGGCTCCACCCGTCACTTATTAAGTCCAATGCATTCCTTATATGAAAAGGTTTAAACATATCATAAACCATAACATAATCATATCACATAAAACATGCATAAAGGAAATATAACATTTCCACATTTCAATCACAAGATATAAATACAACAAATAAAAACATTATCAAAACCATTTTCAATACCAAAATAAAAGAAAAGTAAAACATGGTATTTATTTTTCATTTTAAAAAAGTTATGGCTTGTAGAGGAAGCCGAAACTCAAATAATGGTCACGACGGTGGAGAAGTCGTTGTCGCTGCATACGTAAGACAAAAAATTCCTTTTGTTGTTTAGTAAAAACGCTTCATATAAAAATATTCCTTTTGAATAAAATTAAAAGTCAAAGGGGTTTATACACTGTATAAAAGAACTTGTGTATAAAACAAAATATGCCTCAATGAAAGGAGATTGAGACGAAGTCCCTTACCTCGTGTCCGACTTGACTCGACCATTCTTTAACCTCCTGAAAAATAAACTAGAGTTAATTTATACTTGCTTAAGAACCCTTTTCAAGTTCATTATTCCTTTTATATCACTTATTACCATGTTATGAACATTAAGTAATTATTTAAGTTAATAACGGTCATTTTGTCGATCTTTGGTACTTGAGTCAAAAATAAACTTCTTATAATTACAAGTTGTTCATGTGGTAAAATATACATTATATACATAATTATATTCATGATGTAGATATCATATATATCATATATATCCAGTATATATATGCATTTATAATATTACACAACATTTAGAGGTAAGAAATGAAATGCACCGTTCATGGAGACGGTAAGTCATACGTACGCATGAACGCTACTTTCATTTCTATTTCATATTTAATGGAGTGAAATAATAATGATATAAAGGTGTATTATAATTCAATTATAATATCATATATAATATCATTTACTTCATCCTTTACATGTACCACATATGGCATTAACGATTCAAATCACTTTGAGGGGGCGGTAGTCCGCACTTCCTAAAATGAAATTATCGCGTTTACCCATAATGGAAATCATAAAGGCATGCCATAAATGAAAAACACATAAGAATACGGAAAACATTAAAATAATATATATCATAAATAAATATAGTGACATCTTAATGGCCACCATGAAAGGTGTTAAAAGAAGATTGAACAATCATCATTTCGTGAGGTAGTAATTCGCTACCCACAGAAACAGTATGTTCATTAACCATTAAACGAAGGTGTGTGTAAGTGTAAATAAAATCCTTCTCATAAAAACATCATAGTATATTTAATATACTGGTTTTGTTACAAAATAAAGGAATAAAATATTTTAAGGGGTTGGAGAATCAAAATAAAACAAAAGAACATAAGAGAAGACATTACCTTAAAATCGGGTAACTCTTTTTGATTTGAGCCAAAGGATTACTTGGGAAGACTTATGCCCAAAGTGAGGCTTCTAGGAGTAATATAGAGAAGTTAATATAGTATTTGGTCAGAGTTTGGCCAAGCCAAATGACTTTAATGTGTGAATAAGGTGGGGGGCTTTTATAAGAGGAGAGGAGGGGCACTCTTGGAAAGTCATGAAATGTTACATTATTATGAAGTACTTTTCGGATTTCAAAGGTCCCAAAATTATATATTTAGAGGATAAGGTGATAAGGGTTCTAAATATACCCATCCAATAGGTTTTTTACAAGTGTAAGTCTTAGAGTTTACATCATCTTTTCATTTTATTTAAATCATTAATTAATGAGGTAATCGCTGCACCATCATGGTGTCATAAAAAATTTAATTTATTTAATATCTAAAAATTATAAAAAAATATCATGATGTAGGAAATCTTTTTATCTTTCCAATAAATATTTATAGTCAAAAATATGACTTGTATAACCTCTTCTAAAAATTGTTTTAGTAAAAAAATACATGTTTGTGACATTTTTATTTTTACTTTAAATAAAAGGCATTAATGTCAATTTCTTACCCAAGTGGCTCCATGGGGTCCCCAAGTTGACCCATGGATTGTATTGGTCGTCCATGACTCATACAATAAGGGTAGGACAAGTGTAAAGGTAATTTCATATTATTATAACATTATATTTACCTTAAATTGCACTAATTACCTTTAATCACGATTAATAAAACTTTAAAGTTACTATTCTACAAAAATTATTTTCATCTCATTGAACCACATTTTACTTAATAATGACAACCATGTATGTCGGATTTTTGAAATTCAATTCACAGAATTGGTAAAGTTTCATTTAAATGAAAAATTAGTTTTTTAACTACCACTTAGTGGTTTCACTATTCATCAAAAATTGAAGTTTCTCAGAACAATACCAAAAATTCACCATAATATATATTTGATATTCCTAATTCAAAAATGATGTATATTTTACAAAATTCAAAACATATAAGTTTCATTAATTAATTTTATAATTAATTCCCGCTGTCACAACAAATAGCGTGTTTTTAAGAAACAATATCAATCAAAAGATTGACAATTGTTTATGTCCAATTTCAAAGTGAAATTAATTATAATGAACACCATTGGATAAAATAGTAAAAATATATTCTAATTATACTTTAAAACCACTCAATATTATAATTTATCACTATAAATTATTTTGATTAAAAAAGTTGTTTTTAAGTATTTTTCACTATTCATCGAAAATTGGAAGTTCTCGGAAAAATACCAAAAATTCAACACAGGATAATTTAGATATTCCGAATACAAAAATGAAGTCCATTTTGAATTATAAAATTAATATAATTTCAAAAAGTGGTTATTACTATTCATAGTAGCTACTTTGATTGGTCGCGGTGTGTTAGAATCTCGAACTTGCGTACAATGCAAGATATTGCATTATTGAAAGAGAAGCGTACCGTGGAAGCTTGAGGTGTTACATCGTCTGTCATGTTGGAAACATTATGAAAAGATAGTATTTCAGGTTACTTCTTCATGAGACTTCGTGGTAGTTGGAATACGACCAGTGTCTTGAGGAGCGGTTTCTTGGAAACTCAAGCGCCCCAACTGCGGGAATCTTGTGGTTGGCTATCAAGTGAAGAGCGACCCTCTATGGATCTATATGAGATCGACCCTTCATGGATCGGTAGCAGAACGACCCAGTGTGGATCGACAGTTGTGATACCCTGTGTGGTTTCCCAATAGTGCGACCCTGTGTGTATTGATAGTAGAGCGACCTAGTGTGGTTCGACAGTAGTGCAACCATGTGTGGATTGACAGTAGAGCGACCCTATGGGGATCGACAGTAGAGAGACCCTGTGTGGATCGATAGTAGAGAGACCTTGTGCAGATTGACTGTAGAGAGACCCTGTGTGGATTGACAATTCAGCAACCCTTCGTGGATCAGCAGTAGAACCTCTCAACAGAATAAAATGATATAGCTGACGACTATTCATCTTTAATCTTGTTATCTAAGTTGTATACCTGGTGTGATTTTTCTTTTACTTAGTGCCTCATGATTGAGATTATGATTTGTGGTTTTTCCTTTGTGGAATTCTGAGAACCTTTGGGGGTCTTGAGGTCCCTACTGAGTATTGTTATACTCACCCTTGCACGGGATTCGCCCGCACCTTATTGCATCTTGTGCAGATGACGAATAACTTGATTGAGACTTGAGGAGCCAGGGAAAGATGATGCTCGGAGGTGATTGACATATTTGGTGAGTGGAAGTGACGGAAGGCGATGAGCTATACCTACCCTTCAGGTAGGATCCTTGGTGGACGACCTCCAGAGCACGTTTTTCTCTTTTTACTGTACCTTCTTTTTAGTTTGGGTTTGTATACTAGACCCTTTACATTTCGTACTTACTTTTACTCTCAGTGGTGGTTTTTAGTAGTGGTTTTACTTTTTCCTTTTCCATTGTGTTTTACTTGTATGCAGTTTGTACCTAGTCTATGTGTGTATAGGTTTAAAGGAAATGTATTCCCTTTTTGGGTTATGCCTTTCTGGTGCTAGTGACCAACCCCTGGCCTATGAAATATGGGCTTGGGGTAGTCATGACATATGCCCTGGGGGACGGGTCATGACATTGAAGATCTTTCATAAAATAAGTTGATTATGTATCCAGTCTCTAAAGGCAATAAATATTTATAGTTCTAGGGAATGTTATATCATAAAATATAATGAATATTCATCTAAAATGGTTCAATATTTATATATGTTATTCTCAACTCACCTTAGTTGGTATCAGATAAGATTTTAGTTATTTTTATAGATTAGGGTATGAAGAATGGGAGGATATAACTTAATAAAACCTATGATTTATTGAATTTGATATTGGGTGAACATAAAAGTGTTATATAATGATAAGAAGGTGTTATAATAAAGGACATATCAAGAATGATTTTCATGATTATATGATTGCTCACTCTGATTATTATAGATTAATGCTTACACTATTCTCTTTGGTTTTAGTCAATGGCTAGAACCAGGAGGAATCATGTTAACAATGAATGTCAAAGAAAATGAAATGGTTTTCCTATTAAGTAACCAAAATTCAAGGAAGCTATAATGAAAAATATTATTTCTATGCTCATGCAACTCTCTCAATCCATGAATCATGATGAGATTCCAAATGAGAAAAAGAGGTATCAACACACCGTTGCGTCTTTCATGAGGCAACAACCACCTTATTTCAGTGGGTCCTCTAATCCACTAGTGGTCGAGTAATGGATCGATACCACTTAAAATATTTTTTTTTCATTCCAGTGCTCATAGCATGAAAATGTTGTCCTAGTGCACTACAAAAAAACTCTAATTAGTGATGTTTTAAAATGTCGCTAATTCATTTACCGACATTAAGTGTCACTAATTCAGCGACATCTATAAATGTCACTATTTAGCGACACATCCTTTAACCAAGTTTTTTAGAAATGTCGGTAAATAAATATCATTAAATTAATGACCTTTATAAATGTTTCTATTTAGATACACCACATTTATCGACATTTAAAAAAATTTCGGTATTTTGTTTTTGAAATTTATAATTGTTTTTCATTTTTTTTGGAATTTATAATTTTTTTTTGAAATTTATATTATTTTTTGAAATTTTTATATTTTTTAACAATAAAAATATATAATATCCCCCACCCTCATCCCACTATTCACACCACATGGTATGTTACACTTCTCCCATACCCCCCACTAATTTACTGACGTTTCTAAAAAATGTCAGTATTTTTTTTGAAAATTTTAATTTTTTTTTGAATTTTTTATTTTTTTGAAATTTTTATATTTTTTTACAATAAAAATATATAATACCCCCACTCTCATCCTGCTCTCCACACTACATGGAAGACCACGCCTCTCCCATACCCTCATCCCTCATCCTAACTATACACGCCATGCTTTTCTTGTACCCCACAGTCTGCACACCGACCCTTCATCCTACATGCCAGGGCCTTCTCCTCTCCTGTACCCCCACCCCACCCCCCATGAAATCTAAAAAATAATCCCTCACTAGAAATTGAACCTTGAACCTCCAAGGTCAAACTGATAGGGGTTACCAACTCACCTATTTAATTATTTAACTAATAATTGTATTTTTTTTATATTTATATATATAGAAATTGATTTCAGCATTTAAAAAAATTAATATTATGTATATATATATATTAATATAAATATATTAATATACACAAATATGTTTATATGTTTATATGTTTATATTTTATATTTTATATTTTTATATATATGTTTATATTTCTTATATATGCATATATATACATGTTCATATTTTATATTATATTATATATATATGTTTATATTTTATGTTTATATATATATGTTTATATTACATATGTATATGTATATTTATATGTTTATGTTTTATATCATATATTTTGTATTTTATGTTTATATTATATATATATGCGTGTGTGTGCGTTTATTTTAAACATATGTATATTATATGTATATATATTATATGTTTATATTAATATATATATGTTTATATACATGTGTTTGTAAATATATATGTGTATGTATATATATAAATAGCTACATTTTAAAACACTGGTAAAAGTGTCACTAATATAGCTATGTTTCTTAAAAATGTGACTAAATTTAAAATATATGTGTTTATATATATAAATTTATGTATATATATATTTATATATTTATATATGTATGTGTGTGTGTGTTTATATATATATATGTGTATGTGTTTATATATATCAATATAAATATAAATATCAAAATATATGTGACTTTGTTTATATATGTTTATATATACATGTCAGTATTTAGAAAATTTATATTATATATATATATATATGCTTATATTTTATATTTTATGTTTATATATATAAGTTAATATTATATTATATATATATGTTTATATTTTACATATATGTTTATATTTTATATTATATATATATATATGTTTATATATCTATTTATTTATAATTTATTTATATATATGTTTATATTTTATGTTTTTATATATATATTTTTATTTTATATCATATATATATGTGTGTGTTTGTGTGTGTATAAATATATATGTGTATGTGTGTGTATATATATATATATAATTAGCCACGTTTGAAAATACTGGTAAAAATGTTACTAAAATATCCACGTTTTCTTAAAAACATGATTAAATTTAAAATATATATGTGTTTATATATAGAATTATATATATATATTATATTAAGTGCTTGAGGGTATAATTATAATCAAACACACACACACTATATACACAAAAGTCAGAAAGGCATGTCATAACACCCCCAAGGGATAACCTACCCAACCAACCACTTTTTATTACACTTATAATTTATGGCCTGAATGCCCATTGGATATGAATACCATTACACGGCTCATAGACCCATCATTGGATGGATCAAAGATACCACTTGCATCACCGCATGCCAATTGTGCCTGCATCACCGCCCCTCTTTGATGGCCCGAAGGCCCTTGTGGCTTGTAGGCCCAAATTGGTGGTCTGAAGGTCCAAACAGATGAATAGTTCAGGCTGCTACAGTACTGCTACAATACCTGCTACAATACTTCTACTATAATACATATATATATATATATATATATAAATATATATTTACATCGATGTAGGGGGATGATCAATATAAATTTTTATACTTTTAGTGATGTTTCCGGGAAATGTCACTAAATTAGCGACATTTTCACTAAAAATCACTAAATTAATGATATTTTTCACAAAACGATGCTAAATTAACGATGTTTTTCAGGAAACATCATTAAATTAGCAATGTTTTTCACAAAATGTTACTAAATTAGTGCTGTTTTCAAGAAACATTTCTAAATTAGTGATGTTTTTTCCGGAAATGTTGCTAAATTAGTGATTATTTTTCATGAAATATCACTAAATTTAAAAATTAGCAACATTTTTAAAAAACATCACTAAATTATAGTTTTTTTGCAGTAGAGGTGTATTGTTTGGAAGATAAAGTAGATCAATGCTGGAATCTTATTATGAATATGAGGAAAGAGGGAGAAATTGACTCTATATAATGGGATGAGTTTACGAGGGTATTTTTTAGTAAGCACTTCCCCCAAAGCCTTTACATGAAAATGGAAAGGGAATTCCTTAAGTTTATGTAAAAGGATGATGAATATATTAGTAACCATGAGTAAAATTTTACAAGACTGGTGAGGTATGCTTCTAGTTTTATCATCAACCCTGAAAGAAAAATTGATCGGTTCTTCAGTGTCTTAAAACCAAGTCTCTAAAAGGCATTGGGCATAAGAGAATTTAGTAGCTATGAAGAAATTATTCGACATTCTCTCAAGGTATAAATATTGAGTGGATATTCCCATCATCAACATGGTTCTAATAAGAATAGAAAGATGGAGTTTTGAGGAAATTCTAATAATAAAACCCATAGAGGAAATAAAATGAATCTTCCTTTATGCTAGAAGTGTGGAAAGAAGCATAAGGGGAGATTGACATAAGGGAACTAGTAAATATTTCAAGTGAATAAAGTAAGGCCAATTAGATAGTGAATGACAAAGAGATGTAAATAGGTAAGAAAAAAAATAATAAGGAAAAATATTAGCTAAATGAACCACCCACACTCCAATGCTACAACTATAAGAAGTATGTTCATTACACCAACCAGTTCATGAATCCAAGGGACAATCACTGAAGTGGGTCACAAGAATGAAGTGGTTAAAGGTATACTTATCATCAAATCTAGAACTATAAATGTATTATTTATTATGAAACTACCCAATCTTTTATATCTGAAAAATTTAGTAAGGGTATCACATCATCACCTCAATGATTATATGTTGAATTAACGATGAAAACTCTCAATGGTATAATGATCAAATTTAAAGTCTATAGATCACATCTGATAGAAGTTTGTTGGAATTTTCTTCCTTTAAATCTTGTGATTCTCCCTATAGTTTAATTTGATGTAATTTTGGTAATGAATTGGATCTCTCACTATAGATCTCATATCAATTACCAAGGGAAGTCACATTTGAAATTCCAAATTAACACATGATTGTCTTTTAGTGTGAGGATAAATATGAACTTCCTATATAAACTAATTCTATTTTATGGGTCTTATTACCTATTCATGAGGTGTATCTATCTCCAATGGTTGGGAAGAAACTCAACATTGAAGATATTTCTATTTCATAGGGATATTTTGATGTATTTCTTGAAGACTTGTCTAGTATTCCCCCAAATTGTGAAGTTGAGTTTTCAATAGAACTCATATATGTTGCTAGGATTATTTCAAATACTCATTATATAATGGATCCTATTGAGTTTTAGGAATTAAAGAACCAACTCTAGGAGAATCTTGATAAGTAATTCACTCAGCCAAGTTCATCTCCATGAGGTGAACCAATACTTTTTATTAAGAAGAAAGACGGGTGAATGCATATTTGCATTGATTATTGAGAACTTAAAAATATTATCATCAAGAATAATTACCCTATATTAATGTATTTTGTGGTCAATTGTGATGATCTCAATACTTTTTAAAAATGACCTCCAATCTAGATATCATAAGTTGAGGGTCAAAAAGGAGGACATATCCAAGACAAAATTCCATAAGATGTATGATTATTATGGATTCATAGTGATTCCATTTGGACTTTCCAATACCCTAACTATATTCATGAATACAATGAATATATTATTTAGAGATTACCTTGACCAGTTTTTGGTAGTGTTTATAGAATATATTCTTATATATTCCAAGAGTAAGGAAGATTATGGAGATCATTTGAGGATTGTGCTAAAGACCTTTGGGAGGGATAAACTATATTCCAAATTTATTAAAAGTGAATCTAGATATAGAAAGTATAATTCTTGGGTCATGTAATTACAAATAAGGATATATCAGTGGATCCATCAATGATTGAAGTTATTGAACATTGTCCCAAACTAACCATGGTAATCAAAATCTATAGTTTTATTGGGTTGGCCAGATATTTTTGATAATTTTTGAGTAATTTCTCACTATTATAAAATACACTAACCAAGTTGACATGAAAGATAGATAAGTTTCTATGGTTATATGTATGTGAAGAAAATTTCAAGGAACTAAAGAGAAGGTTGTTCAGTGAACATATTCTCATACCACCCTAGAGTGGAGAAGGGTTTGTGATCTATAATGATGAATCAAATAAGGGGATGAGATGTGTTCTCATTAAGAATGACATGGTGGTAGCTTAGTCTCCATGTCAATTGAAGGTTCCTGACAAAAATTACCTGAATCATGATTTGGATTGAACAACAGTATTTTATGATTTGAAGATATGCATGCATTATCTTTTTGGTGAAAGCTACAACATATATACCAATAATAAAATCTTGATGTATATATTCACATAGAAAGATATTAATATGCTCTATAGGATATGGTTTTAATTGATTAAATATTATGAATTATCAATACATCACCTCCTTGTAATGAGAACACGGTGGATAGTGCTCCGATTTTGAAGGAACATGATAGTTTTTCCATGATGAGGATTGAAAGAGATTCAATACTTATAGATTTATAGAGGATGGACCTTGAAATAATAAGTAAAGGAGAAATATCCTATATTTCTCAGATAAATATTCAACAATATATTCCTGAGAAAATTAAAGAGGTAAAAAAGGAGGATCTATATCCAAAAAAGAAGATAAGGATGGTTCTATAGTTCAATTGTGACCTTGATGGAATGAATAAGGTTTGAAAATAGAGTATGTGTCCCATTAGTACTAGAATTGAAGAAGAAACTATGACATGAAGCTTATAGTTCACCATTATCCATTCATTCTAAAAGTATGAAGATGCATAGAGATCTTAAAGAGCATTTCTGGTGGGACAACATAAATATAGATATCACAGAGTATGTATCTCGGTGATTGGTATGTTAAAAAGTTAAGTATGAGAGACAAAAGTCTAAGGGGTTTTTACAACCATTACCCATACCTGAGTGGAAATTGGAAAACATCACCATGGATTTCATCATGGTACTCACCAAGACATCTAAATCACACAATGATATTTAGGTTGTAGTTAGTCACCTTATAAACTCAATACATCTTATTACTATCATATAATATTTTCCTCTTGATATTCTCTTTAGGTTATACATTAAGGAAGTGGCAAGGATGCATGGAGTGCCACTATTAATTGTATCTGATAGAGATCATTGGTTTTCCTAAATGTTATGGATAAATCTTTAGCAATATTTGAATATATTATTGAGATTTAGAATTGTATATCATCATCAGATAAATGGATAGTATGAGAGGAAAATTCAAACCCCAAATGATATATTGAGAGTATTCTCTATGGATTTCAAAGGAAGTTGGGACCAACACCTTCCTCTAGATTACTTTTATTATAAAAATAACTTTCACTTGATAATTATGATGGCTTCTTATGAAGACCTCTATGGGAAAAAGTGAATAACTCTAACATATTGGATGAATTTGGGGAATGAAATATATTGGGGATCGAGCTAGCCAAGGAAATGGTAAAGAAGGCTATAGATATTTAACGACACATCAGATTATCTTAGAGTTGAAAAAATATTTATGCCAATAATCATTGATGAGGTTTATAGTTTCAAGTTATATAGAAGGTATTTTTATTGATATCTTATTAGGAGAAGGTTATGATATTTTTAAAGAAAGGGAATCCAAGCCCCAAGTATATTAGTCCCTATGAGATTCTTGATCACATTAGGATGGAAGTTTATCTCTTCGATCTACCTCTGAACCTCTCACAAGTTTAGGATGTCTTATATGTATCCCTTTTGAGAAAGTACATACCCAATCCTTCACATGTATTGAAATAATCTTTCATACCATTGGATCATGATCTTTCTTATGAAGAACTACCAGCCAAAATCATGGATTATAGAGATAAATTACTATAGAGAAAGACTAATCACCTAGTTATGATTCTATATATGTATAAAAAATTTAAGGAATATATGTGGGAAAATAAGGATATGATGAGGTATATGTATCCTCACTTGTTTGTATGAGATAGATGGAATTTTTTGAGAGTGAAATTCATATAAGGGGGAAGAATATAACACCTGGAATTTCAAAATATATTTCTCTTTAATAAATCCAATGGATTTAGTAGCTTGTGAAGAACACAATCCTCAAATTAATTGAATAATTTTTATAAATTATAAAATTAATCACATTATATTATATTTAAATGAAATAAAATTGTTGAAAATAATTTCTAATACACTTAGGAAAACTATTAATCCTAAAGAGCTGTTTTTGAGATATTTTTTATAAGACTTGTTTATGTCATATATGTTTCACTTAAAAATTTATTCAGAGTATTTTAGATATTAAAAATTAATTTTTATACATGTATCTAATCAATTCACCAGTTATCAATTGGTTAGAAATTAAAATTAAATCATTTGAAGGTAAAAATAGATGTTTTTATGAAAGACTTCTTTTATGCGCGCAATACGTTTTTATATTAATTGAATAAATTAATCAATATTGATGAATTATTTTAATGAAATTTTTAGATAATATATTAAATAAAATAATTTAACATTCATTAATTTTTTTACTATATAAGGAATTAGATTAAATTCAGTGTTACATTTAAAAATATATTTTTCTAAAAACTGTTTTCGTTGAATTTTGCATGATTATTTTGAAGATAATTTATTAAAATTTTATAAATTGAACATGATAAATTGGTTTCCATATTTTATATAAGCATTTTTAAAATTTTTTCACTTTTATTTTTGGTTATAATGAATAGTAACTATGGTAAACATTTGTCACCTCAGTTAAGTTTAAAAAGGGCTAACAAGTGGGTTAAACTAAATGATAAGGTTTAAAATATTACTAAACATGTATATATTTTATTGGGTGAAGATATTTATACCTTAAATTATCTTATATTTGAATTTTGTTTTCCTTTTTTTCACTTTCACTTTAATATGAATTTATTATATTTTCATGTTTTAAGTATTTATAAGTGTGTTACCCACATCACTTTTAAAAGGGAACCCCCTCCCCTCACATATTCACTCACATTTAGACCTCAAATTTAGAAAACACCTACAAAAATATCTTTATAAATTCCATATTCATGTCTTATATCTTTTTATCTTCCCAAAAGACTAACCTCTCCAGGCTTAATGTGTAAGCCAAAGGAGGTTTCCCAAAGAAGAGGTAATTATCTTTACTGATCTATTTTGAGTTTCTTTCTTCCTTAACCTATTTTTTTATATAAACATATCAACATGATGAAATTAGTATATTTAATATATTGAGATGTTTTTATTTTATTAGAACATCTATTTCCCACCTATTTTACATCCTATGATAAATGATAACGTTATTCGTGCATACGTGCGAACTACCACCTCCATAAAGCAATGTGATTCGCTTTTCATGTTCACCATACACGAATAGTCATATGGATGGGTCTAATGAATATATATGATATATATGATATTATTATTATTATTATATAAATAATAATCTTTATCTTTCATTCCTTTTAATAATTAGAAAATGAAAACATTACTCGTGCATACATACAGACTACAGTCTCTATGGAGTGATGTAATTTATTTTTCATCACCACCTTATATAAATGGTTTTAGAAGTGTATGAAATGAATTAATATGATAATTATAAAATTATTATTATTATTTATATCAAAAAACCATGAATAAGGTGTAAGGACCAGAACTATTTAACCAAAAACATATATGGAAAACAAACTCATTTTCAATTAAATGTTTATTTTAATGAATAATTGTTAATAAATGTGTAATTTAAAATTATAATAAAATGTTATATTGAAATATAAGTATTAATATGGTTCTTTTATAGATTTATAACAAATATAAATTTATTATATATGAACTTAAAAGTCCATATGAATAATTTTAGGACCTAAGGTAAGGGTTTATGTTTCAATCTCATTTTTAATTGGGACTGTTTAGGGTTGAATCTAATTTGGGCTAATTATATGATCTTTATCTCTTAAACAAAATAAATTTTCTTATATAATGGTTATTTATAGTGTTTGTATGTTTTCCTTTCATTCTCCTCTCTTGGGTACTTAAAATGATCAATAAATATTTTTAAAGAAAAGACAACCTTATTTTATCTTTGGTCCATGAACATTTTATTCAATGTATATATTATTTAAAATGTTTTTAAAAATGTTATTTTATATTATCAAACTATTATTTAAATTAATTTTCATCTATATTTTACTTTATTTTAAATTTTTAAAAGGAACATTCTTATCATTTTCTGAATGAGGTACTTTTATACTTTTTACCAAAAACATGAAAGGAATATTTGTTTTAATGTTAAACAAATGAATGAATTTTTCCACCATCAAAACTATTATTTAATTTTAATATTAATTTAAAAGTTTACAAGGTTATTTTAAATTAAAATCATTTTCTTAGTATTCTAGAATTTTTTATTTAAAATGTTATGAAAAGAAAAGGATTTATTTCTCATGTTTTCAAAAAAAGGTTTGAATGTTATTTTAATGAAATTTTCCCTCTATGTTAACATCCTTTGATTTTTCTTATACTTCACTTGGGATATTATCTTATGATACCATCCAATTTTCTAGACGACTTATCATGATTACTCTCTTATGATGATTTCATGAAAACCATTTCTTTCCCATGCGTTAATTAAGCTATGATGGGATAATAAATGTTGTTATTATACTATCTACTCACTTTCTCTAGATGGATTATGATTATGTGATGATGAGATATTTATAAAACACTTTTATTTTCCATGAGTTATGCTATGATGATATAATGAATGATATTATGATATTTTTTCAAACACATGCATGGTTTTTATTATGTGATAGGCCCTCCAATGCATTAGGTAATGATTTATATCTCATGATGGTCTGGAATGGGGAGTGAACCAAGTTCAATAAGGGACTCTATCCACCATGATAGTCTTGGTATTGAACATTTAATAAGGAAATCATGGAATAGGGAGTGAACCCAATCCATTATGGGACTTTATACACTATGATTATCTTGGAAGTGAACCTTGACTAATGAAATGATTTTCTATTATCATGATTATAAAAAAATTCCTATGAAATAAACTTATGATTATGATATTATCTCATGGATCATGATTAATTAATGATGATTACTCACTCTTATGACTCATGTCTTTTGAAATTACAAATATTTATGCCATGAATCATGACTGATGATCTATAGCTGACTGGGTATGAACTTCATAAGTTATGATCATTCTTTCATACCCATATTCATATTTTATTATTATATATGATCATCAGTTGATATCTCCCATGTTTACACGTACTAATAATACGATCTCCCCCTTTCTTATGCTTCCATTTTCCTTAGTTTATGAAGAAAGGTTTTAATTATGATATGTATAATAAGGGTACTATGAGAGATGAAATTTGTGAGAGATGTTAAAGATATTTCATGAAATAAGTTAATTATATATCTAGTCTCCAAAGAAACCGAACCATTATAGTTATGGGAAATGTATTATTGTGAAATGAAATAAATATTTATCTGAAATAATGTAATATTTATATATATTATGATCGGGCCACCTCATAGAACAACATTAGAATTTGGATACAATGGTGATGCCTGTTTGGTGGATTTTTTGATTAGTCGAGAGGGATTTGTGGAAATCCCACCAAATGAGAAAACAAATTTTCACCAGGATACTCTTGTTCCAAAGGAAGTTTTCCTAGTGGTCCTATCCCTATAAGTCATTATCTAGTTTATAAAACACCTTTTTAGTGAAATTTTCAGATGCATCATGGGTGAAAATAAAATAATCCTTTGCTTTGCCCAGATGAATTTGAGATAGAGTTAATTTTTGGAAATCATCAAGAACTAAACTGAGATGTTTTGGGAACCTGAGAATCTTCTTAATGTACATGTTGAGATTGGGGCACATTGGGAAGTAAAGAACACTTCCAACCTAATTATCCTTCTAGAAGGCTATTTCTCCATTTCTAATAATTTAGTAGGAATGGACAAGGAGAGTGTAAATGGGTTATTTGAGACTTCGACTAAGTTAATATTAGTGAATTCACACATTATTCTAAACATAAAAGGATAAGACATTTTTTTCTAGAAAACCAAGCCCATAAATAATTTCCCATGATCACCTCCCAAGCCAACATAGTCTGCATAGTTTGAATTGTGTCTTTAAGCCACTAAATATTAATAATTCCATTCTACAGTAATCTAGAAAACATCTTTAAACCCATACAATGGAAATAAACCACCTCATAGGAATCCCAAAAAAATTATCCAAAATTTTAGCATTGTTTTTTAGGATAGTTTTGGGAATAAAAATCAATGAGAGAATATTCATAGGGAAAGACACTAAAATAATATAAATTAAGACTAACCTAAATATCAAGGATATAAATTCATTATTCCAATTTAGTATATCATCCATGATCCTTTTAAATAACCCATCAAAATGGTTGATAAGAATTTCACTACAATACATTGGGGTGACAATGTAATCTAGGGAGAAGTTATGTATAGGGATACTAATCCATTTGATAACCAACTAAGATATCCTTGTTAAGAATTTGGAGGATGTTTCAATGATGATATTGATTATATTAAACCTTTATCCACTCCCCTATTCATAATTTTTCAGGACTTATTTAAAATTATTTACAGTTTATTAATTCCCATTGAAGAAAATATCATATCATCAGTGAAGAGAAAATGAGAAATTCCAAGGTTTCAATATCAAACTATGAAATCTTCCACCACACCTTCTTGTATTTTTGTTGTTGAGGATTATATTAAAGGTATCTTGAGGAAGCATGAATAGACTCAATGAAATTGGATCTATTATGCAAAACCCCTATTTTCTAGAATACCTTTAGAAAAGTCAACTTATGGAATAAGGTTGGAACTTATGAAACTAGAGACACCTGGTGTCAATGTTAAAGAAAAGAAATTATGTTCCAATATATAAAAAAGAATCACCTTGATCTTTGAATATTTTCTGAAATGAAATCCAAACACACAATAGAAGAACAAAACTCACACCCATACTGAATAACAATATAATAGTTTATGTGGTTCAAAATTAGTCCTACTCCATGGAAGAAACATTAATATTATTTATTATAAATAGAAGACGAAGAAAAAAATTATATATTTTTTTGGAAAAATTGGATCCACTCACCTATAAAAAATTAAGTCCAGCTAGTTAACCTAGTGAAACCACCTTTCAATCTTCACGAATGACCCTCTTCTTGATCAAGGTCACCACTAGATACTTAAAAAATGCACCACCTCAATATTATATCTCTAATGAATAGAACATGAAATTCATTTTACTCTTATACAAACCTTTTAAGAATATTATGTAGAATTTTTAAATTCAAAGTTATTATTTTTTTAAATATACTAGGGTCTAATATCCCTTTTTATTAAGGAAATAAATACCACTTTTTAATATGGTTGAGAGATAATAATTTTTATATGAAATCAGATTCTGGTTGGCCAGGGATCTCCAGGCGCATCGGCTATTGCTGTGTTTCAATTACCATCCACTACCCACAACTTCCCCCATCATTCAAAATTAGTTGTCACTACTACTACTTCCTGGAGTTCCCAACTTCCTTGGTCCCACTAAACTTCCATTATCTAATCCTATAAAATAAATCTTGAAATACCTCATATTCAATGTTATGTTTACTTTATCAATAAATAAATTACAACAACTAAACCCAATGATATACTATTTGAGAATTGTTTTCTCTACTTCAATAAATTCCTCTAGGACACTTGGAAAATCTTAATGTTATTTCCTACAATAGAAATAGACAGTGGAACTCCCTTACTTTATTCTAGTCACCCAAGTCCCACCGAGGCACACCAATGCCCCAAAATTTCTCAAATTATTACCTTTGTCATCATTTCTACTATATTTAAACTTATACCTATCTTTCATTGCTCCAACACTTTATCTTAAAAAAGATTTTGGATAAAGTGATAGTTTAACTGAATTTGTTTTAATCATGAGTAAAATACTAGATTCCATGCAAGATGGATTGTGCACTAACTATCACAAAAAAATATTCTATTCCCCTTCTTCCTTTTGAGTTCCTCCAACAAACCCTTTAGCTATATCATCGCCTTACCTACTTTCATTAATACAGTGTACTCTACTTTCATGGTAAATATTTAAACTATGAGTGATAGTTTAAACATCAAACTTACAAAATTTATTTTTTAGGTAAAAAAAATCTAGTGATACTTATCCATGTGTCTGCAAACACTTCAAAGTTTACATCAACACAACCTTGAAATGAACCATCTATTCTAAAACATAAGGCTAATACTTATAAACCATTTAGATAACAGAGCATCCACTTTACCACTTCCCACTAATCATTTCCTAAATTTTCAATGAAACTACTAACAATTCCCACTACATGATAAATAACATACCTTGTACAAACCATGAAATACATAAATCTTATGACCATTGATGCATATGGAACCTTGAACATATACTTAGCTTCATATTACATTCATGGGGATTTTTATTTGGATAGTTTGAAAGGATCAACCAATGAGTTAAATATAGGTTTGGATCCAAGAATTCTAAACCTTACCACTTTCTTCTATATATACCCAAATAGAGGCAACATAAATGTTTTTTTTCTTATAGTACCTTTGAATTCTCATAACCCAAATCCATTTGATTTATCCAAGATCCTTCATCTCAACCCTTTTGAAAAAATCCACCATTATCTCTTTAATCCATTCTATGTTCCGACCCACCAAAAATATGTCATCTATATACATGAGAAGTATGATGAAAATTCCCTCATAAAACACATTATTATTTCATAAATGATCTATATTTCACTAAATTAACTTACCTTTTTCTATAAAGGCATCAAAATTTAAATTACATTTCCTAGGTTCTTGCATCAACCCATACAAACTTGGTTTGATCTTTCGCATTATAATTCTTCTAGATTACTTAAACCAATTTATTTTACTCATGCATATTTCCTCCTCTAAATATTCATGAAGAGAATACATTTTCACATCAAAATTTTCAAGACGTAGGCCTTAATTTAAAACCATTTCAAGAACCATAAAGACTATTGTGTTGTTAACAACTAGAGAAAATATTTCCAATAAATACACTCCTTTAGTTTTTTGAAATCCTTTCACAACTAGCCTTTTATTGTACTATTTTCTAACACCCACTTATTACTTTAACCAATAGAACCATTTATTCTTCAATAATATTTCCCCCGATGTAAGTTTAATTACCTCCCATGTTTTTTTATCATTCATGGAGTCCATATCCTCCTTAATTTCTAACTTACATTATTTATAATCATGGATACTTTACACATATTTTAGGATTTTAGGTTCTCTAAAATATATAAGAAGTAGATAATGCAGATTGTATCCAAACCTATATACAAGTACTTTGACTCTAGTAGACCACCTTAACACCTAAGATTTCACTCCTTCCTGTATTACTTATTTTAGAACACTTCCTTGAGATTCAATAGTCCTTGATGTTTCTGGTACATATGGTCTTGGAAACACCTCTAAAATCCAACATAAATCCAACACCTCTCATTCAAGATAATAATATGTTTATAGAACATGACTGATTCATTAACTGTCCACATATTATATACTTCCATTCAGATCAATCTTGGCATGATCCAATAATTATTTATTCTCATTTTCATATTCCTTTTTAATTATAATCATTCTATAGGATCATATAATTGAAGTTAGAATTCCAAATTCCAATGAAATTCCAAAGATCATTATCCCATATCCAAAATCTAAAGTATTCACCACTATACCCTATAATGAAACATGCTATGGACTTTGCTTCTAACTTGTCCCTTTCACTAACATCAACATGAGTATAGGAAATGTTTCCAAAAATATTGATGTGTTATACATTAATTGATCTTCTAGTATGCATATCTAATAAATGATCCCTCCCTAATTATGTGAAAGGAATTTTATTTATGAGGTATTCCACACAATTGAATGATTCCACCCAAAATTTCCTTGAGAATAAAAAATGTAGCCTCATTCTCCAAGCTCTCTCATCAAGCATTAGATTCATTAGATATACTTCACCATTTTTTTCTAGTGTTCTAGGAACTATATTATCAAGATAAATCCCTTTATTCCAATAGAAACTTTGAAACTCTATACTTTTATACTCTCCACCATTACCATATCTTAATAACTTGATTATTAAAATGACCTCCTTTTCCACCATGGATCTCTATTTTAAGAATGTTCCAAAATACTTGGAGTTTTTCTTGGGGAAAAACACCCACACCTTATGTGTGGAATCATGGATGAATGTAACATAATTCAATGAACTCCATGAGGACTTACCAGTGTTAGATCCCATACATCAATATTCCCTAGTTCTAAATTCCAGTTCATTGGTATCTAACTTTTTTATTGAAGGAAACCTTCCATTGATTCCCATGAATACATTATTCACATGTTCTGTACTCTATGTTATTGATTTTAAATATTAATTTATCATTTATAAAATTAATTCATTTCCCATCTATATGACTAATATGATCATGCCATAACTTTTCCATTCTGGAAGCTGTTGTTTTGGAAAGAGTTGCACCATACAAACCCCCCATTATAGTACAATGTTCCATATTTTACACTTTTGGCCACCACCATGGATCCTCATATGATATTCCATTTTCCTTCTAAAAAACTTGAATAGAAACTCATTTTATCTGAGCTACCAAAATTATATTCTTTTGTAATTTCAGTATATACCTCAACCTTTGCAACCCCAAAAAAGTATCCTCTCCTATTATAGATGTTCACATCACCCTTCCCAATAATATAAAATATTTTATCATCCAAAAGATTAAACTTATTGAATCATCTGGATATATAGTTACTCATTCCCCCTCTTGTATATTGAGTGAAATAAATCCCTGAAATCAATGATCCATGACTCCAATGGATTGGTGACACTTAACAAAAAAGTACTTTCCTCAATTGTGGTATTTATAGATGAACTTATAGAAGTAAAATTTCCATAAATATCTATCCTTTATTTACACTCCTTTAGATACCCCTTATTTCTATAATTCCAACATACATGTCTAGGGACGAACAAATTCCCTTGACACTTCTCTCTTTTCCCAAAATTCTTTTTTTGGGTTTTCCATTGAGGGGAGAACCCTCTACCTTATTTACTAAATTAATATCCAGTAGTTATCTAAACCTACTTCCACCTATTTTTTTATTTATAATTATATTATAAACATCCTAAATCACAAGATAATTCTTAACTATTGAGTCATATTACATAGTAACCATCGCATCATAAGATTCTAGAAGTGATAAAATGGGGATCAATACCCACACCAACACTTAAAAATATATTAATACCAATTCGAGATGACTCTGAATCTTGTTGAAGTCATTGAAATAATCTTCCATTGAATTTCCCTCCACTATCTTCATTCTGAATTTTCACCACATCAGAAAAACATTTTTCAGTATAGTATTTTTATTATACATTCCCATGATAGTAGAAATTAACCCTATTTAAGTAAAAAATCTAGGAGAACATCATATAAACAACCCCAAGTGATTTTCAGTCAAGTGTTTACTATTTCACCTTTATCCATTGCTAATAGATTGATTTAATTGAATGAAACCTCTAGATAAATCTAAAATAGATAATCTTCAATCAGGATAACTTCCAAAATATGAAATATAACCTGTCAAATTTTTCAATCCTGAACTTTACTTCTTCCAACACCATTCCTTCCAAAGTAGTAAACACCCATTGAAACAAAAAATGTAAAAGACAAGTAACTCACTATAATTCTACTTTTGAGTTAATATTTTATGCACTACAAACTTAAAAAAATATTTGATACTACTTGTTACAATGAACCACTATATTCTAAAATCCCTTTTGAAACCTTATATCATGGAATAAGGGCAACAATTTTGATACTGGTGACACCTAAAGTAAATGTTTAGATGAAGGAACGAATATAGAACATCTTACACTAACTTACATTGATCCCAATATATATTTTTGAATAAAAAACACTCAAAATGGAATAAAAAACTCACACACACATGGAAAAAAATAGGAGAGTTTAAATATCTCAAACTTATTCCTAATCCATAAAATAACCACAACCACTCTTTATTATAAATAAAAGATAAAGAGAACTATTACAAGTTTTTTTTGAAAAAATGACTTCAATCACATATAAATAGAAAATTATATATACCTGAACCCATGCTACAATATTATGATATTCAAATATGAACCTTCTCTTGATCAAGGCTGCTAAAAATAGTTCATCACACAAACCACATACACTTTCAATCCATAATGAATAGTGAAAAAAAATCCATTTTACTCTTATGCATCCCTCTGATAAATATTAATCAACCTTTTCAAATTAAAGTATATTCTTACACATTGATATATTTAACCATAAAAAATTAGAATTGATTATTACTCTCTTACATCACCTGTAATAAATTTTTACTACCACTAATACCTAGGGTTATAGAGTTCCTTGGTTCCACATAACTACCATTATCCTGTTATATAACATAACTTTAGGAATTAAAATTTCTATAAGTTATGTTTGACTAAAAAATAGACAACAAAGATAAACCTAACATTGTATCCTTTCATTAGGACTCATGAGGAATTAAATAACCCAAACATCATACCCATCAATGACACTAAGAACCAAAATGAGTAGAAAAATTAGAAAATAAGATCATAAAACCACACTGAGGAACTGTAATAATGAATCAAGTTGATGATGAAACTATATTATATTATGTCACATGTTTTCTTGTTTTCCAGTTTGAGAATAATATTACTTACTTACACCTTCCTATTTAGGTATACAGTTATCTCCTAAGCTAATGAGATAGAACCCTGAATGGTACATCTTTACTGAAATCACATTGTCCCTATGAGATCATGTTGGGGAGAATATGGGTGATTCTATCATTCAAAATCATTATAATAAGTTTATAAATAATGTTACACATACTGATTGGTTGAAGATGATAGATAGAGTTGAGGGTGGTTTACCTTTAAAATGAGAACAAGCATTGTTGCACTTGCTACCCTAGAAAGGAATTCATCCTAGAAATATTATAGAATAACAATCTTGATATCCATTTTAAAAATTACTATATAATAAGAATCAAAGAACCGTGGACACTATTGTGGCATAGAGCACTGTTAGGATCTAAGCTATTGATTTACATAAATATAATGTTATCTCTTGGGATTTCCACTAACATTTCATTACTTTGGTCATTAATATTTTATTGGATGACATTGAAGTGGGGTTCCTTGTCATTAGTTTCAGGGAATCCCATATCTATCTTATTTTTTACATTCAAAAAATATGAATAGTAATATACTTCTAGAGGACCTACAATATTGATGTTTCTTACTTGGAATACATCATCTAGTTTAATATTTATATTATAAATAAATCTACTCCCCTTTAGTATTTCATAAAATAATATAGTGTTCCTTTATCCTTAATTGATCTAATGTACCATAGACCTTCCACAAGATATTCATTCCCATTTTAGGATCTTGTTAGATAATTGTTATTATTTGAGGGTAAGGTCCTAAAACATATTATCATCCAATCTATTTAGAATATGGTTCTCAAATTATTATATCTTTAATTTCATTGTGTCTAGGGTGATGGGGTGGAATGTATTTTCCTTTAAACTATACAATGAGGTCAGTCTTATGGTGACCGATTTTATTCTAAAGGATATCCTGTGGTTATAATGGAATAGAGAGAGCCATGCATTTTGGATTATATAAATAAATTTATATTCTTTGATCCAATGTTTGGAGAGTAAAAAGTATATGGTGTTGGATGCTCTTCCTCTGAAGTAGATAAGGAGAGAAGAGTGATATAATAGGATTGAAGGGAGGTGATTAACTAAGATCTGGAGAAAGAGGGAGATCCCTTAGAGGTTGTAAATACACCTATCCAAGAAACAAAATGCCCTTTAATGAAATTTCAAATTATTTTACTAGGTAAATATATTTACTAAGTAGCTAAGTTTAAGGTTTTTGTTATTTATAAGAAAATTTCCAAATCATTGTATGGATTTCCTTGATAAATTTCTTTCTACCTTCTTTTAAGTATGTTTCAGAAGCATATTAAAACACCCTACTATAATCTTAGGGGTAGTTCTCAGATCAAAGACCAAAAGGTATTCCCAGAGAAGCTCCCTTTCTATAATATCACATTTTTCATAAAAAAATTTAATTAGAATAGGTTGAGAGAGATAAACAGTTTTCATGGTGATGTGCTACGAGGATATGTTGATGGTTTCCACTTGTAGGATATTTCTCTTAAAGAACCATACATATGAGTTTCTAGGAATGACATTCAAGAAGCAATTTATATTCATTTTTTATGTATATACTAAAATTATTTTAGGTTTTTTATTTTTATTTAAAAGATCTACAATAGATATGTTGGAAACTTTATTTTTAGATTCTGTGAATTCACATTTGGTCAAGACTCTAAGAATCCTAGAATTATAAAATAACATAGAGAGCATAATTATCAAGAATATTTGGATTTATCATCCCCAGATAGGGTCTCTTATAGGGATTTAAATCCATATATAGCATGGTCAGAGGATTTATCTTGAGTTGACATACCTCCTGACTTGTTTTCTGGAAGTTTAGTGGTTTTTTGGATCCTAGATTTCCCCCTCAATATGAGTGAGGGGGGCTCAGTCTCATTAATGGATTCCATGGTATAGGATAAGTTAATAAGGTAAATTGATGAAAAATAGGGAGGTATTTAAATCCCCTCTAATTTATTATTCATAGAGGAATCTACCATCGAGTAATCATCATCCCTAGAATATTATTAAACATCATACACATTCTACCAAAAGTCATCGTTAACCATGAGGGAATCTTGGTTATCAAGATTTAGGCACACCACTGGAGCATAGGGAATTTGAGAGTCAGGGGATCACATACCATATTCTAAACTGATAGAGGGAGGGGGATGTGGGGAAGACATTACATGAATAGGAATTTATGATTAAAACCATGGTAGAAGCCAAGAGCCTCTTGATTCTTTAGGGATATCATGATTTGGATCACGCCAAGTAGAAATTCTACTAGAATAATAAGAGTCACCTTGTAGATGGTAGAAAGAGAATAAAGTAACCTTTTTATAAAAAATTTAACTCTCATGAAAATTAAATAATCATCCTATTATGAAGCAATATAGATTGGGTAAATAGAGATGAAAGATCCATTATATATAAATATGAGTAGTAAATGTGTGAGTCATCATATGGGAATGGGAGACTGCATAGAAGAAATACCCAAAGGAACCTCTAATTCATTTCAAAATGGAGTATTTTTAGAAAAGGATAGTAATGATTGGTTGGAAAACACAAATCACCACCATCTTGGAATCATGACCTTCATGAAGATCCATAGTGAAAGGAACTAACCCACCAGGGCCCCACCTATGTTGGTGATAAATTGAGTGTTCCACCCTAATACCTCCTCAAATAGGCATAAGGATGATGATTAACACTGAGAATACATAACATATATGGGAGGCCTTATACTATAATAACTTTTAATATAAATGAATCTCTAATACATAATCATATCCAACTACACTATCAAATATATATAAAAAACTAAACTATATAACAATGATTGTATAGGGAAACAGATATCTAGTACAAAACCATAAAGGATAGAACCAAAAAGTGAAATAAAAATACAAAAGACAAAAACCACCAGGTGTTACTCACTATAGGAGTGAGATAAAACCTCCTCACAACATGGTCCCTTGGAAGGAAATCTATCAACAATAGTCTCCAATAATGCACCACCACCATCCACTATCCAATATCTTTATAAACACCACTATCTATATATCTTCCAAGGTCATCTATGAAATGTGAAACTTCTACAAAAATAAAACTTTTGTGGGAAAAAGTCTCTTGTATAGGTGAGTATAAATATACCTAGCAAGATTCCTTGAATACCCAAAGAGAATGATAAAATAATAAGTCAACTAAAAAACCATGTTTGAGGGAAACAATAAGGATAATCCAAAAGAATATTAGTTATGCTTTAGAGTTAACAAGAAAAAAAAGAGATAAAGGGAGAATTAAACTCTTCAAAACTCAGCTCCATGAGGGATGATTTCTCACAGTAACCAAGGATACCAGAGAAAACAGTACCATGAAGCCTGAAGTCCACATCCATCTATAGGCCACATATAGAAGGCATGTACAAAAACCCAATATGCTAGAAACAACCTAAATGAATCCACTAATTCTGCTATGTTTTAAGAATTAAAAAGATAAAATTATCTCATAACTATCACTTCCATATCATCCCTTAGTAGCATCAATAATGGGGGATCTATACCCACTAAAGAGTTCATCAGTCGAGAGGGTTATTAACCCCTATGGAGGACCCATGACTTGACATGTGTAATGTGCATTGACTAAAATAGTTACCTAATCCATGTGTGTAGGAATTGTTCCCCATAATTATAAGAGGGATTCCTAATCCACTAAGTACATGGAGGAATAATTCCTTGGATACTATACTGTCAGAAGGGTTACTACCCCATGGTTTCTCTAAATGAATTCCTATAGTCGTTATTGTCTCTACACATATATAAAAGTTAAAATTCTTGAATGCCTCAAATATAAACCCAAAATGATGACTATATACATAAATTCAAGTTATTTTGGGAAAAATTTATAATGAACTACTAATATGTCTAAGATAGAAACTTGGGTGAAAAGATATAAAGAATACTAAAATATTCCAAGTACACGATGTTTCCCTATACGGTACACAACATATAGGACACTCAGGTAGGCTGGTTATGCATTACCACTACCCAATCCATGTGAATTAAATATACACAACATTTATAATAAGTTACAAGTCATTTATGTGAACTGAGACTAGATGATGTGCATTCTTGATATAGGTAAATTCACCTCACTAGCTGTACATGGTGTCTCTTAGAAGTGAATGGATTATGGGACTATGTAGTGACTCAATGTATAAAACCTGTACATTTCAAGCTTCTCCTTTATAAATACCTGAAATATGTGATGTAACACATGATGTGTTGGTTTAGGGCATTAAACTATACATCATGTAGTAAAAGAAGTTCCAGAATGACAAAACTTTAAGTTCACAAAGAGAACATCATAATCATCTCCATCACTAGATGAACGTCCACTTATGGATGAACCTAAATCCTATTCACCATGTAAAAACCTATAATGAATTTAATTAATAATTTTAGCACCACAAAACTGAGATCAAATCATTAGGAAATGACATGGAAAAAGAATGTCGAGAATGGTGGCCAATTGAATATCTAACCACCAAAATGGATTCATAAACATATACAATGAAGTATGAAGAATGCAAGGAGAGAAATAAATTAAATTATTGGTTATTTAATTAAATTTTATGGGAAATCCAAAATGACCATTCCATTAATCATGAATTAATTTATATTTAAATAATTAATATCCACCAAATGAATAATTTTTTTAGGTAAACAACACAAGGAAATTTTTTAAATATATATATTTTTAAATAAACATAAAGGGTTCATCCCTATATTAATCTCTTTATTTAATTAGATAATTATCACAAGCTCAAATTTCTCCAATTCAATAAAAATAATATAAGTAAAAAATCATTTCTTTATGTGATAGAAAGATATTCTAACTTAATAATTCAATAAAATATTTTTTTATTTAATATTAATGTTATTAAAATAAAGGAACTTTTATATAATGTACCAATAGAGAAAACCTTAATTTTTCATTTGAAATCTAAAAGAATCCTTATAGAATACTAAATTTTGTAATCAAATATTATCTTTTAAATAACTATATTATTATCTCCACAAATGCTCGATTGTATTACTAATTGGGAAATACCTTTTAAATAAAATTTTTTCTTAAAGAGAATTAATTTTTTTAATCACCAATAACCTGTTTTCAATAGAGATATGGTAAATAAAAATTTCTAGATTTTTAAATTTTTATTAAAACATTGATTTAATTATCAAAATGAAAATATAATAATTTTTTAAATGTCATATATTATTCAAAAGAACAATTATTTATGTGATTATTTATAAATTTTATCATGTAACCACTAAAGATATTTTTAAGAATATTCTATATAAATTTTTTATGATTCGAATATTAGTGGAAGAATATAAAATACCATAAAAAACGAGGCATAGATAATAAAAAGTGCCTTACCTCGATCTATAATTTACATCACATGATAATCATGTCACATTACTTGATATTTGTTGTCACCACCATTACAAATAACATGAGGTACACCACACCTATTATAGAACAACATAAATAATTATCTATAGGGTTTGTTTTTCTACTAAAGAGGACAAGGTGAGAGAAGTTATTTCAAACATAGAGAATGAATTTTGGTGGAGGAATTATCTCTCCCCATAATATCTTTTCCTTGATTCTCCTTTAACTACACTCAATGATTTCTCCTTATAAATCCAAAAATCAATTCACCCTTTATGGATTAGATAAATGAATAAAATATCTTCTCCCTTGATTCATCTAAAAAGTTATGTCATAACCACCTAAATATGACAATTCTATGTCATAAATTCCTTAAAATATATATTATTTTATTATATTTAATGTGATAATTAAATTATTTTTATAAAAACCAAAAAATTATTGGATAAGGTTTGACAACTGAGTTCTAATATTAGACCACTCCTAGGGAAACACCATATTCTAGATACAATCGTGGTGTTTAATTTCCATTTGAAACTCCATTTATGAGTTATTAATGTTTTCACTCAAGATATAAATATTTATTTATTTAATAAATATTAAATATCCCTTAAAATCCATCTAGATTGAAAATTCATCAAAATTCATACCAAGGGTAAAAACCATATTCTGAATTCACTTGAACCATCATAAAATTTTTATGAGGACAAATAATAGGGTAAATTTACCATTTTTTACTCTATAAAGTAGTTCATCTTTATAACTCAAAAATTAATTAAGTCTCACTTGTCATAAATCAAGGTTGCTACATCCTCCATAACATTAAAACATTTCATCCTTAAAAATGAAATAACCCAATTTGTTAAACCAATTTTGGGAAAAAATACCTCTCAATGATATTTTTAAGATTTTATATCTTTTCAATTGTTAACATTGGAAGTTGAAAAAGTTTCATTGGTTGCTCGAAAGAGGTGAAATTAGTGGTGACATTTACCAATGTTTTACAAATGTTTGGTTAACAAAAATAGTGGTAAATGGATGGTTTTTCATATAATAATCATGAAAACCATGTGATAATAATGTGTCCAGGTAGAATAATCTCACAATAAAATGAGAGTTACATGGGAAGTGAAGCCATGTAAAAATATCGACATTAGAGATTGGGATGTAGTCATTGTTTGTGGACTTTGAAGAGAAATTTTATGGTTCCATGTGAGAAGACTATTGTTAATTATTAAAAGGTGATAAATGTTTTAGACTGTTAAGGCATCATGCAGATGAGTTTTTAGTTAAGGAGTGAATAATTTTTTTTATTAGAATATTTTTCAGAGACCCTTTTCTATACAAAAACTCATTAATCACTTCATTTTCAGAGAGAAAAAATTACTCTTGGAATTATTTTCTAGGATTTTATTATAAGTCAGAAAGGGTTTCATAAAGCACAAAAACTATGAATAGAGTATATATAATTAGTCTATATAAGGAATTATATGGTGAACATTATATTCATAAGATAGGTCATGAAGCAGGAATGAGTGAAGCATCTTGTGTGAGGAATTATCTGAGACATAACATGGGGAAGATAATGTAAGGAAATATATAGAGCGATCATGTGTAGGACATTATGAAGAGGTATTATGTGGTGAAAAATATTCCATGTAATCAGAATAACATTTCATAAAGAATTTTTTCATGAAGTAAATCATACACGTAAAGGGGGGTTTCATATCTCAGATGAAAATAAGAGCTTCATGCCACAATCATTTTTTATGAACCAAATATGAGGTGATTTAGAACAATAGAAGAATATTCTATAAGATCAGTTCATTCACTTTAGTATATAAAGTATTGATATTTCAATATGTGATTGGTTGTAAACTAGGGGATAATGTGTCTACTTAAAACATTGTAACATCAGTTAACTTTAGTGATTTTGGTACATTAAAACATTTCCTTTGTATACTCTTTGGAATAGCCCAATTATGGTGAATCAAGTAAAATTGACGCATGAATTTTATACTTTCTTTTATACATATTTATATTACTATGAGAATAAAAGAAAATATATATTTTTAACAACAAAACAATATCAAAAGGGGTGGTAGTTTCAATCCATCGTACTTTGATTTACCCCACTCTCAGGGTATTTAATTTAGTGGGTCTAATAATAGAGAATCTCAATAAATAACCTCACATAGAATACAAACCATCCTCACACATATGCAATTCAGCTCTATAAGTCAAGGACCTAAGTAGAAAAGAGTCACAACTATAGGAAATATCCTTCACCTCATCATAGAAAAATTCAACTCAGGTCTATCCCAATAAAGCCTTATAAAAAAGTTTAATCTCACATTTGAATCCCTACAAGATTCTACATTAAATACCTTTCTAACAATAGGTCACACATCCACATAGCATAAATAAAAAATGACAAACCATGAACATCAAACTTAAAAGGATCATTATCAAGGGAAATCTATACAGGACTGCAACACTTCCAACCTTTAATGGTTAATGTAAAATCTACTTATGGTAACTCATAATTGCACATAAAATTTCCTAAAATATAGAATCATATTTTTAGGATCACCTAGTTAGGTTATGGTTTCACTATGTAAAAGAAACTTATGACCACAATGAGACATGACATAAACCTCTTCAAACCACCATGCAATAAATCCAATGTTTTTTGGTGACCCATTCCACTACAATCTAATATAAAATTCTTGAAGATTGAGATAACCTATTTTATTATCTCTAAACCCCAGGAAAACACATACTAAACATGAGTTAATAAATCTAAAACCATTTGATCAATACCCTTCTCAACATAGTCTATATCTCCACATAATGAACACCAATGCTCTATTATATATACACACCACTAATACTTCATATACATTGGGAAACCCTAGTTTAATACTATTCATAATAACTATAAGGGTATGCATCATTTGAACTACCCATAGATAATTAATCACACATGATCCCATAATCAAAGAATCTATATGATACCCACTATAATAATTGAGGTTTTAGGATCATCATCACTAGAAAAATACACATCATGTATTCATATAAACCAACACTAACTAGGCTAGATACTCAAATTTCAACTATATATATTGAGAAAAAAACTCTATCTAGGGTGTTCAGATACTATGAAACCACTTCTCCAGGCTAACAAAATAAGATTCCACAATCACGGGCTTAATATAGATAAACCACCACACCATTATCTCATATATCATGACCAAAATAATGGGGTTTTTCAAACCCATAACTCATAAATTGAGTGTTTTACACACCATTGGTATTCAATGTAGGTCAAAATATCCTCCAAACACCTAATACACCCACCATATATTTTAATTCAAATTAGGGTGACATTAATGAAGACTGAAAAAATCCATGGGTCACATAATCATAAAATTATGACCATTACTCACAATAACACCATTAAGACTCTTGAGATTCCCCTAACTATGTTCTAATACAACCCGTAGAGCATCACTCTAAAAATTTAAAGATGTTACCAACTACAACCAAGCTAAACCTCTTGAAACCATTGGTTGAAGAGGTAAAAAAAATTCTAAAAAAACCTTCCACCAATATGTCAACCAATAACATACAAACTCTCTAAGAATATTCATTATGTATAATAAATAATAGGTGATATCTATATAACCCTATAGTAAAACATTCATAATGGAAAATCCCTCATGAGACCTACCCAACTCATTAAAAAATTATTTGAAAAAATAATATATTCTCTAATCCAAACTAGGGATGGTAACATAGGGTCTCATCTTGACATTCTAGAATCTCACAAAATCTCATCCCCACTTGAGGGAAACTCAAAATTTTAATATTTGTGAGTATAAGATGATTACTATTAATAGGAGTCCCCAACTATAGAGGTTTACTTAAGAACTACATTATAATATCCAATTCTAGAAGAAAAATACAAAATGAAATATATATGTATCTCACCGACATTAATGGGAACGTGTGTAATAGAGGAAGACTCAAATCATACTTCAAATCTCACTGAATACTGCCTACTCAGATCCATCCATCACATGTAACCACTTACATATTATCTATAGACACACTAAATCTAAAATGGATTACCTAAAGGTGGATAAAGAGATAGTCCAAGAAAATTCCCATCTCTAGATACTTCTACACCACCAACTCACCTATTAGAACTAGTTTCTAGAATTCTATAAATACCTATAGAATGGTGTCATATAATATCAGAGTTATATTTAACATGGAGGTCTATCCATGACACTACTCAGGATGCTAATAGGGTAATCATCAACCAATTTTGTACTAGGGTGCACTTCTAACAGAATATTACATATGAATATCTTTCTCCAGTTCTCCAATATAAAAGGGGAATGAAAAGAGTTACGACCCCTATACTCAAAACTCACCCAGAAGGCCCTGATAAATCTCTTGAACTAATATGGGATCAATCCCAAATCATGTCCAAGGTGTACCCCATCCAAAAACCTCAACATGAACTTAGTCATATTCTTTCTTCCCTGAAGAAGAGGGTCAAATATATTTTGAACTCAATCCATCCATTACATAAAAAAATATAAATTTCTAAGTATGAACTCAAACTTCTATTACAATAAGATAATATTATTTTGAGTTTCATAAAAATATAATAATGATATATTTCACCATTAAGGGTAAATTAAATACAAGAATCACTATCTATTCGGTGAGTGTCAGAACTATACATGAAGTATAAATAGTAATCTAAAAAAAATATTTTACCATCTAATGATAAATCTCACCATGTAATCTCATATGGTATTTATCAATGGACATCTCATTACACATTTAGTTTACATGTAGTCCTATCCATATTAATGGTAACTTCAATCCAAACTATAAAGGAATATATACTAAGGATATATGGGGAAGGAACTATCCTCTTCTAATGGGGAAGGAATACTTCACAATTGGTCTTTGAATTGATGTTGTATCAATAAAAATATCAATAGAGAGGGGATCAATCATATACATGAGAAAATCATAACCCTACCTTTGAATAAGTGCTAGTAATTTGTGGGTAGCATCCTTTATCCACTATAATGAACCCGTAGTTACTAGAGAATATCTGGGTAAGCTGACTCAAGAAGGTCACACAAGATCATGAATGACAAAAATATAATGAATTTACTTGATTAATTATAACTTTAAAGTGATTCCTTAGAGTTTTGGGTTTAGTAACATGCTATAAAATTCCTAGTAAAAGGATATGTTTCCCACTACACCTATATTAGTATACCTGGTATGATAACTGAACTCAAAACCCCCTTAGAATCTCTTTCCTAATTCCCAAACAAATCCTCACAAGAAAACTAACTAAAAACTCCATCCCCAAGACTCATATCACTCTTATCCAATTCTAATATTTACATACCCACTGAGGCCCCACCTAGGACAGTTTTAAACTGAGTATACCAACCTAAGACCACCTCCAAAAGGTTAGGGGATGGTGACTACCACCAAGAAAACATAATATAAAAGGGAGGAATTATCCTATAATAACCTATAACATTAGTTTATTTATAATAAAAAATAATAGAAAACAACACTAGTAAATATATACAGACAATCATACTATATAAAAATTCATGTATATGAAAACATCTATCTTGTACACCACCATAAAGGATAAAATCAAAAAGGAAAATTAAAATATAGAAGATACAAACCATCAGGTTCCACTGAATCTAGGAATTGGATGATTCTGCCTTGTTATATGGTCTCCTGGAATAAAATCCACCAGCAACAGTCTTCTACCATAGACCAACATTATCCATCATGAAATAACTATATGAACACCACTACCTCCACATCCACCAAGGTTATCTCTGAACTATGAAATGTGTACATAGACACAAAACATGTGGATAGAAGGTTCATTCAAGTATGAATATAAATATAATTAGTAGGATTCCTCAAAAAAACAAATAAAAGGAAAAAATAATTAATCTGATAAAAGACCATGTTTGAGGGAAATAATGAGGAGTATACAAAAGAAAATTAGTTTTTATTTATATATAACAATGAAATTGTGAAATAAATAGAGAATAAAAATGTTAAAAACTTATATACATAAGGTATAATTTCTCATAGAAACTAGGGATACTAGAGTAAATTGTCCAATAAATCCAAAAGTCAACACCCCAATTATAATTCACATCGATAAGGTAGACATAAATATGCAACATGGCGTCAAAAACCTTAAGGAATACACAAATAACTATACATTATAATATCTAAAATAGTTTAATTATATTATAACTATCACTTCAATATCATCCCTTAGTAGTAGTAGTAATGGAGGAACCATGCCCCACTGAAGAGTTCAATAGTTGACAGGGTTACCGAACCCTATAGAAGACCTACACCTTGATGTGTTTAATGTGCATTTATTGATAGGGTTACAAAATATATGCATGGAGAACCTATTCACCATCACCATGAGATAATTACCTACTGTAAGGAGGGTTACCACCTCATGTATTCTCTAAATTTATATCCACTCTCTTCATCATCTTTATACAGGTATAACAGTCCAACAACTCAAATATCTCAAATATAAACTATATAAAATTAATATATACAAACCATTGAATTATATATGAAAAAACTTCATGAATAAACTACTCATATGTCAAAAAATGATACCCTGGTGGAAATATATGAAGAATATTGAAATTTTTCCAGTACATGGTGTGTCCCTATAGGGTACAAAACATGTAGGAAAATCATGAAGTATGGTATTATATAGAAGATACCCAATTCATGAAAAATAAATATAAATGGAATTCCCAGTAAGGTACATGACATGTATGGGTATTCAGGATAGATAACTTGTATTCTGGATACACATCAAGTCACCTTACTAACTATACATGGTGTTACTATGAAGTACATTATGTAAGGGTCCATGAAGCTACCTGGGGTGTAAATATTATACTCACCATTTCACACCTTCTAAAATAAATGAAATACGTGTTATGAAACATGGAATGTGGGTTTTGTTCATTGACCTAGATAAAATGTAAATTACATGCCAACTTTGTCTTGAAAGGCCTAGTTTGGATCCATGTGACCACAAGGGGGGTTAATTAGTGGTTTATCTTTTTAAGAATTTATTCTTAAAAAAACCGTCACCTCTAGATAGAGAGAATTGAATATTCTTAAAAAAAATATAAAATAACACCCATAGTAATACTATAATTTACGAGGTTTAATACTCAATAAGAGTATCTAGTCCTTGTAATGGTTTGGAAATAATCCAAGACCACACATCCATTGGAAAAAAATCCTTTTTGGTTTAAAATAAGGTGAGTATATTAATCAATTTCATATAACTATAGTTTTTTGATAGTGAATGTGATTATTTCACAAATAATGTATTGAGTTTTTTTTACAACAACAACACAAACCTTCACCAAAAAGCATTAATACACTGTTACTGTGCTGCTTGAATTCATTACACTTTAATTCCTATAAGTTCTTATTATTCATATTAATTTTATTTAAACATAAAATGTAATAAATTATATATAATCTTATTTTTCTGAACCCATTCATTTGATAACTTCTCTTTCTAGTACCATCTGTTTGGTTTTCTCTATTCGGTACTCTCCACTTAATATCCTCTATCTAATACCCTATATGTCTGGTACCCTCTATCTAGAACCCTCTTTCTGGTAACCTGTCTATCTGGTATCCTATGTATGATACCCTCTTTATGATACCCTATCTATTTTATATCCTCTATCTAATACCCTTTATCCAGTACCCTATATTTGGTTCTTTGACAAAAAATATATCTTAATATATTTTTTTCAACACCTCACTTCTTCAAAAACTAAAACAATAGCAAGAACCACCACTTCACAGAAGACATGCTCCCATTTATATAGATAGAGTTTCTTTTGAAACTAAGGGAGAAGTGAGAACATCAAATTTAAAATCCCTACACCAAATTTTAATTCCTATTTGGTACTTTATTTAGTTGAATTCCATCAAACCTATAATAAAATTGAAGTCAAAAATATTTATAGTAAATTTTCTTAAATTTTGGTGCCAATGATCTTTGAAAAAACCTAACATCTTAGTTAGAATAATTATATTAAATTCATGATTATAAATTCATTGAATATATATCTCATTATATTCACAATTCAAGAATTTATAAAAACTTTAAAAAATCATAAATTCTCTATCCAATACTTATTCAAAGGACTTATATATTAGATAACTTTGTACAAAAACCTCTATATGATACATGTTCATAGAAAATAATCCATCAAGTAATGATACATATAGTTTAAAGATCCTAACCCACCTTTTGATACATCTTTATATAATCTTTTTCTAATTAACCTGTTAGAGAGTTATATATAGTGAATTTATTTTAGAAATGTTGTCCAATGAATTTTTTTTGAAAACTACATCTATTAAAACCTCATAAGTTTATTCTTTATTCCATTACCTTCATATGAAAGTCTTCATATATCAATTTTTAATATATATTATATAAACAATATATTTGGTAAAGTCTATATGATGACTTTTTTTAGAAACCTATGTCCAATGACTTCTCTTAGAAACCTCAATCCAATAAATTCACTCAGAAACCTCTACCTGATGCCTTTATAAACATTTTTCATCCAGTGGAGTCTATCTGGAATCCCCATATTCCTTAAATTATTTACTTAAAAAAAATCATGAATACTATAAAGTAATCATTATGTTTGGTACTATGAATAATATAAAATCATCTCCTGATTTACTTTGTCCAAAAATCTCTATCTAATGGAACTATCAAAACAATCAGACAAACATTTGGTTCTATCCTCTAACTAATCACCTTATTCCATTAGACTCTATCCAATTACCTATTCTCATTAGATCCATACATCTCTTTCTATAACATTACATCTAGTAACCTTTTAAATTATGCTCAATATTTCCATGTGATTTATGTACTAAAAAAAGATAACAAAAATAGATACTTACTTCAGTTCAAACACAATTCAACAACTCTTGGTATCAATATCCACCCTCTTTAGATGTTTTTGTAAAAAAAGGGACATAAATCAATGAAGTTTTTGAAACTTAAGAAATGGATCATTATCCATAAATTATAATCCTACATTATTGAACTAATTGTAGGAAATAAGAATCATTAAACAAAAATACCATGCTATCCATAAAGTTGTGATTAGAAATTGTCTCAAACTTCTTCCTGAACTCAAAAATACATTATCACAAACCAAAAAAAACTTAAAAAATATTAAAATAGTCTAAACATACTAACATCACAACTTATACATTTTAAAAATTTTCCCTAAATATATTCTCTCCCATGAAAGGTAAAGTGCATATAAATGGATATATTTATGTTGTAAAAATTTTACCCCCCACAAAAATATCAAAAGAAAAGAAGAGTGAGGGTATATAGATCACATACCTCATCATTGAAGAGATTTAGTTTGAACACCCATAATCAACCTCAACTTCTAAAAATTTCCATCCATAATGGTTTTGTGAAGATATCCACAATTTTTTACTTTATAGAAATAAACATTAACTTTAATTCATTTCTTTCCACACGTTATTTGATAAAGTGATATATAATATCCATGTTCTTATATCATGAGTGTTGCACTAAATTCTTGGTGAGTTTAATAACACTTTGATCATTACATCCCATGAGAAGGGAAAACATCACATCAACAAAAAATTACTCCAACCGTGTCTTCATCCACATTAATTATGTTGTATCTTGAGTAGCCATAACATACCTAGATTATATAGTGCTAATAATCACTAAAATTTTCTTTCTTTTATACAAACTCACACATGTTTATCCCAAAATGAAAACTCCACTAGATGTGGATCATCAGTTATCAACACTACCTTCCCAGTTTGCATCTGTATAGAAAAATAGATTCAAAATTCTCTTACTATTATACTTTATCCTATAATTTTTAGTTCCATTAATGTATTTTAGAATTATTTTTCTATAAAAAATGTGTCATTTTGGTTAACATTGAAATATATCACACAAGGTGACAATATAATCCAAGTCTGGTCTAGAGGCTATTAAATTCAACAAGATTCCAATCAGTTTCTTAAATTCTTTAGGAAAAATATTCATTCCAACTTTATCCTTATAAAACTTTGTTCCCATTGAGAAAGGTGTGGAAGCATGTTAGTTGATGAAACATAGAATACTAATATATCAAGGCTTATTTCACCCCATACAAAGCTTTCTTTAACTTGAAAATATATTTCTCATCTATAAAAATCAATGATCTACAAGATTTCTCAATATAAACTTCTTTTTCCATCTCTATATTAATAAAAACATAGATGAAAACAATTTGAAATATCTTATTTATTTTGTGTACAACAATAGAAAGAAATATTCTGTTGGTTTCAAGTCTTTCTACTGGGGAAATGGTCTCATCAAAATCAATACCTTCATCTTATGAGTAACCCTAAAAAATTTATCTTTCCTTATTTCTTACCACTTTCACTCTTTCATTTAGATTATTATAGAAAACAGAATTTGTTATAATCACATTTTTATCTTTAGGTTTGGGTTAAAACTCCCATGATTCATTTTTCTCAATTTGATCCAATCCTTTATTCATGGAATTAATCCACTCTGGATGCTCTAAATATTATTAACTATCTCTTGGATCATACTCAGAAAATAAGAAGGTATGTGAAACTATCCTCAATGTTCCTCTAGTTTGAAGTCCTTGATATCCAATGGTATTTTATACCTCCACTTGTTTCCTCATCTTATGATGAGATGAACATAATTATCACACATCACTTGAAATGGATGAATCAATATCTTTATCTTATAAAACTTCAATATATTTAATTTTGTCAAAAAATTTATCATGAAGTTTAACAATAACAACTTAATATTCACTTCCTATTATATTTGAAACTAATGGTGAATCTTTTATCTCATAATTTTCCATCAATTTCACATCTATAGTGTCAAAAATATTTATAGTTTCCTTGTTATAGCATTCGTATCCTCTACCATTATAAGGATAGAAAAAGAATATATCATTAAAACCTATTTTATTGAACTTCCCAAGATTGTCACCTTTGAATTTGATAATTCAAGGGATTACAAACTCCCTTAAGTATTTTAAATTAAGGGTTTATTTGTAATTTTTATGGATTTATATCAGAGTTTGTCCTATAGATACAATGATTTTGAATGTGAACCACCACTCCAATATATTGTCTCTAAAAAAAATAAGAAGTATCATGTTCAATCAGTATAGTTCGATCCATATTAACCAAAATTACATTATATATTTTAGAAACACCATATTTTTTATGGTGAATATGGTGCACTATGTTCTTGAATACTTCCATTCTTTTTAAGATAAACTTTAAACTTTCTATTTGATTATTCAACACCATTATCAGTACGAATATTTTTCATAGAATATCCAAATTCCTTTTTAGAACTTCTCATGAAACTCTTAAACATTTTTATATCCTATAATTTGTGTTTTAAGTATATAATATATGTAATATGAGTGAAATAATGAATGAAGAAAATAAAATAATTATATCCATTTGTTGATTTATTTCTCATGAGTCCACATATGTAAGATTGAATAATCTCTAAGGGATGAGTAGAATATATCTCAACCTTCATATATACATTATTTGAAATATCCCCTTTCTGGAATATCAAACAACACCAATATTTTTTCTTATCATATCAAGAACAACACAAATAATTTCTGAATTTTTATCTTTTTTATATTCCTCTAGCACATATGTCCAAGCCTTTTATGGAAAAACTAATTTAATTCCATCATACTCATATAGAATTAACTTTGTTTTTCTCTAACATGAAAATATATTTTCCTTGGTTCTTTGTCCTCTTATTACAACTTTCCCATATTTAAGACATTTAACAAAAAATAAATCTCTTCTAAAAACTACTTTTTTTCCTTCACAAATCCATGAAACACTCAAAAAATTGTGTTTTAGTCTATTAACAAATAAGGAACTTCTAGATTTAAATTTTTCTTTTCCAATGATATAATATCCAATACCTTTGATTCAGAGTAACTCATCAGTTCCAAATTTCACTGTTTCTTCTTTTTAATCTTTTAAATTTTTAACAAATACAAATCATTAATCATATATAAATAAAACCTACTATCCAATATTTGAGTTCATTCTACTTTTGGTCTCTAAGAGAAGTTTTAAAAAATAAGGAATTTTCTTTTACTTTTTCTTCTTTCAGATGAGGCTTTTGATATTTTTCATTTAAACTTTGTTGAACTGGTAACATTACAAGGAATACTTTAATAATATTTCTAGGCTGATCACATTTTCATAAATAGTTTTAATTGGTTGAAATATATTTTTAGATTTCAAACTAAAGTTTTTAGGCTATATTATTTAATTTTTAAGGCCCCATCCTTAAATATTATATAATCTTGAGTGAAGTCAAGAATTCACATTGAGGATCTTTTCAAGTTTAGAGTTTCAGAGAATTAGGCCATAACTATTACATTAAATATAAAATATTAAAAAGCATACACTTATACTCTATCCAATTTTATTCATAATAATAAAACTCCTTAAAAAAGAATTATTTTCTTGATAAAAATATTCTTGAATTATTCCTTTCTCTTACTCTTCCTTATAAAATGTGAAAAATATTTCAAAAATGTGGGATGAGAATAAAAATCTCATTAAGTGATATAAATTATAGAAAGAAAACATTAGTCCATGAATACATACAAATAAATAAAATCATGCTTTTCAATAATAAAACATAATCTATTTAACATACCTCATGAAATAATAATATTTATGAATAAATCATAAAAATCATAAATCATAAAGGTAACTTGTGGGATTTATAACATACTTACATTGTTGTTTTCACAGTTATATATGGAGTAACCTTCATGGTTACGTTTGGAATACCCATCAAAGTATATTCTATAAATCTCTTAGGATAAACCTTAATGTTTACCTCCGTCATGTTATCCAATGCATTGGAGAGCTATCACGGGCTCACCCTCCCTTAGTTTATCACAGAACCACCCGTATACATAAGAAATTCCCAAGAACCATAACATGATCATAACACATGAACAAGCATAAAGAAAAAATAACATTTCCACATTGCTATCATAAGACATATTTTCAATATATTGATATAATAAATCCATTATAAAAACCATTTTCAATATGAAAATACCTAAAAAAGGAATATGATATTTATTTTTCTTTTTAAAAACATTACGGCTTGTAGAGGAATCCAAATATCAAATAATGGTTGCGGCGGTGGAAATGTTGTTGTCCCTGTGTATGTTAAAAAGAAACATTCCTTTTTTCATTTTGTAAAACTATTAATAATAAAAAGATTCTCTTTTTAAAACCTTTGAATGAAATTAAAAGTCAAATAGGTTGATTATATACCGTATAAAAGAAGGTTGTGTATAAACCAAAATATTCCTCAATGAAAGGAGATTGAGACGAAGTCCCTTACAAAGATCATGTCATTAGATTAGGGATAAATAAATGACATAAATATATGTGAAAAATATAAATACACCCAATATAAGTGGATATTTAGTGTAAAAAAATAATATTTCATTCACACATATTCTTGTAAACACAAAACCAATGACATGGATATTTAACTCAATGAATGAAGATTGAGTTAAGATTTCCCTTAAGAAGTTCATATAAATGATGTAAGAATTTATAAATGTTGTGATTATGTATATCAATAGTATATCCACACGAAGGTAAGTGTAAAATATAACATAAATAAATAAATAGTGATTCCACATATAACCTTGGCATAATATAATCAATGAAGTATGCGTAAAACCCAATGAGTGGAAATTGAGTTTAGAAATTCCCTTACCTCGAATTCGACTTGTCTCAGACATTATTTATATTTATGAATAATAAACATAGGTTAATTTCTACTTGCTTAAGAACATTTTTCTAGTTTATTATTCATTTTATAGAACTTATTACCATGTTATAAAAATTATATAATTATTTAATTTTATATTGGTTTTTTGTTGATATTAAGTACTTGAGTTGAAAATGAACTTGTTTGATGTAAATTGTCCATGTAGCCAAAAGTACATCATATACAGAATATTATTAATGATTTTAAATATCATATATATCTAGTATATATGTATTTATAATAGTCCATAACATTTGGAGATAATAAATGAAATGCACCATTCATGGAGATGGTAGGCTGTACGTATGCATGAACACTACTTTCATTTATTTTTCATATTAAAGGAATGAAAATTAAATGATACATAGGTATACTATAAATCCGTTATAATATATATGTTATATATGTTAAAAAATTTCATTAACTCCATCCTTTATATATTCTATGTATGGAATGAATGAGTCATATCACTTTCAGGGGGTGGTAGTCCACACTTACTCAAATGAAATTATCGTATTTACACATTATGGAAAGAATAAAGGTATGTTGTAAATAAAAATTAAATAATCATAGAGTCAATATAAATATAATATATATAATATTGTTTCATTCCATCCATGTATATAATCGTGGTTTAATGAAGATCATGTAGAATGAATTGCATCGTATCGTGGAGACGATAGGCTGTACGTACGCACGAGCGACGATATCATTCATCTAATGGTTAAACGATATATAATTGGATGGTATATTAATTATACAGAATAATTATCATGTTATGTTAATTATTTAAGTCCATTATACTCATCATTATACCCATACACATTAATTCTTATGGAATAACTAATTACACTACCCCGTTGGGAACTAGCCTAAGCCCAAGGGTTGGCCACCTTGGGCCTCACTGGGGATGTGTGGCATGCAAGTGGGGAGGCCACCCCAATACATTGTTACCCAAAAAAAGTTTTGGGAAGTACTCATTCCACACCCTTAATTTGTGTCGCTTCAGCGGTGGCACTGTGGTAGGTGGTCGAGGGCCATAACAACACTGTTCAGTGAGGTCTGGGGTTTGATTCTTGGGATCCCACTTTTAGGGAATTTCTGCTTCCCATGTACCACTCGTCTTGCTGGGTCACCCGGTGTCTCACTGGGTGGGAAGAAGGGCACACTTCAAGTAGCTGACGGATTTCTGTGTCGAACCATCCCTGAGCAAGGGGTTACCCCATGGGACACTTTTTCATCTTGGATGGCAATGGCTCCTTCCCAGCTGAGGCTTCTCCGGATGACCTCTTCATGGGGAGGGGGGTTCCTGGGTGTGGAGGGTTCGAAAATGCCACTCCTGGGAATTCCCTTTTAAAAAAGAAAAAGAGGTATAATGTTTTCCCATAATAATAAAATCTCAGCATATATAAGATACTGGATTTATTACTTTAGTATGTAAACGACATAAGAAGTGGAAGTAGAAGAAGAAAAGAATTTTGAAAGAGGTGATAAAACAAATACATCTTTTTCGAGTATATCTTTTTGATTTTCACAAAATTTCTCCTTAGAATGGATTTATTACCAATTTGTGGCCTCTAGGAGGAAGGTAGGAATATTGAGAGATTATTTTATTAGAATTTGGATGAGCCAATGGGCTTGAGAGGTTTGACTAAGTGGGTAGAGGTGGTGGCATTTTATAAGAGGGAGGAGGGGCACTTTAGGAATGTCTTGAAATATTATTTTATTATAAAATGATTTTAGAATTATAATAGTTCCAAAGTGATAAATTTCAAGGATAAGATGATTATGGGCCGAAATCCTCTCAACCAATTGGTTTTAGAAAAGTTTAGGTCACAAAATTTACCTTGTCTTTTATCTTTAACCCTTAGTTAAAAACATTAACTCTTACCATGCCTTCTTGTATCTTCATAATATATGGTTACTATAGTTACTATAAAATTCCAATATAACCACAAGTGGATAATTAATGATATTTTTAACATTATATAAGTCATTTGGCTAAATATTTAATTTTTAGGACTATTATTTCATTTAATAAAATAATATTTATTTAAAAACTCATTCTTGTCGATTTTTGACACTATTTAGTAATTGATTTTTTAAAGTCATAACAACTTGATTACTTAAAAAAAGGTATTAAAACATCCATCAAATGTAAATTTCATACAAAAGATTTGTGGATGGTATCAAAATGTTCAAATTACATTTAATTTAATATTTATAATATCATTTATTTGAATCTTTCATTAATAAGGTAATAACTGCATCATCATTGTGTCACAAATAAATTTATTTATTTAATGTCTAAAAATTATAAATAAAATACCATGATGTCAAAAATATTTTTAGGTTTCCAATTATTATTTATAGTCAAAGAGATCAGTTATATAACCCTATATTAATTTTTTTTAAATATACATGTTTATATTATATTTTCCTTTTCTTTAAATTAAATATTTTAACCCCCAAGTGGCTCCCAAATGCCAAAAGTTCATCCTAAGGATGATCATGGTCGTAAATATCTCATCCAATAGGACCAGGACATGTTTTAGGGTAGTTTTATATAATTATAATATTATTTTTTACCTTTATTTACTTGATTTACCCTTTAACCATGGAAAATAAAAATGATTACTAAAGTTACTATTCATAATGTCAAAAAATAAAGGGTACCTATTTACATAATTTGGACCTTATGATTCCAAATATGGAATCCACTTTTCCAAATTTAAAACACATAATTGGCAGAAAGTAATTTAAAATTAATTCTCGTTGTCAAAACCAGAAAACATGTTTTTAAGAAGTAAAAACTATCAAAAGATTGTCATGGGTTTTTGTCCAATTAAAATATGAAATTACTTCCAATGACCATAATTGGATTAAATCATAAAAAAATAATTTAATTAAACTTTAAAAAAAATTAAAATAAAAATAAAACTATAAAAATAAATTAGACAAAAAGGCAATTTTGAATTAAAATCCAGTGTTTTTCATTATTCATTAAAAAATGAATTTTATCCGAAAAATACCAAAAGTAAATTTTGAGGACCCAATTCTAAAGAATAAGTTTATTTTATCATATATAATATATAAAAGTGAAAAAAACTATTTTTAAAAAGGGTTCTCTATCAAAAGGCGGTAAAAATACCTTTTAAAAATATTAGAGTATTTCATACTTAATATATGATTCATTCTCATTTTAAGCCTCTAAAATTCATTGGATAAATGTATAAATATTTAAAAAATATGTAAAATCATAATATAGTTAATTGTATTAATTATTGCTAATACAATGACTAGATGTTAACTACCATTTAAAATAATAATATTGTTGTTGTATTATTTTTCAGTATAACTCAGTGTTGTGTGCAACGTAAGATTTCCGAGAAACTCATTGTTGCGTGTCAGGAACGCTATCATACATAGTGACCCCTTTAAACTAAAATTAATATCAAATTCAAAAATATTAATAGATATTAAAATGTATTATTCTATAAATACCCGGGATGTTACATCATTCCCCCCTTTTGGAAATTGCGTCCTCAAAATTTTAAAATTGGGCTCAGAAACATCATCGAAAATCCCACACTAGAAAAAGAGTCAATAAAACTAAAACTTTAAAAGAAAGAAATAGAAGTAAAAAAGGTCACCCAAGATAACACATACTAGGATTCCATATATAAAAATATGGATATGGAAGAGAAACTAACCATCTTGTTCTGATAGAGAGTGATAGAAAACATGATTATAATAAAGTTAACAACTAGAAAACCATAAACTTGGGATGGGTTAAACGGTCTTTGATTTCCCAGCAGAAAAAGTAAATGAAAAACGTTTTTATTTTAAGGTAATTTTCATAAAGTTAAGGAATTTATTTATTATCTTGACTAAGAATATAATTAAACATACTTACTTTTCAATTAGATCTTCAACCTTTAATAAATATCTACCACAAACTCATCTTTTCTCTAAATAATGAGTATTCAAGATGACTTGGTCACACCTAAAGTGCTATAATAAAATTCTAGATAATCACATAATCCAAAAAAGATAAACTATATATTTCCCCTATCTTTAGACATTAACCAAAAACCAAAATGGTTAGTACAATATTAGATAATCTACAAAAGGATAATCCTTTATAAAAAGAAATACTACTCTTAATATCCAAAATTCAACAAATAAAACCCAAAGTTCAACAAAGACCATTAAATAAACAATTGTCCTTAAAATTATTCAAAGTAATACAAATTAAGACTGAAACCCAAAATTCATAAGTATTTGATCACCTATACTTCCATGATAAATCTTAAGATTTATCTCTAAATAACATCGACTACTATCAAAGTCTCATAATTAAAATTAATTAACCTAATCTCATATTCTAAATGATAGGTTAATCATTTACCTAAATAAAACAAATTTACATATGTCCATAATAAAAATATATATTCTTCCAAAATAAAATTCAACCATTACTACTCAAATTAAATCCCACAGTATTATATTTTCCTTAGGTATATAATGTTCCCAAAAGAGCGAACATCTTCCAAAATAACATTTATCACTTAATCACCAAATCATTTTCCTATAATAAGGATATGAATTTGATAAATCATAAGTTCCAAAAATAAACTTATTCTTGATACATACAATCATTTAACTAAAAAATATAAGTCATACTAACCAGGGACTTCACGTAGGCCAGTGGTAGGTGATGAAGCCTTGTCGCACGTTAGTTGTGGGTTCGATTCCCATGACCTTGTCCGACGCGATGGGTTTTCACCCTTCCTACATGTCTTACTTTTTATAAAACTATATAATTATTAATAAATTCCCAAAATGTGATAAAATATTCAAAAATAACCATAAAATAATTTAACCTTAAGTTTATCTCATGCCTTTCATTTTTCATCTCAAAATGAAATAAACCATAATTACCTAAAAATCAAGGATAATATAAACCCTAAATATTCTTTATAATTATATCCACAAAAGAAAAGGTAATTATAAATCAAATATAATTTTCAAATAACAAACTTCAGGGTTACACATACTAGAGAATAGTCTTCCAGAGTAATCCCATAAAAAAAGAGCAGTAAATTTTTTAAATATTTCATCACCCATAGATCTAATATGATTCTCAAATTTCTATAATGTAGACATATTAATCATCCATAATTTTTCATGATCCCTTAACCATGTTTTCCAACTTATTCCATAATAATTATTTCCTAAAAACAAAATCATGAATCATCTCCTAAGATTCAATAATTTCAAAACATGAGATAAGAAATAATCCACACCTTTCATATGTCATTTTTAGTTTCCTCATCTTCAATTGAAATAGCATTAGGTATTTCTAAACATATATTTTTAGGGTCCTTCTAATCCCATTCCCAAACCTTCTTCTTGGAACATCTATTTTCATAATTACCATACTCCCCACATTTAAAACATTCAATTGATAACTCAGAAAGAACTTCTCTCCCTTTCCTGGAGTCAACTGAATGCTTCATTTTTCTACGGCATGTTATCACTTTATGACCTTCATTATCACATATATAAAATCTTAACAACACTTTGAAACATTTTACTAGGTGTTTCTTTCCATATCCTTGAAACATATGTTGTTTAATATACTTACCTTTTTGATTATTACCTGAACTTCCACAGGGATTCATTTCTCACATATATGATGCCTTAGAAAAACCACAAAGTTTCAAGTGGTCAATCATGAATCCAGATAGCTGGTTAAGAATAACCATAAGAGTTCTCATTATAGCTCCCATTTCATTTGGTTTATTATTCAGAAAACCACCACAGTTTCCTTCACATCCATTTTTTTACTTTGGTGCCTACTAGATCCATCCATTTACTAAAACCAAAAAGGCCAATGTGAGTAAATCAGTAAAATCATCATATACTATCTTATGAGGGGGGTGGGGGAGGGGGGGAGGGGGGGGGGATTAAACAATAATATATAATTATTCATGTTAACTTAAACTCATTAAATTTTTCTAAAATAATTATTAATCTTTCTAATATGCTAACCATCGTGGTTATACAAAACATGTCACTTATGCTTAAATAACACCCTAACCTCTAAAGTTATCTAAACCGACCTTTGATACCAACTGTAAAGGCCCCAATCCTTAAACATTACATAATATTGATTTAATTCAATAATTCACATTAAGGATATTTGTGGGTTTAGAGTTTTAGAGAATTTGGGCATAACTGTTACATTACATCTCAAATATTACAAAGTTGACACTTCTACTCTATCCAATTTTTTTCACAACAATAAAACTTCTTAAAAAAGAATTATTTTCTTGATTAAAATATTATTTAATTCTTCCTTTCTCTTACTCTTAATTATACCCTATAAAAAACATTTCAAAAACTTTGGATGAGCATAAAAATCTCAGTAAGGGATATAAAGTAAGAAAAGAAAACATTAGTCCATGAATACATAAAAATCAATGAAATCATACTTTTCCCTCATAAAACATAATCTATTTAACATACCTCATGAAATCATAATATTTATTAATAACTCATAGAAATCATAAATCATAAAGTTAACTTTTCGCATCCATAACATACATACATTGTAGCTTTCATAGCTATATAAGGAGAAACCTTCATGGTTATGTTTGGAATACCCATCACATTATATTCCCTAAATCTCATAGCATAAACCTTAACATTTAGCTCCATCATGTTACCCAGTGCACTAGAGAGCTATCACAAGCTCACTCTCCCTCGGTTTATCATGGAACCACCCATATACATAAGTAATCCCAATAACCATAACATAATCATATCACATGAACAAGCATAAAAGAAAAATAACATTTCCACATTGCCATCATAAGACATATTTTCAAGATATTGATATAATAAATCCATTCTCAAAAACAATTTTCAATACAAAAATAACTAAAAAAGGAATATGGTATTTAATTTTCTTTTTAAAAACATTATGGTTAGTACAGGAAGCCAAATATCAAATAATGCTCACAGTGGTGGAAAGTTCATTGTCGCTTCGTACATTAAAAAGAAACATTCCTTTTGTCATTTAGTAAAATGATTCATAAAAATAAGATATTATTTTGAAAACCATTGAATGAAATTAAAATTAAAATAGGTTGATTATACATTGTGTAAAATAAGGTCGTGTATAAACCAAAATATGTCTCAATGAAAGTAGACTGAGATGAAGTCTCTTACAAAGATCATGTCATTATATTAAGTACAAATAAATGACCTAAATATGTGTAAAAAATATAAATACACCCAATATAAGTAGATATTAATTTTAAAACAATAATAGTTTATTCACACATATTCTTAGAAAAAAAAATTGATGACATGGATATTTAACTCAATAAATAATGATTGAGTTAAGATTTCCCTTACAAAGTTCATATAAATGACATAAGAATTTATCAATGTGGTAATTATGTTTATAAATAGTATAAACACACAAAGGTAATTATATATTACAATATAAATAAATAAAAAGTGACTCCACACATAATGTTGGAATAATATAATCAACTAAGTATGCATAAAACCCAATGAGTGGAAATTGAGTTTAAAAATTCCCTTACCTCGAATCTGACTTGTATCGTTCATTCTTTATATTAATAAATAATAAAATTAGGTTAATTTTTACTTAATTGATAACATTTTTAAAGTTTATTATTTCTTTTATATCACTTATTACCATGTAATAAATATTACATAATTTTTTATGGTTATTTGTGTTGTTTTATCGATATTCGGTACTTGAGTTGAAAATGAACTTGTTTGATGTAAATTGTCAATGTGGTCAAAATTACATCATCTATAGAATATTATTAATTATTTAAATATCATATATATCCAGTATATATGTATTTATAATATTCTATAACATTTGGAGATAATAAATGAAATGCACTATTCATGGAGACGGTAGGTCGTACGTACGCATGAATGCTACTTTCATTTCTTTGTCATATTAAAGGAATGAAAATTAAATTATACATAAGTATATTATAATTATATTATAATATATATGTTATATATGTTACATAAGTTCATTAACTCCATCCTTTATACATTCCATGTATGGAATGAACGAGTCATATCACTTTGATGGGGCAGTAGTCCACACTTCCTCAAATGAAATTATCATATTTACGAATTATGGATAGCATAAAGGTATGTTGTAAATAAAAATTAAATAAGAATATATTAAATATAAATATAATATAGATCATATTTTTTCATTCCATTCATTTATATAATTGTGGTTTAATAAAGACCATGTAGAATGAATCACATCGCATCATGGAGAAGGTAGGCCGTACGTACGCATGAGCCGCGATATCATTCCCTTAATGGTTAAATGACATATAATTGGATGATATATTAATTATAAATATTAATTATAATTTTATATTAATTATTTAAATCCATTATAATCTTCATTATACTCATCAAAATTAAGTCTTGTTGAATAACAAATTACACCACGACGTGGAGACGGTAAGCCGTACGCACGCACGCATGGTGATATTGTTATTCATATGATGAATAAATGGAGGTATAAGGTTGTCCCATAATAATAAAATATCATAATGTAGAATATACTGGATTTATTACTTTAGTATGGAAACTACATAAGAATAGGAAGTATAAGAAGAATAGAATTTTGAAAGAGGTGATAAAACAGATACCTCCTTTTCGAGTAACTCCTTTTGATTTTCACAAAAGGTCTCCTTGGGATGGATTTATTCCTAAAGTTTGACCTAAAGGAGTAATTGACAGATTTTTAGAGCTTATTTTATCAGAATTTTGACAATAAAATGGGCATGAGAGGTGTGAGTAAGTGGGTAGCAGTGGTTTCCTTTTATAAGAGGGGGGATGAGAACTTTAGGAAAGTCTTGAAATATTATTTTATTATAAAATGATTTTAGAATTATAATAGTTAAAAAGTGATAAATTTATTGGATAAGATGAGGATGGGTTGAAATACTCTCAACCAATAGGTTTTAGACAGTTTTAGGTCACAAAATTAGCCTTCTCTTTTAGCTTTAACCCTTAGTTAAAAACATGAACTCTTACCATGTCTTCTTGTATCTTTATAATATATGGTTACTATAGTTACTATAAAATGAAAATCAATCAAAAAGTGGTTTATTAATGATATTTTTAACATTATATAATCCATTTAGCTGAATCTTATATTTTTAGAACTATTATATCATTTAATAAAACAACATTTGTTTTAAAAACCCATTTATGTCAATTTTGGCACTATTTAGTAATTGATTTTTGTTAAAGTCATAAAAACTTGAGTCATTAATACTGGAGGAATTAAATCAACCATAACATGTCAATGTAATCTAAAAAATTCGTGTATTGCATTAAAAATTTCAAATTACATTTAATTTATTATTTATAATATCATTTATTTGAATCTTTCATTAATTAGGTAATCACTACATCATCATTGTGTCACAAATAAATTTATTTATTTAATGTATAAAAATTATAAATAAAATACCATGATGTAGGTAATTTTTATTATCTTTAAAATTTATATTTATAGTCAAATAAATTAGTTATATAACCCTATATTAAATTATTTTATTAAAAGATACATATTTATGTTATTTTCCCCCTTTTCTTTAAATTAAATACTATAAAATGTCATTTTCACACCCAAGTGGCTCCCAAATGACAAAAGTTCATCTTAAGAATGATAATGGTCAGAAATATCTCATCTTATAGGATTAGGACATGTTTATGGTATATTTATATTATTATAATATTATTTTCTATCCTCATTTATCTGATTTACCCTTTAACCATGGTAAATAAAAACAATTACTTAATTTACTATTCATAATGTCAAAAAATAAAGGGTACCTATTTAAAATTTTTTTACCATCTAATTCCAAATATGGAATCCAATTTAACAAATTCAAAACACATAATTGGTAAAAATTAATTTAAAATTAATTCCTGTTGTCAAAAACAGAAAACGAGTTTTTAAGAAGTAAAAACTATCAAAAGATTAATATGTTTTTATGTAAAATTAAAATATAAAATTACTTATAATTACCATAATTGGATTAAATGATAAAATAATAATCCAATTACACTTTAAAACTAATTAAAAGTATAATATAACTATATAAATAAATTAGACAAAAATGCAGTTTGAATTAAAATTCAGTATTTTCACTATTCATTAAAAATGAATTTTATCAGAAAAATACCAAAATTAAATTTTGATGTCCAAATTCTAAATAAGAAGTATATTTTATCATATAGAATATATAAAAGTGAAAAAAATATTTTTAAAAATTTTTCTCCACCAAAGGTTGTAAAACAAACTTTTAAAAATATTAGAATATTTTATGCTTAAAATTAAATTCATTCTCATTTTAAGACTCTAAAATTCATTGGATAAATGTATAAACATTTAAAAAATATGTAAAATTATAATATGTTTAATTCTATTCATTCCAACCAATAAAACCTCTAGGCGTTAACTACCATTTAAAATAATAATAATATTATTATATTGTTCTTCGGTATAACTTAGTGTTGTGTGAAAAGTAAGATTTCAGGGAAACCCGTTGTTGTGATTTTTTTTGTGGACTCATAACATATTATTATTCAACTTATACTTCTTATTAGCCTCGAAATAGTCTATAAAAGAAGAAAGTTTTACTTCAAATATTGATTCCTCTAAAATTTCAGGTTTTTACTTCAGTCATTTTGTCCATATACATGGTCCTCTTGAATTGTTTCTTCTTATGAACATTTTCAACCTTATTTAAAACCTCCAAGGATGATATTTTTTGATCATTCAAATGTTTAAACTTCTTAGAACTTTCACCCACTTTTAAAATTGTGTTTTTAAAGTTTGATATTCCTTATTCAGATTTAACTAGTTTCCGTTGAACTAGATCAAATTATTTTACCTTCACCATGATCTTTTCTTCAATATTCCTGGTGATATTTTTATATTCATCAAGTAACTTTTTCAGACCATCACTCTCTTTTAACAACCCATATTTTTATTTAAGTTTTGATTCCTAGTTGTTTTCGGATAAATCTTCTTTCTTCAGATTCTATTTTACTTTCTATAGTTTAAAAATCTTTAAAATAAGATCTTTAAATAATATTTTTTGAATAAACTTCAAATGAGTTTCTTATTCATATTATTCTAATTTATTTATTTAATTAATAGTAAAATTATCATCATTTACCTATGCAATAAGAAAATTCTCAATATCATCATCACTGGAATTTTCAGTTTCCACTTCACTACCATCAAAATTCTCACATATAGAAAAAAAGTTTCTCTATTTATATGTAGATAACTTGTTATTATTTCATTTTAAACTAGAATTTTATTTTTCAACCTTCTTCTTCATAGATATTATTAACTTTACTTATTATTCATCATTATCTTCATCTTAATTTAGCCTTGGAAATTTTCTTGTGAAATATCCAATGGCTCCGTAGTTAAATCACTTCAATGGTATCCTTTATTTATACTTCATTATGACCATTTTTAAATTTTTAGAAAATAAAGACATAAATTCATCATATTTTTTACTCACCTCATCTTCAGTGTCACAGTAACTAATTTTTTCCTTAAAAAATTCATAGACTTTCTTTACTTAGAAGCTTTGAGAGAGATTTCTCGATCAATATTTTCCTTATTCATGAAAACCTTTTTTGTTATCATTTCATATATAATGAGAATACTATGAAAACCATCTTGAGATAGAGAGAGATAGTTTTATAATATATACCTTCTAAGGATGATACCATCAAATTTATCAGGATGAAATATTATAATCTTTTCAACAATAGTTGAATCTCATAGCTTCTCACAAAAACATATTGTGTTGCTTAGAAATTTCATTGCCCCATATATAAAATTCACTAAGAAATTCATCATATCCCATTTTAGGATATTCATATTCCAATATCTGGATCTAAAACTTGGATTTATTCACTTTTATATCTATTTCATAATTTTTTTTCAACTTATCCAAGATGCCTTTAACTATTCCAATTCCTTTAAACTGCATGAATTCAATTTCATAGAGATATAGTGAGAGAAAATTATAACATATATGGATCTTATATAATTCTATAGATTTTTTATTTGTATTTGTTATGGGAGAACCCTCAGTAGGAGGATTCAAACCATCTATAGTAGTTTCAAGAACTTCATAATTAGTAAAAAAATATAGGTTAAATTTTTTTATTTCCAGATATAATAGTTCATACCATTGAAGATATGAAACCCCTTACTATTAATAGATTTATTAACATCTATGTAGGTATTATTCTTTAAAAAACTTCAAATAGAAAAGATCTAATGAAGGAACTCGGGCTATGATACTAATTGAAAAGACTAGTCAGGATACTTGTGACCACTGGTGGGGGGGGGGTGAATCACTGGATGCCTTTTTAAATTTTTATTCTTTAAAAGAAACCTTCAACTTAAGTTAGAGAAAATTAAATTTTCTAAAAAATAACACACAATAACACCCATAGGAATATAAGAATTTACAAGTTTCACTACTCAATAAGAGGAGATAGTTCATAGAATGGTTTGGAAATAATCCAAGACTACACATTCACAAAAAAATTATTTGTGGTTTACATCACATTTGGTATATACATTAATTGAATAGAACTATAGTATTTTGATAGTACATGTTATTATTTCTCAAATAATGTACTATTTTTTGTGACAATAAGATGAACCTTCACCAACGTACTTTAATACACTATCACTTTTCTGCTTGAATTCTTCACACTTATGTTCTTATAAGTTATTCTTTATCCTATTCTATTTATTTAATAACAAAAAGAAGTAAATTCTGTATAAACTTCTTTTTCTAAACCTGTTTGTCTAAAAATTTCGTTTTTTGGTACCCTTTGTCTGGTACCCTTTGTCCTATACTCTCCATAGTGAATCCTATTTATGATACCATGTTCGCCTTCTTCCCTTTATCTAAAACCCTCAATATAGTACCCTATCCATCTCATATACTATGCATTATACCTTCTTTATGTTACCCTATTTTTTAGTATCCTCTATCCAAAACGCTCTGTCTGGTACCCTACGTCTAGTGCTTTGATAAAAAGATATCTCAATCTCTTCAGTCAAAACCTCTCTTTTTTTCAAAAATGGCATGGAAGCAACAACCAACAATTTATACTAAACCTTATCTCATTTATATAGACATAGTTTCTCTAAAAAATAAGGGAGAATAACAAACTTCAAATTTTAACTTCCTCTCAAAATTAGAATTTCTTCTCAAGTATTTCTTTAGTTGACAACCTTCAAACCTCATAGTAAATTGGAGTAAAATATATTCATAGTAACATTCCTCAAATCTCAATATCAATGATCTTAAAAAATTAATGAAATATTTGATAGAATCATAATATTTCATTCATGATTAGTGAGTCATTGAATTTATAACCCAACATCATCACAATGTAGTACTTTACAAAAACTTTGAAAATATGGGAATTCCCTTTCATAAAAATAAAAAATTTGTAAATATCCCTAATCATTCATCCGATACTTATTAATAGGAACTTATCTATTCAGTAAATCTATCCAGAAACATCTATATGATACATTTTTGTAGAAACTCCTCTGTTTGAAAATTTTCTATCCATTGTAAAGATCATCAAACCTATGTCATATATATCTATATTTGATGGACTTATCATAGATTTTTTCTATCGAATTTGTTTACAAAACTCTATTTGATGACTTTGATTGAAAAATACATCTGATAAAACTTTATGTGGTTCTTATTTTATAGTTCCCTCCTTTATATAGTGGTTATATTTATATCCATCCTATATACATATATAAATACTTAGTATAGTAATGTTTTTCTGATGAGTTTTCTTGGAAAACTATGTCCAATGACTTCACTCAGAAACCTCTATCTGATCAATTAACTTAGAAACCTCTATTTGATGCCTTCATAAACACGCTTCATTCTGTGGAAACTGTATAGAATCCCCATATTCCTTTAATTCTTTTGAAAAAACTTAGATAGAATCATGATTACCTTTAACTAATCATGATGTTTGGTACTTTGAAGAATAAAAAATAATTGCCTGATTTAATTTTTTAGAATATCTCTATATTATAGATTTATGAATATAATTGGAAAAATATTTGGATCCACACTCCATTCGATTACCTTACTATATAGACTATGTCTGATTACTAGTGATCATTATATTCATACTTCTATTTCTGGAATATTCTGCCTAAAAACCTTATAAATAATTATCAAATTTTTTAAGTGATTTATGTATTGATAAAAAAAAAATAAATCCTCATTTTTATTCAAACATAATTCAATAATTCTTGGTCTCAAAAAGACCGATGATACATGGTGTGTATCCTGAATTCACATGACATGTGGTATTTAATTGTCTGTGAAAACCCTAGTCACAACAGTTACTGACATACACAGAGATTATCATGGAGATACATGCTACATGAAATTAATGGAGACATGTTAATCATAATTATACATGACATGTGATAAATAACTATATTCTATATAGAAATAAAAATTACAGAATACTAGAAACTTTGATTTCACACCATAAATGTCATTATCGTCTCTATCACTAGCTATACCTCCACTACTGACTAAACATGATGTCCCCACCATGTTATTTGAACCTATAATTCCATATGTTAATTGTTTTACCTCCCTAAAAGTGAATCATTATGTGAGGACAAAGATAATGAAAGTTGAGAATGGTGGAAATTTTAATATCCAATCACTAAAATAGATTCATGAATATATCAAACGAAGAAAAAATAACACAAGGAGGAGAATACATTAGATAATTGATTATTGAATTAATTTTTTGGGAGATTGAAAATAATCATTCCATTAATCATGAATTAATTTACTATTAAATTATAAATATACACTAACATGAAAAAAATTCTAGAAAATCAATACAAGATAATTTTTTAAATAAAAGATATTTTTAGATAAACTTATAGGCTTAAACCCTATATTAATCCCTTGATTTAATCAATTAATTATCATATGATCAAGTTCACAAGATTAAATAAAAATAAACAAATTAAAAAATTAATTCTTTATATGACATGATGACAATTCAATTGAATATTTTTTCTGTAATATTCGAGTTATTAAAATCTAATAACTTTTATACAACCCACTAATAGAGAAAAACTTAATTTTTTATTTGACATAGAAAATAATCCTCATAAAGGAATATATTTTTTAATATAATATTATCTTTTAAATAATTTTATTATTGTCATGACCCATCCCCCAGGGCCCGTTCCATGACTAACCCCAAGACCTCCTTTCATTGGCCAGGGGTGATTGACTAGCACTGAGAAGGCATATCCCAAAAAGGGAAGGAATTTGCCTTTAAACCTATACACACACACACAACACAAACTGGAAGTACTAAGGGTCCAAAATACAAGCCCAAAACCACAAAGGAAAGTACAATAGGGCTAGAATACAAGACTAAAATCAAAAAGGAAAGTACAACTGCCCCGGTCCATCTGCTCGGGACACTATGTGAAGGTAAGGTGAAGGGTATATTCCTTTAGCCACAGTAGTACACCCATCCGTCCAATCTCACTACGGACCACCTGGTCTTGGATTGCTAAGGTCTTCATCAAAGCGTCCAACCGTCCCATCTCAATGTGCACCGCCTGGTTCCAGACCACCAAGGTCTCCGTCGAAGCATCAATCACCTGCATAGTACACGAAACATGTGGGTAAATCCCGTGCAGGGGTGATAAAAACAATACTTAGTAGGGACCCCAAACCACAAAGGAAAAACCAAAAAGGAGAGTATGTATAAGGTACTATCAGTACATCACTAAGAAGAGTACACCAAGTACACTAATTACACCACTTAGGAGAGTACACCAAGTACACTAAGTACATCACTGAGGATAGTATTTCAAGTACACTATGATTCAGCTCATGTAGGTATAATCTAGAGTATAGAAAGTAAGACTCTTAGTCATATCACTGAAAACCTTGGGCTGCTAGGGTAATCCTCCCTGATGAGTACCGTGGGTATGCTGGGTAACATAGAGCCGCTCCCCACCGTGGGATTTCTGGGTCATACATAGCCGCTTCCCATTAGCCTTGGACTACTTTGGTACTCATCCCTGATGAGTACTGTGGGTACGCTGAGTCACATAGAGCCACTCCTCACCTTGGACCTACTGGGTCACACAGAGCCGCTTCCCACTTTGGCCATCGTACTGAGGTACTCCTTCCCGATGAGTACCATGGGTCTGTCGGGTCACATAGAGCTACTCCCCACCATGGGTCTACTGAGTCACACTGAGCCTATTCCCACTGGTCTATCATGGCTGATGCACATAGGGTCTCTTTTTAGAAATCTTCGGGTCTTAGTTAGCTATAGGATCTCTGTACGTAGTACGCTTGATTTTAGGTTAAACCACTCCTAAAGCCATTATTTTTTTTACCAATTCCATTAAATACTTCTTAGAGTATTCCAAAACATACTCCTTGTTGCAAGGGTCCCAACTCGACAAACAGCTCATTAATCAGACTCTCGGTTTAAGAGATATTGGCGTTTTAGTAAAAAGGGGTTGGTTGCATCCGAACCCGGTCGTACCGTCCCGATTGACCTTGATCGCCCCCCCACATGACTCAACCATGTTTGACTAACCTGAACCAACTTGACCTAGTTCGGGTCTAGGATAGCCCGACTTGGCCAGGTCGCTAGGCCAGGCCCATTGGGCCTTACTGGACCCAGCCCAGTTCAGCCATGGGCCCAGCTCGCTAGATCGCCCAGTGACCCAGATTTATCCAGCCCATCCCACAATAGGTGGGATGGTTGTCCCTAGCCCGGGATGGATAAAAGCCCTATTCTACCTCATCGGCCCGGACTGCTAAAGCGGTCCAACTAAATCCAACCCAGGCCGCGCCGCATCCCGGTTTTCACACCTGTTATGGGTCCGCCTGCTGGTCTCGTCCCCTCTAACCTAGATGCCAAAAGGCATCTGATTCCTACACGTCATGGCTAGCCAAAGAGGGCCGACCTTGGGGTCCCACATGCAGCTGATGGACTTCATGCCCGTGAAGAGCCGCGGTCCGTGTGGTGTGGGCTGCTCCACTAACACGGTTGGGTGTCTGTGTCTGCCAATGCCAGCTATCGGCCCGAGAGCTGGTAGGTCCTGCTACTCCACTACGGCCTGCGCCAGCCGCGACCTTCATCGGCATGCCGCCGCTTGCACTGGCACGCTGATGGCACCTTCTGCGGACCCCCAGGTCCTCTATAGTGGTCCGTTCCTCGTGCCGTCTATGCCCGTGGCCTCCATGGGATGCCAACTTTCTTATTAAGGCCTCAAAACCTACTTACTACCATTTAAAAGGTGCATCCACAAAGAATTCACAAGAATGCACAAGATGGAGGGGCTCGGGCCTTGTTTGTGTTGGACCTTACCCTCCATGTTAGAGTTTCAAAGAAGAAATTAACATGGGGGAAGGTTTTGGGATTCCAACAAATGAATCTACCCTGAAATTCAAATCCCCAAGTTCAAAAATCCATCCCGAAAGAACATATGATCCACATATCAACCTGTTTGTGGGTTGATCTGCATTCATTGTTTATAAAGAAGAACAAGATACTATAATTCAAACACAATTAACCCCTACCCGGAGAAGGTTTGTCATTGGTGTCGATCTGTTCGAAGCCATTGGCATTTTTCAACATCCGGTCCCATATCCTTCCACAAAGGCATCATCACTTATTTCCAATCCACTGGCATTCTTTATTAGAGAGAAAATCCTTCACCTTAGATTCTCTAGAGAAATTCTCAGGCCTCCAAATATTTCTTACAACCTGTTATCTAATTAAAAAAAGAAACACGTCACAACATTTCTGTTATGTTTCATCATCACATAGTTATGTTGTTTCATTTATTAAACAATATCTCTATTACACATTAGTTAAAGGGCCTCATTAATGGGGTTTTTCACCACCTCGTCACCGCACCGTAGTGATGCTTGGCCTGCTCAATAGTGAAGAAAATAAAATAAAATTACTTTTTAATTTATTTTATTTCTCTTCCAAAAGGTCTAAAAATTAATTTTCCCATCAACCCATGCTAGTCGAGATTAGGTCCATTCTTATATAATGTCGCCATTTCGGACACAATGGTGCCCTCATATTTTTAACCCATGCACCCATTTAGAAGTTTCCAAAATCACACACACACACACCATTTTAATTCTCTTAAAAAAAGTTCCAAAAACTATCTTACACCCTCAACCCGTGCCAGTCGAGGTTAAGATCCGCCTAAGGGAAACATGCCCTCACGAGCTCAAAGGTACTCTTGTATTTCCAATCCAAGTTACCATTTATACGTTATAAGGATTTGAAAATAAAATAATTGTTACTTAATTATTTTATTTATGGAAAAATCTAACTTCCACTGTTGGCCCGTGCTGGACAATGTTAGGCTCTGCCTAAGGAAATAATTCCCTCACAAGCTCAACGGTGGTCTCAGATTTTTGATCTGAGTCACCGTTCACGAGTTATAAGTATTTGAAAAATAAAATAATTTTATTTAATAATTTTATTAATGGTTATTCCATTTTTGGGTTTTCTCTATGGAGGACTACGACGACTAAACTTAAGTCACACCTAGGGTAAACCTAACATCCTAAACAAAACAGTGCCCTCAAATTTATGATTCAAGAACCCATTTAAGAGTTATTCCACTTTTTCAGGAAAAATTCTCACGTAAACTATTAAAAACTTAACATTTTTTATGGATCATTTTGGACACTTTGAGCCTCAGAATTTCACGTTGTCTCAATGCATGGTCTCGAAATAATTCCATGTAATTAAAAAAAAATTACATGGAATTTATAGGACATTACAATTATTATCTAAAAAAATTATCTATCATGTTCGTTATTAGGAAACCCTTTTATGGAAAAAGATCTTTTAAAAGAGAAATAACTTCTCTTAAACACCAAAAAATAATTGTTAATCGAAAGACATTAAATATTATTTTATATATTATTAAAGTTTTCTTAATAGTGTGATTTAATTATCATAATGGAAATATCCTCTTTTATAAACATAATAAATTATCCATATATAATTTTTTTTGAATCTAGTTAGGAATTTTATCATTTAATCGCTAAATAAGTTTTCAATAACTCTCTATTGATAATTTTCGTGTTTAGAACATGAGAGGAAGGGGATCAAATCACACAAAATACAAGGCATAAAGAATAGAAATGTGTTCTACCTCAATACATAATTTCCATATCTTAATGGCCATTTCATGTTCCTTGATCATTATCGTTACCACTATTATAAATAACATGAATAACATGAGGTAAAACACACTGGTTAGAGAAGAGTAGAAATAATTATCCATAGAGTCTTTCTTTTTTCCAATGGAGAAGAGGAGAGAGGAGTTTTTTTTATAATAGGGATAATGATTTTTTTGTAGGAATTATCTCTCCCAATAATATATTTCCATTGATTCTACATTGACTCTATTTAATGATTTTATGTTATAAATCCACCCATTAATTCCCTATTTATATCTTATATAACTAAATAAAATATTTTCTCCATTAACCCCTTGAAAAATAAATTCCATCACCATTTGGCCATTCCATCTCCATTCAAACAATTCCTTAAATAAAATAATATATCATTATTTTATTTATTTTAATAAATTATTTTTGTATAGACCATAAAATGATCTTCTTTGGTTTCGAAACCCGAGCTCTCAGATTATGCCACGCCTCTAGAAAACACCCCATTTTAGACACAACATTATTGTTGAAATTTCCAATCAAGCCTTTTTTTGAGTTATAAATGTTTTCACTCACAAGATAAATAATTATTTATTAAATAAATATTAAATATCTCTTAAAATCCAATAAGCTTTGAACTTCACAAAAATTAACCCCAAGATTAAACAACACATTTTTGTGTTTAACAGAACCATTGAATTTGTTTTCCAAGGTCAACTTCTAGGAAAAATCTATCATTTTAACCTCTTTAAAGGAATCAACCTTAAAAAATAAAAATAAATCAAGTATCACTTTTAAAAAATCTGGGTCACTACACATGAACCAATAAAATAAGAGAAATTATTACTTTTTTCATACATGGGATTCACATAACCAAGTAGAGGAAAAAATTATTTAGAGAAAAAGTGGATGATAAAGGCCCTTTAATTGGGAAATTAATTCACTACAGGGCCTGAGAGGTTCCATAATGATTTTATGAAGTTTTCAAAATCCACAAGGGAAGAATGATCTAGGCTAAATTTGGGGATAAACGTCCAAGGATGATGATCTTCCACTACATCAAACTTGTTTGATTAGTGGGATAAGTTTAGATCTCCCTATATATTCTCTAATTCTTTAATAAAAAAGTAAATTTTAGTAATATATAGAAGGGACTTCATATATGATAGGGTTTATGAGCACTATTTTATAAAGGAGAGAACTCGGTCTGTTCATTAATTCAAAAATTGAATCAATAGTTCCCTAAAGGGGAATATGCAGTATCACCTGTTGATATTTCCATTAACCAGTATTGAATTAAAGAAATGATCCTATGGGAGTGGGTTGAGGAATATTGTGGGAGATATATATTCCATCAATTTGGTTATATCATAATGTATTTGTGTGGGTTAATCATATGGAATTATTAATAAATCATCCTAAAATTGATTAAAGGAAGTTAAAACTTAAAAGATAATTTTTTAAAAATATTATACATTATTTATCATTGATTATAATTTTTTATATGATGAAATATACAAGTGAATCATTAATTCATTCAAGTAATAAATTCATGACTGAAGGGTTACAAATAGTTTATAACTACAGTCCATTTACTCTTATATTAAGAACATTTGTGTAAATACTTGATAGGCATGGGGAGAATCCATGGGGCATATATAAAAGACTAAATCCTTTAAAATAGTGTTTCATAAAATCTTATGTGCTATCCTATCTAATTCTCCTGGACCCCCTTCTCCTTGTTCCTATGAATCATGAGACACTATAATATCATGATGTGAAGGAGAACCCCACCTAAAAATTTGGTTATTTAGTTCAAACCATGGATATAATAAATAGGAAGGACCCCTTTATTTACTTATTAGGTATCCTTATCAAACATGTGGCTGAATATAATATTATTATACTTATTCGGTGTAAGTTAATCATGTTATTTATTTTATATTATACATGGTTTCAATTTCATAGAACTATGATCTTTCACTTAAGGGTTTTTTATTGTCTTATACTGATTTAATTAGTGTTATTAAATCCTAGAAAACCAATATGTGGTATAAAATATTTCCATTATTTGAATAATTATATAAATAATGTTTGAAATGAGGAAGAAATTGATTTTTTATTCCCTATCATCAGAAATTATAAAAAACCGCTCTTTGTTACAAATTAATACTTGATCTACTATATAAAATTAAAGTTAAGAAAACCCTTATAATAGAGAAGTATATTTTATTTGGGAATTAGGTACATTACATAACAATATAAAACATGTAATACAAAATCTTTATTTAAAACTTCTTTAACATGATCAAAATACTCCTTCGAACTTAAAACTGCATGAGATAACCTAGGGACATACATAAGAAATGGGTGAGATATAAATCCCAAAAAGGGAATAAAAATGGAATAAGTGATACATGTTATAAAATATTAAAATCAATGAGGAATAAAAGGAACATTAATAATAAGGCATGATATATAATGATAATCATAACATGGAAATGTGGAAACAACTTAAAACACTGAATCATGAAAATAGGTCAAGGATGAACCGCCAAGACATAATGATATAAAATTTACCATAAATAAATCAGGTACAAACCTATCCCAAAATGATATATCATGATACTAAACATTACCCAATGCATTGGAGCACTATCTGGGTTCACCCATCATAATCATTTCATTCTCATGCTTAAGTGTGCCACAAAGATCATAAAAATTGAATTCATTCATAATTATAATTTATTATAAGATAATTGAATTTGTATTTAATATATTTAAGTCCCTAATAAATAAGTAAATGTTCATAAATTTGTATACCCTTTATAGAATAACGGGTATGGTATTCACTACACAATTGTTTTGTCGTGGAATATCATGATGAAATTTTGGTAGTATAAGAGTGTAACTTAAAAATTCATAAAAATGGTTGATGAGAAAAAGGGGTCTCTAATTATTTGGATATCAAATGGGTAGTAATATGGAAATGTAAAATCATATCCCAAAATTAGAAATTTGTAAATATAAGGCATAAGGTAAAGAAGAAACATGAGTAGAGAAAAGAATCCTTACGAAATTTCAGCATGGCAACAGGTGTACATAAAGGATCATGGGAGTATTAATGAGAGTTAAAAGAATATCTAGTCAATTATAAATTAAATTTATAGTAAATGTAATATTTAATATAATCTCCCATCATAATAAAATCAAAATTAAAATACATAACATAAAATGAGTGCTTGATAAAAGAGGAGAGCGGAGGATACCTTACAAAATTTTGGCATAGTAACAGCTTATATAAAGGTAAAAATGAGAGAGGATAAATTATATATTATTAAAATAACTTAAATTGGATATTAATGTAATTTTAATAAATAAATCACATTATAAACAATTCAAATTAAGAGGAAAAACTACAAATAAGATATTTGAATTGAAAGGATGAGAGGAAAGTGGGGATCCCTTACTTGAGTATGTGACTCCAATGGCTCAGAAGGGGCTTAATGAAATATTGGGGTGCCTTGGAAGGACTCTAAGGAGTTTATATTAGAGTAAGTACATGATTCAAGGAGTTTTAGTGAAGATAAATGGGATATTGGGTGGGTTTATATAGGGGAAAAAAGACATTTCTTTATTATTTTGGTTTGGGCTTATACATAGTAAAATATCCAAAACCACAAACCATAACATGGTTTTGACCATAGTTCATGAAAGGTGGGAGTGGTTTTTTATTATTTTATAAGGGAAATATCTAAACTTATTAAAATATTACCCTTGGTTATGTGGTGGTGAGTCATACTCTTAAAGAAATGATTTCAAAATCTTAAAATATTTTATAAGTCTTGGAGGATTCCTAATGGATTTTAAAAATAAATCAAATAAACTAAAAATAAAATCATTTTAAATTTAAAGCATATATTTTTTCTTGGATCCTATTTATATTATTTATTATATCACTTTTGGGTCATTGTGATGTCATAAAACACAAAGCATATTTATATTGTATTTAATTTTTACCTGAAAATTTGATTGTCTCATAAAATTATGAAAAATTCATCATTGGATAATTTCAATGTCCTGATTCAAAAATAATATTAATTTTATCTAAATAATTTTATAAATATGTGAATTTTCACTTTTAAAATAAAAATTGATATTTATTGAAAATGACAGGTTTTTTGAAAATAACATTTTTTGAACCCTTATAAAAATTATATTTTACTTCATAAAAATTATATGTAAATTTATATTTAATAAAATTTGTTTAATAATAATATTTTATTAAAATATTATTTATTTCAAAGATACATTAATTCATAAAAATACATTTCTTAACTGAATTTGAATATTAATCAAAAATATTATTTGTGTTTTATTGAATCAAAATAAAAATCATTTATAAAGTAAAAATAATAGGAGGAAAATATATTCATTATTATATAAAAAATAATATATAAACTCATATTTCTAGGTTATTTTTACACATTCCTTCAATACACCAACAAATTCCCTAAGGGTAAGGTGCGTGATGGTGGGACTTTCATGGGGCGGTTCGACGAACATAGTTTGGGTCGGGATCTCAATGAGCTTGAAGTTATCCCATAAACGGTTTCTCTCATGATTAAGTTGTTGGATATAATCATGGGATTGATCAAGATAAAATATCAATAATTCTATCTCCCTTTAAAATCTTTGATAAATGGGCTTCATAGGGTACGATCCTACTGTTTGAGGCCCTCACTTCTTTTGTCTATGACAATTGGATTTGTCAAAACCCTATATTTATACTAATCAAACGATCACTGTTAAACGACTATATTGTCAACAGTAATGATCCTTAATGGACAATTAAATACAATGTACATAATAAGAAAAAATAAGTGATGGTTTTTTATAACTATATTATACAATAAGACATTTTATAAAAATTCAAGGGGATTGTTATTTACAATATTTTAGGTTATTAAAGAAATGATATAAATTTATACTATGTCCTATTGTATGATATATATTTTAACTGTACATATTTTTATGATATATGGTATCATAATCTGTGATTGGATCATTCCATATATTATGCGATATCATAACAAGCGATCTAGTGTAAATCCTTTGATTTTGTAACATCATAACTTATGATACTAGGTTCCACCTTCAACGATAGTATTTATATAAACTGATCATGTGTTAAAAAATACAACATAATATAATAATATCAATACTAATTCTTGTCATAAAATATGATGCCCATGCACCAATGGTGACATCACAGGCCACCACACCCTGGTTGTAAGTAATCATATAAGTTTTGAAATATATCCTAGATTACATTATAAGAAATATTAAATTATGATATACAGTGGGTGTATTATTTATTATAGGCTATATAATATCATTCACACACAATGATATATGTTTTACATTATATCATAGTTACAACATAGGTAAGCCATAGAACACGACATAGTGAAATTTTTTATTTTTCACTTTTTTCAATTATGAATTGAGTTATGTAATTTCTAAAATACTTATAAATAAATTAAAAATTGATTTTTATGATATTTATTTTATTTATAATTTTTTATAAATTAATCAATTATAAAGTGTTTATAATTAATTATTAAATGTTTATGAAAACTATAATAAATAAATATCTATAATATTAATTTCTAATATTAATATAAAATAAAAGTTATATGGAATGTCTTATAATTTTTATATAAAGTGTTTATATAGAAATTATAAGGAAATTTATAAATTGAAAAATATTGAAAAATATAAAGGATTTTATATTAAACTATGAATTGTTCATATTTTTTAATTTAAAATGTTCACATTAAAAGGTATTATTTGAGATAATTATTTGAAACATATCAAAATGAGTTTTGATACATTGATATGATCAAGGTTTAATGAATATTAAATGTGTGATATTTTTATTATATTAAATGTTCACATAATAGATGTAATGGCCCTTATCCTCAATTATTTAAATTTAAATAGAACATTTAATTTTCTAGGGAATTTTGGGTGATGAAGAAAAGGGTTTTTTTGAATATTTGGATTTCTAAGGTGAGGTCACTTTTCATTTTAGTATTCTTTATTGAGTTATGGGGGTTTAGAGATGGAATTAAAGTTGTTTTAAGTGTGGTTTGGGGTTCATTGGTTCTTTTGAAGGTCAACTTCAAGTTTTCAAAACTGTTTTTTTTCCACAAAGATACTTCTCTTTTAAAACCAACTATAATCTATTTTTTTTTATTTTAAAAAGCTACTTTAATGTTTTGTGGGAACCAAAAAACTACAAATACCCAAAAAATAGTACAATTATAAGTTTATGTTTAATCATTTTTTAGTGTTTCATAGTCAATTCAAACTACAAATAAATCATGAATGCCAATGATTTTAGGAGTCATTGAATGAGTTTGGGCATGCTCTACTATTGATGTAAAGCTATCAGAACAACTCTATCTCCATCTCCCTTTACATCTTTTTTTTTATTTTTTTCTATCATGTCTCAACAAAATAAACCCCTTCTTCCTCCTAAAAAATTGAAGCATACTGATTCATGGTTTTATAACACTCATAGGGAAGAGGTACAAGAATGTAAATCCTACACAACACCTAATACATGTTAGGATTACATGCTACTCTTTATATTTTAAGTGTAAGAACCTTCATAACATTATATGAATTATCACATAGGTTCTTCTTTTCTACTTTAGTTTTAACACTACAAACCACATCTTCAAAAGAATCAGTCCCCACTCCTTTGAAATTAAAATAACCCTCTAAAAACAAGGTTTTGGAATAAATTATAGAGGTATTTAATATAATGAATTTTTTTGAGACCATGTATGTAATGACCCAAATTTGGATCCACTTAACTGGTTCCCCGTACCCAGTTCACCACATGACCTCAAGCGCATTTCCCCAAATGCCAGAGACTGCCGACTAGCAGCGAGGGCCTTGGTGAGTCATTGGGGAAACTATGCCCTCATTTGGTAAGGTATACAATGGAAAGGAAATAACAGTCAATAGTGGAAGTAGTAAAAAACATACAATAACTGAAACTAAATAGAGAAAGTAATGAATATATAGTAATGATGATAATGATGCAACAGGTACAAGTATCTAAGGAAAGCAACAAACACAACAACATGCAGAAATACAACTGATAATCAAAGTACTAAAAGTGAACAAAAACTCCATCAGCATCGCAAGCCTAAGCTCGGTCCTATTCTCTCCATCTCCAACCAGAAATCATGTAACTGAAGTAGAAGGGATACAATCCCTATCCATACCTACAACCATATAACCTGTTTGGGACGAAAAGTAGGACCCAAAAAGGGTGTGAGACTAGTCCCAGTAGGGAACCACCACAAGATCTGTGTCCTACTGTCAGTGAGCAATATAGAAAAAGTAAAGGAAATAAATGCAGTAGAGAAAATAGGATTACACTAAATTAAACAATCCTACAAATCTCTATTCACATTTATTTATTAATTTAATTCAATCATTAAATTATCAACCAAGGAATCTAGAAAACATCTCTATATTCCCAAGGCATAGCAAGTAACACAACAAGTATCTCAGCAGACTACCTAAACAACAAGAAGTACAAAACCCAAGCTTGTTCTTTGGCTTGGTGGACTCGTCACAACCAACCAAAAAATTTTCACATTGACTCTATGGGTGGATCATACTGGCAGACCCTTCTAGTCAAGTAATCATACAAGGGCATAAAAACTCTGGGAATCTTTCACCGTCAATTCCCCTGTGGTCTTGCAATGATAGCTATATACTCTCTGAGGAAGCACTTATGTCTAATTCCCCCTGTAGTCTCGATACGTAACTAAGGACACTCTGAGGAAGCACAAAGTCCAATTCTCGTAGGTCCTTTGAACGATACTAATTTATAACAGACTCTCTAGGGAATCCCTTAATCATAAATTCCCTCTTTAGTCTACCACACCAGGTTCACACAACCCTGAGCAGTCCAGTCGTGCGTAATCGACTATCAACATCCCTAATTAAGTTCAAAAAACTACTTGTCTAATAGCTACAATGCATCAAAAGCATATAAACAGTAGGCAATACATGCAATCAATTATATCAAGGCAAGAAATCAATGCAACAAGGTCTGCCTCAAAGGCAACCTAAGCCAAACAGCGATAAACAACCAAAACAAGGGAAACACCCATGGGGTAATCCTCAAACATGCTAACAAGAAATCATTATTTATCTAATAGCTTCAAGAAAACAAGAAATCTAAGGCAGATAATAATACTGGATCAAAACCCTGACCCGAGATACCCGATACATGGGAATCCAACACTTTTTCACAAAAACTCAAAGACACTCAACGTAATGCAACAAACCACCTACCCCAATCCTAGGAGATCGATATACTTGAACTTAGGCCCGTGGATCGACCTAGAACGGAGTAGATCTGAAAAAATGTCTAAAATTTTCAACCTCAGATAACTCTCATAAGAGAAAGAATCAGGAAACATGTCCAAATAAGAACCAAGAACTCACTGCTGCGATTCTATTGCAACCGACGGTGTTCGATTTAGATGACCGATGAAGGATCGGTGGCTCAGAGAATACCCACAACCGTACCCTCTCTCTTGGTCGAAGAAGCTGGAGAAGAATACCTTTCTGGGGTTAAGATGTGACCCCGGTCCATTTAATGAAAAAAATAAAGTACACGACCTGTACTTTTGGAGTACACGACATGTACTAGGCTTTTCAGCACTCCGCATTAAGCGGCCTCCACATCACCCCTACATGGCCGTGTGTGTGTCCATGACACGACCAACACACAAACTCAAGCGGCATCAAAGTACATGGCGTGTGCTTCAAAAATTTCTAGAAACTCCTATTTTCTCAAAAACTCCATAAAAAGGAAAAACATACCTGAAATGAAGGTTCGAGTTCTTACAAACTTCCCCCCTTAAAGAAATTCATCCCTGAATTTCCTAGCGAGGCATGGAAGAAGAAACCCCGAACAACTCCGGCCACTGCGATCGTACATCAGCCTCCCTCTCCCAAGTCTCATCCTGTACATGGCCGCACTGCCATAGCACCTGTACCAGAGGAACAGACTGACCACAAAGTACCTTTGCACTACGATCAAAAATATTGATAGGATGCTTATCGAATGATTCATCCTGCTCCATCTCAACCTCCTCGGGTTGAAAAACATGAGAGGAGTCTGAGAAATAGCGTTGAAGCTGAGAAACATGGAAGACCTCGTGCATAGCCTGGTACCTCTAAGGTAACTTCAACCTATAATAAACCAGCCCGACTCTCTCCAGAACCTCAAATGGTCCGAGGTATCTCGGTGAAAGCTTGCCCTGTCTCCTGATCCTCTTGTGTCCCAACCTCGGGGTAACACGTAGGAAAACCTGATATCCAACTTTGAATTCCAAAGGCCATCTCCACTGATCAACATAAGATTTCTGCTAATACTGTGCAATATCCATCCTTTTCTGAATCAACTACACCTATTTTGTGGTCTCCTGAACAAGACGAGGTCCCAACATAGCTGCCTCTCCTTCCTCCAGCCAACACAAGGGTGATCGGCACAGCCTACCATACAAAGCCTCGTAAGGTGCCATCTGAATAGTTGCTTGAAAACTATTATTATAGGAAAACTCCACTAAAGGTATATGTCTCTCCCAAGAACCTACAAAATCAAGGATGCATGCTTGTAGCATGTCCTCTAGCACCTGAATCGTGCGCTCTGACTGGCCATCTGTCTGGGGATGGTAAGTTGTACTCAGAAGTACCTGTGTACCCAAATCCCTCGGTAGCCCTTTCCAGAAATGTAACGTGAAGCGGGCATCCCTATCTGAAATGATAGTACTCGGAACTCCACACAAGCGTACAATCTCACGGATGTACAACCATCCAAGATCATCAACAACAAAGGTCTCCTTAATTGGAAAGAAGTGAGCAACCTTTGTGAGTCTGTCAATGACAACCCATACTACCTCATTCCATCAAGGCGATCTCGGTAATCCTATCACGAAGTACATCGCGACATCATTACACTTACACATAGGAATGGGTAGCTACTGTAAAATCCATGCTGGTCACTGGTGCTCCGCCTTCACCTGCTGATAGGTGGAACACCTCATGAAAAAACCAGCAACATCTCTCTTAATACCTGGACACCAATACTGGCGGTGTAGATCACAATACATCTTGGTGATGCTAAGTTGAACTACCCAAAATGAGGAATGAAAGTCTCGCATCATATCCTCACGTATATCTACTGGCACCCATACGTGTCCCTAGAAATGCAAGATCTCACCCTCGCCTATGGTCTATTCGGGAAGAGGGTCCTCTCCTAACACACTTTCCCATAGGACTAGGCCTTCAGAATCTGATAGCTGCCTCATTAGAACTCATTCAAGAAGGGTAGAGGTAATAGCTACAGAAGAAAGAAAATTCTGACCCTGTCTGTCATGCACCTTCAGATGCATTTCATAGAACAGAGCCATAAGCTGCCACTCGCTGCTGGCTTCCTGAACTGCCTGTATCTATGTCCTCCTACTCAGTGCGTCTACCACAGCGTTGCCTTTCCCAGGCATATAAGAAAGCTCAAAATTGAAAGACTGTAGGTACTCAACCCAGCTCCGCTGTCTCAGATTCAAGTCACGTCGCATGAAGATATACTTAAGGCTCTTGTGGTCAGTATATACCACAAAATTATCTCCTAGAATATAATGTCTCCAACAATGAAAAGCATGAACAACTGAAGCCAACTCCAGGTCATGCATAGGATAGTTCCTTTCATGTGACCTCAACTTCCGAGATCCATATGCAACAACATGATTGTCACGAACCAGCCCGGGTCGACCCTGAACCGGTCACCCGAGCCGGCCCGCGGCAAGTCCCGAGGAGCGTTCCCGATCCCCCCGGGATGGCAACAAGTGCCGGGCATTGAAACTTTAATCGTTGGGAATGATTTCAGCCCAAGCTAAAAACAGGATCGAAAGAATGAATATAAACTAAACAAACAAACAGACACTAAAGACATAAACAAACCTACACCACGACATACCTCCACGTGACCTCGTGGTCACCACCCAACTACAACCAACGTCGCTCCCACACTGAGCGACTCAAGCCAGGAAAACCTGAACACAAGGAACCTACAACTGAAAAGGTAAAAGATAGGCGTGAGCACAAAAGTACTCAGTAGGTGAGCCCAACAACAAATCCCAAAGCACTGCCAGTAAACAAAGAATCTACCTATTCCAGGTTTGAACTACAATGTATAAAAGTATGCTTTTATAATGTTTCACTTGAAAAACTAAACACAAGCCATTACCCTTATTCCTTTTCAAAAGTTGAAATTCTTTTCATTGATTCTAAATTCATTCTGAACGATAAAGAAGTGTTACATTTTCAGTTTTACCACACAAGAGAAAAACGCATTTTTTATTTGAAAGCCATTTCCGCAAGGCAACCAGTACAAGCTGTAAAGAAGAACTGGATGTAACAAGCAGGAAAGAAAACAAGTGCAAGTAAAAGTAAACAGGCATGGAAAAACCAAGTGCAAGTAAAAATAAACCAGAAGTTATCCGCAATAACCATGGGCACACACACACACTCACACACTCACACACACACACACACATACTCACACACGCACACACTCACACCCAAGTGGTCCCCCGTATGCCGACGGAAGGCACCACGCCAGAGATGGTAGAGCACTATGGGTAAATCCCCTAAGGTTCATCTAGCTCGCGTGGGACCCTAGAACCTCGTGTCTCGGTGAAACGTGGCTTAGAAGGCCACGACCCTCAGAAAACGTGGCTTAGAAGGCCACGACCCTCAGAACACGTGGATTAGAAGGCCACAACCCTCAGATATCATATGTTTAGTTAGTGTTGCAATCGTCAATCTAGCTAAGTGAAACAGGGACGACACCCATCCGGCTCACTAGCGCACTAGTTCTAGTCCGCCCACCTAGATACCCAGGGTTTCCCCGTGTGCTCAAACAAGCTTCACATTCACATAGTATATTTCTTCCTCATATCGCAGGCCAAACAAGATATCACACACAAAAGTCACCATTTCCACACCCAAACAATATTTCAAAACTCACGCACGTCAAAAATACCTTTCTGAAAATATAATTGTCATTACCTAATCATTTCGCAAAAACCCCTTTTTGGAAACTCTCACACAAGAACATAAACAACTTTCACAACATAGAAAACATTATTTTTAATAACACAACAAGGGAAAACATCTTTCGTCAACCAAGAACCACATGTAAAGTTTCCAAAAAAAACAATCTCAAAGGGTCACACGACGTTTTCTCTAATCAAGGTTATAAGAAAACACCATTTCCATAAACAGTAAATTTACTAATTTACACATGCCAAAAACATTTCAAAACCCAATTCAACCTGTCTTTCGTTACTCAGGAAGAACCATTTAGCGACATTACTATGAAATCCCACAATTGAAACCAAGAAAACACTTTTAATGAAATGCTAGAATTAAACAGTTTTCATTCTCAGCAAATCACCACACTATAAAAACTACTTAATATTATTTTTTTTTAAATTTACTGAAATTTAATAAAAGGAAAAGGAATAAATAAATTCTTAATTTAGAGGCAAGTGCATAGGGAGACCTACCTCAAGACGCAACTCGGATATGACGACACAGTATACCTCGTACTGGCGCACAAGCACGCGCAAGCCGATGTTCGCGGTGTCATAGGGTTACCTCGCCAACACGCTGAAACAAACACATGGTAACTAAGAACACGAAGCCACTGACTCAGAACAAAACAAACGAACAACCAATGCAAAGGAACCAGCTTGATATATTTTTTTTCAAAACACATCCCGCGAAAGAATAAGGATTTATCCAAATTAAATAAAAACACCGATGTTGAATAAAGAGAAAATTAAATAAACAATAAGACATAAATACAATAATAAATAAATAATCAAAAGAATAAAATAATGAACAAATGAATAAACAAATAGATAAATAACTAAAATAATACATAATTGAATAAATAAATAAATAATTAAACAAATAATTAAATAGATAATTTAATAAATGAAAGAGAGAATGAATAAGTAAATAATTAAATAACTTATTAATTTAACAAGTACCTAAATGAATAAATAAATAAATAAATAGATATTTTATTCATCAATTAATTAATAAACAAATAAGTAAATAACTAAATAATTGATTAATTAACAAATACCTAAATGAATAAATAAATAAATAGATAATTAATTAATGAATCAATTAATAAATAATAATAATAATAATAAGATGCTAATAATTAAAATGATAATAAATATAATAATAATAATAATAATATAGTATTAATAATAATAACATAATAATAATAAAAATAAATAAATAAAAAAAAAACACAAACAACCAAACTTACACGGAGGGAGGGGGTTTTCGCGGGGAAGCCGGAACGGGGCCAGTGCGGGCCGGCGACGGTGAGTAGGGGGTCGGGTCGCTGGGACGGCGACGGGGAGTCGGGCGGCGGTCGGGCGCGGGCTGAAGGAGGGAGGCCAGGGCAGGGGGGGTGTGCCGGTGCTAGGAAGGAGGGGCGGAGGCGGGACGACGGGAAAGGGACGGGGAGAGGGAGGGCAGGGCGCGGCGGGGCGAGGCGGAGAGGAAGCCGAGACGACGGCTGGGTGCAGGGCGCGGCGGAAGCCGGCGCAAGGGACTGGCGACACCGGGACGGGGAGCGCCGGACGAAGGCGGGGAGCGGTGCGGAGCACCGAAAGGCCGGAGCAGGGCTGCTGTGGGGAAGCCGGGAGGCGGTAGGAGGCCGGGACATGCGAGGTGCAGGGGGTGCGGTGGTCGGGCTGGCAAAAGAGGGTGCGAGGCCGGAAGCAGGGAGGCGGAGGCGGCGGACGGCGCACCGGGGGAGCAGGGGCGGAGCAGGGCGGCGTTCGGGCCGCCGGACGCTGGAGCAGGGGGCGTGCTGGGCCAGGGGTCGCCGGGAAGAGGTGGGGAGCGGGGCGGAGTGCCGGAGTGCCAGGACGTCGGCTGGCTGGGTGCGGCGAGGCGGACTCGGGGAGAGAGGAGCGGGGTGAGGGGAGAGTGGCGGCTGGGTAGGCTTAGGGTTAGGGGGGGTTAAACAAAAAACTATATATATATATACATAATCAATAATAATAATAATAATAATAATAATAATAATAATAGTAATAATAATAATAATTGTAATAACCTTATAATAATTGTAATAATAACCATAATAGTAATAATAGAAGACTAAATAAAAGGATAAAATCTAATCTTCATAATAATAAAAATTTATAATAATAATATTAATAAAACTTTATAATAATAATAATAAATAAACTTTATAATAATAATGATAAAATAAAAAAAATAATAATAAAATGACAACATAAAATTCTCAAATTTAAACGTCGGGCGAACACGTAGTCACCCGGGCCAACCGCACGGTCACCGCTAACGATGCGATGACCGCACACTGGCGCGAAACCCTTCAACACAAATAAACGTTAAAAATTCAGACCGAGACCAAGAAAAGAGTAAGATAAGGGTATCTGCGGTCGGGGTGTGACAATGATCCTCCTGTATAAGCACTGCTCCAAGCCCAATGCTAGATGCATCACAGAAAACTGTATAACTCTTGCCCAACTCTGGAAAAACTAGAATCGGTGCAGAAGTCAATCTCCCCTTCATCTCCTGAAAGGCTGAATCACAGGATTCTGACCAAACATACTTTACCCCCTTCTTTTTCAAGCCTGTTAATAGCACTGCTAAGCATGAGAAGTCTAGTATAAATCACCTGTAGTAACCAGCCATCCCTAAGAAACTTATTACCTCGAAGACATTCTTCGGTTGCTCCCAGGTAACTACTGCTCTCACCTTCTCTAGGTCTACTGATACTCCTGTCTCTAAGATTACATGATCGAGGAAGTGAATTTCATCCATCCAAAAGTGGCACTTTGAGATCTTAGCATATAACTAACGATCCTTTAGTGTACTCAAAACGATCTCAAGATGGGTAACATGGTCGTGTCGAGTGTGAGAGTACACCAAGATATTGTCCACAAAAACAATCATGAAATAATCTAAGCATGGATGGAACACTATGTTCATCAGTTCCATGAGAACTGCCAGTGCGTTCGTGTGATCAAACGACATAACCAAATACTCATACAGACCATACCTGCTCTGGAAGGCTATAAGAGGTATATCAGATGGTCTAACACGCAACCGATGGTATCCGGATCTCAAGTCGATCTTTGAGAACACTCTGGATCCTCAAAGATGATCAAAGAGATCATCTATCCGCAGAAATGGATATCGGTTTTTGACCATCAACTGGTTCAACTTCCGATAATCCACACAAATCCTAAGGGTTCCATTTGCCTTCTTTGCAAACAGGACAGGCGAACCCCAAGGAGAAGTACTGGGTCATATGAAACCCTTTGCCTGAAACTCCTCCAACTGATTATTGAGCTCTTGCAACTATGTTGTAGCCATCCTATTAGGAGGAATGGACACCAGTGCCACTTCTGGCACAAGCTTAATAGAAAATTCTACCTCACGCTCTGGAGGTAAACCTGAAAAGTCCTCTGGAAATAAATTCCTGAAACGATCCACCACTAGAGGAAAGTCTATCTGTGAAGTCCCCTAGTCATCTAGATACAGACTGGAAATCTGAGGTGTAACTCTGCCCAACCCATGATTCTCTGGTCTAGCTCTGCTCGCCTTGACATCCCATTCTCCCTTGTGAAGAAAATATCCACCCTCCGGTGATGTGAAACTCACCCTACGATGATGGAAATTGACAAAGGCCTAGAAGGGAACTAAACAGTCCATACCGAGAATGAAATCATAGCCTGTCATCTCTAGGTCATAGAGGTTCCACAAAAAATGACACCCACCAACCTCAAGGGGGCAGTCTAAGAAAGGATGCACGCTAGCAGTTCTAATTCCCAAGGGAGTGTCTAGCGTCATCATATCCTCATAAGTATAAATAGTAAGTCTAAGGCTTTCCACAGTATGAATAGAAATAAATCTTTGAGAATCTACCATATTGAATAGTGCAGAGGATAAAACTGAGGCTACTAAAATTGTACCTCGAACTGTAGAAGGGCTAGGATCCTGCTCCTGATGAATTTGCTCTACCGCAAAGGTCTGGCCTGCACCGCGGCCCTATATAGCAGCCCAAGATCCCTGAGATGACCTTCCCTAAGCCTGACCACTACATCCATGACCTCTAACCTGGCCTAAACGACCTGACGAACTCCATCCCCCAGTCTACTGCAGAACTGGTAATCCTGCTCCTGTACGCGGAGTCGAAACTGATCCTCCTTCACTAGCTGCTGGAAGTAGAACCTTACAGAAACGCTGAAGATGACCCATCTTGCCGAAAGATTGGCACTCCACTAGTTCTCTCAGGAATTTAGTCTTCTTATTCCCGCTTTTTACATACTAATAGCACACCACTTGGTTTCCATAAGGAAGATCCTGTCTACCAGAAGGAATACCTCACTTCCTCGGGTCACCTTGTGTAGACTCTCGGTGGCACTTCCTACTGTCTATCTGAAATGAATCAGACCTAGATGCTGAGCCGACCTGGTCCAAAACTGCAATCTCCCTCATATTTATCTCCGTGATAAGTGCTTGGTTGACTATCAAAGTAATAGAAGTCAACTAAAAGACGTTCACCTGTGATCTGATGTCCGGTCTGAGGCCTTCCTCAAACTTCCTCGCTAAAAATTGCTCGTCATTCCCCAGAACGGGAGTGAAACTCCATAACTCTATGAAGCGAGAGGAATAATCCATAACCGTGAGTATACCCTGCTTCAGGTTCATGAACTCTCTGGCTTTGTCAGCCCTCAGCATCGCCCGATAGAAGTTGTCATAGAACGTACGCTGAAACTCGTCCCAAGCCATAGCCTGTTGGTGCCCTGCCTGCGAAACCACATCCCACCATCTCTGGGAAGAATCTAATAGAATATAAGTCACGAGCTTCACTCTCCTCTCCGGTGGTGTCTCCAGATGATCGAATATGGATAACATGGCTTCTATCCATGACTCCATAACTTGTGGTCCTCCATCCCTTGTAAACGTGGGAGGATTCTGCTACTGAAAAACCCGCGTCATCTCTGCCATAGATGGGGAAGGATTCTGAGCTCCCTGGAAGGTCTGCATGAATCTCATGAAACCCTCTCTGAACTGAGCATCGAAACCAGTTTCTGGAATCACTGCAGGTTCCATGTCTGGAACGATAGGAGGAATTACTAGTAGTCCCTGATCTGCCATATCAGGCATACGATCACTGCCTTGAAACTGACGGTCAACCAGAGGATGTCTCGGTGCCATAGCTCTGAAAGGTCAAAATCACACCTCAGATTCAGGATTAACAAAGACAGAAAAACTTAAGGCACAAGAAGGAATAGGGAAAAGAAGGCATTCAGGTTGTGCAAAACATGACTACACGGTGTGTTCTTTCTCTACACGACATGTTTCCTTAGGTCATTCACATGGGTGTGTACTTCCACCTAAACTGGTCGTGTAACACCCCAAATACACGATGTGTTGTCCTAACACACAACATTTACTTGAATCCTCTTCCCTGCCTGATTCCTTATACACGGTTAAGCCACACGACTCCTCTAAGACAAAACTACACGGCATGTTCAAGGAAGACATAGCATGTACTAGACATGCCTTACCTAGCCCGTGTTGTTAGTGACATGGACTGACACATGACTGACACTACACGGCATGTTCCGGATGGACATGGCATGTACGAGGAAGGGTAACACCAACCTGTGTTGTTCGTGACACGACCGAGTACCTATATCAAACTACACGGCGTGTAAGATTTAGACACGATGTGTATGTGAAAAGATAACACGACCTGTGTTGTTCGTGACACGACTGGGGTACCTATTTCATACTACACGGTGTGCTAAACTAGTACATGGCATGTTCCTATAAGATTTTTCAGAACCCTGTGTTTCTGATCACATAGTCAGTGACACGGTTTAAAAACTACATGACGTGTATTAATAAAATACACGTCGTGTATTCTGGGGTTTTCCGGGCAGTAGCTCAGAAACTGCTCTGAAGCCCAGAAAACACAGAAAACAAGAGTTAAAGTGCCAAATTCCAATCTGTGAGGTCCCATACTCCTCAAGAATCAAATCTTGGCATCATAACAATGCATATAACAAGTAAACAGTATAACAAACTCACGATCCACCAAATTATGATCCTCGAGGGCCCATAAAACCTCTAAGACCAAAGTTTGGCGTTCATGATAAAGAATCTATAAACAAACAATACCCTATCAATATAGTAGGTATTCTATCACAACAACTATCAAAACAACATGCATAGTCTGTTAAAAATTATACCACAATAGCATGCAATTTCTAATGCAATTTAGATAGCACAAAAAAATGCATGACATGTGATTTTCTAACAAGTGACTATATGATGCATGAGATGGAATACCCTCATCTCATTGAGTTGCAAAAAAATAGAACCACAATAATATAAATAGTAACAACACAAAACAAGTTCACCACCCAATGGCGAATTCAATTAAACTGTAACATTTTCAAAACTTGAAAACTCCAATATTCAAGGTAACCTAGCTTTTTCCCTGTACACGGGTTATAGAATTCTAGAGCACAGCTATTTACCATTTAACTATTCCGTCCTATCCCTGTCTAATGTCGCCAAACAATATGTCAATAGAAAAGAAAAGAAACCTCCTTTGATACCACTTTGTAACGACCTGAATCCAGATCCACTCAACTGGTGCCCCGTACCCGGTTTTCCACATGACCTCGAGCACATTTCCCCAAACACCAGAGGCTGCCGACTAGCAGCAAGGGCCTTGGTGAGTCATTGGGGAAACTATTCCCTCATTTAGTAAGGTATACAAGGGAAAGGAAATAAAAGTCAATAGCGGAAGAAATAAACAACATACAATAACTGAAACTAAACAGTGGAAGCAATGAATATATAATAATAATGATAATGATACACAAGGTACAGGTATCTAAGCAAAAGTAGAAAACACAACAATGTGCTGAAATACAACTGAGAATCAAAGTACTAAAAGTAAATAGAAACTCCAGCAGCATCACAAGCCTAAGCTCGGTCCTATGCTCTCCAGCTCCAACCAGCAATCATGTACCTGAAGTAGAAGGGCCACAATCCCTACCCACACCTGAAACCATGTAACCTATTTGGGCCGAAAAGCAGGACCCAAACAGGGTGTGAGACTAGTCCCAGTAGGCAACAACCATAAGATCTATGCCCTACTATCATTGAGCAATATAGAAAAAGTAAAGGAAATAAATGCAGTAGAGAAAATAGGAGTACACTAAAGTAAAAAATCCTACAAATATCCATTCACTTTATTTATTAATTTAATTCAATCATTAAATTATCAACCAAGGAATCTAGCAAACAACTCTTTATTCCCAAGGCATAGCAAGTAACACAACAGGTATCTCAGTAGACTACCTAAATAGAAAGCAGTACAAAACCCAAGCTTGTTCTTTGGCTTGGTGGACTCATCACAACCAAACAAACAATATTCACACTGACTCTCTGGTTGGCTCATACTAGCAGACCCCTCTAGTCAAGTAATCATACAAGGGCACATACACTCTGGGAAGATCTCACCGTCAATTCCCCTACGGTCTTGCAACGATAGCTATAGACTCTATAAGGAAGCACTTACATCTAATTCCTTCTATAGTCTCGATACATAACTAAGGAAACTATGAGGAAACACAAAATCCAATTCCCGTAGGTCCTTCAAACGATACCAATTTATAACAGACTCTCTAGGGAAGCCCTTAATCGTCAATTTCCTCTTTAGTCTACCGCACCAGGTTCACACAACCCTGAGCAGTCCAGTCGTGCATAATCGACTATTAGAAGCCCTAAGTATGTTCAAAAAACTACTTGGATAATAGATACAATGCATCAAAAGCATATAAACATTAGGCAATACATGAAATCAATTATATCAAGGCAGACAATCAATGCAACAAGGTCTTCCTCACAGGCAACCTAAGCCAAACGGCGATAAAATACCAAAACAAGGGAAAAACCCATGGGGTAATCCTCAAACATGCTAACAAGAAATAATTATTCATATAATAGCCTCAATTATACAAGAAATCTAAGGCAGATAATAATACAGGATCAAAACCCTAACCCGAGATTCCCGATACATGGGAATCTGGAAATTTTGCATAAAAACTCAAAGACATTCAACGTAAGGAAACAAACCAACTACCTAGATCCTAGTAGATCGATATACTTGAACCTCAGCCCATGAATCAGCCTAGAATGGAGTAGATCTACAAAAACGTCTAAAATTTTCAACCTCAAATAACTCTCATAAGAGAATGAATCAGGAAGCATGGCCAAAGAAGAACCAAAAACTCACTACTGCGATTCTATTGCAACTGACGGTGTTCGATTCGGATGACCGGTGACGTATCGGTGGCTCGAAGAAGATCCACAGCCGTACCCTCCCTCTTGGTTGAAGAAGCTGGATAAGAAGACATTTTTGGGGTTAAGACGCAACCCCGGTCCGTTTAATGAGAAAAATAAAGTACACGGTGTGTACTTTTGGAGTACACGGCGTGTACTAGGATTTTCTGCACTCCACATTAAGCAGACTCCACATCACCCCTACTTGGCTATGTGTGTGGCCATAACATGGCCAGCACACGGCCTCGAGTGGCATCAAAGTACATAGCATGTACTTCAAAATTTTTCAGAAACTCCTCTTTTCTCCAAAACTCCAGAAAAAGGAAAAACATACCTGAAATGAAGGACTGGGTTCTTACAATGTAAATCCAGACCATTGGTGGCTTGAGGATACACTCCTGGTCCATCCTCTCCCTCTATATAATTATTTCAAACTTTATTTAACTCATCAGTTCTTAAATTATCCATTCACTTTTATTTTTAATTTTTAGACCATAGTTATTATAAGTTTATGGATATTTCACTATAACATGTAATTTGATCTATCCATCATTAGAAAAAGTTATATTAACAGGCACTTAATCAGATATAGAAGTGGTATCCTTCCTTAGTCTTCTACCCACCCTCCCATTAACATTAAAATCCTCATAATCCATAATTAAACCTATAATGATATCAATAACCAATGGATCTAGAAAACAGATATAGGAAAAATTTATTCACTTAGTAAGGTCCTTTAGGATATCCTCTATATGGAACCCTAGTACATATTGGGCTTTATTTTCTACATCTTATGAAGGAGAAAGAGCAAGATCAACCTCCCCTTATGAAATTCAATCCACATAGCTAATGTAGATACCATCAAAGAAGATACCCCAAGGTATATTATCCCTAAAAAACCCATCCTATTACCACAAATGGAATAATGTTTACTTCCTTATCATAAATAGGAATAAAGGTTAGATCATTGTTCACTAGAGTAGTTTGTCCTAAAGAGCTCAACCCATATTCCTTCACTACAGTCTTGATTATCTAAAGATCAGAATTTTTAACTAGTGGGGGGCCAAAATGAGTATAAATTTGGTTATTAATATCACCTTCCAAACATTCTTCAATTTATTTCTTATTTAGAGAAATAGTCCAACTATTGATAGATGATCATCACCCCTGGAGCTTGCAAACCACACAATAATCTACCCATGATTAATAGACAATATGTTACATAAATATATATTCCATTTTAATTTCTATCCATAGTATGTTAGAAGGAAGCTTTGATAGGTCAATATTAAGGAAAAAATGATCCACTATAGGGTGATTTAGGGTTTTTGGTCTATAATAAAAATAATGGAAGTGAATAATAGAATTATCTATGGCCTTCAATAATGACGGATTTTGAAATGGAAGTGGGAGTCTTAGTAGATGAACCCAAATGATAGAATAATATTAGTTATACTCTACGTGGAAGACTTATGCATCCAAAAAATGTCCTTAAATCCTTCAATATAATCAAATTGTAAATTTATAATGTTTCCAAACCACACTAACTACAAAGGAATAGTAAAATGGTAGTACAGTGTCGATCCAAAAAATAATGGGGAATGCAATGATTGCATTCATAATATGTCATTAAATCCTCTAGAAGAATTAAATAATAAATTTATAATGTTCATAAACCTCCCTAACTATAAAGGCATAGTAAAGTGGAATTATGAGGTTGATCCTACAGAGAGTGGGGAACATAATGATGAATTATGACCAAAGCCTAGGTCATATAAATTTTAGTTTGATTTATGTTAAACTGGTGATGAAAAATTAAATAATTAAAAAGCAGTAAGAATGATAGAAAATTCTAAAGAGATAGGGACAAGGGTCAATTTTAGGGTTTAGGCAAAAGGGTAATCCTAAATCTAGCTTGGTATAGACCTATGGATTAAGCTGAAAAGTAGTGCAAAGTTCACCAATTGATCTTGGTCCAACCAATTGGATCTACCCAAGCTGGAAACAACTCATTGGTCTAGAGTAATTGACAACCTAAGTACATAAATCTTGGATTATAAGAAGAAATAATCACAGGCTATTGGTCCTAGCCTAATCAATTATAACTAGGTTATGGTCATTCGACTACACCTATGATGGTTAGGGTAGATACAATTGACTGATATTGACAATTATTTTAAAACTGGTCACTAACCATAGGTTTACTAAGTTTGTTTTATTAGATATTAATTAATTCAAAACCACCCCTACTCTTGGCCCCTACAGATTTAGCCAATCATAGTTGGGTGATCACCAATGACGAAAAAACCATATTTCATAGGGAATATATCAGAAGAAAAATAATGAGAAATATAAAAAATCAAAGAAACTGGAATTAAACTAATGAGAAAACCAACATTACATAAAATCTATAAAATGAAAATAAAAGTAAAAAAATAATCCTATATGTGAAGAACTATGGGTTGGAACCCTGTAACATCTTCCTAGCAGTCAGGCCTCTCAACTCTTGGAATTTAATATTTAATATATTTATAAAATCCTTTATTTAATAGACTAGTTCTCATTTTTATCTTCCCCTTGTCACACTAGAACCAAATGGCCATTTTTTGGGTCAAGACCATGGGTCATCATTGATAGATACATAAAAATATCTTCTTTTTTGGGTCTTTCTAAGGTTTACACATCATGTAATGTTACACAATGTGTAATTTACATTGCCAAATTTTTTATTCTTTTTAACTTCATTTTATGTAATTATTTCATGAATTTTATAATTTACATGTCTTACACATGATACATGACATGAACCATGCATTTCCTGTGTAAAAAAAAACATTTTCACTGGTTATTTAATTTCAAGCCTCTCAAGAATCCCATTGATCATCAAACATAAGGGGAAATATTCATTAAATAGATTTCATGTTCTCTTTGTATTTAATCATAAATACTATCTTCAATATTTATTTTATATTCTCACATCGAGTAGATTCATGGAATAGTGTGAATTTTCTTTAAATTCCTAAATTTCCACATCTTCCTTCATATTTTTCCAAATGTCAGACAATCATAAGAATACAAAATACAATAATATCTTTCATGAAACTCAACTTTAACCAATTAATATTCAATGAATTCAAATTAAAAAATCCATCAATATATAGATACAAAATATAGATATCAAATAGCCACACACTCAAATATTTGATCATCCTCGAGTAGAACCTCAACATCAAAACACCAAGGATCCATAAATTAACAAGGGGTTTTTTAAATTATTATGATCATAAAAACAAGTTATAATATAATATTTTAAAATGAAAAATCACTCCCAATAGTGAATCCAAAAATTATACCTCATCTATAATTTTTAATTCAAGTCATTTCTCCCTTTTTACACACAGTTTTCAACCTTTCATTAACACACATTCCATTTATGATTTACCTCACCTTTTATTTTTCCACTCATCATTCAAGGTAAAAATTTAATTGTACTTATGCTCATACCTCATGTACATGTTCTTTACAATATGATTGAATTAAATCTACTTTATCCACCATATAAAGAAAAATATCACAATTAATCATGAGGGATTTGAAATTAGGGTTTAAATGAATTCGAGGATGAGGGTAGGTGGATATTAATTTTTAAAATAATGTCAGGCTCAAGGAGGAGGCTAAAATATTTTGTATAGTTCATTATATTCAAAATAAAATCTCATTAAATGACCCTCAAAAAAATAATGTCATCTGATGCACCCCCCAAAGAACAATGTAATGTCTCATGGATAATATATCCATAATGGAAAATGACAATCACTTGACATTGTTGTTTTTAATATATTTTCTTTTCTTTTTGAAAACTTTTATTTGGGATAAGTATCACATCCACCACCTAACCACATTTTATTTTGATAATATCAGTCAGGAAGTGGTTATTTTTGACCTACATGTGAAACAACCCATCTTTTCTTTTCTTTTTACAAAAACAATGATTGGAATAAAACTAACATCCACCAACTAACCACATATGATAAAATTTATCGTTCTATTAATGGTGATTTTTTATTCTCCCGAATCAAAACCCATTTTTTTATAATTGTTTTGTTTATTTTTCAATTTTTTTAAATAAAGAGGGATAAATAATGAAATATAATGAATGTAAATAAGAACCTTCCCCACAAACCCTATAGAAACACCATGTAGTCTCCTCTCAAGATACAATGCCCCTTCTCTACCATGAATAACCCCTCCCCCACCCTTATTAAATTAAATAACATGAAAATTAAAAATAATAGGGTAAGAAAGGAAAATAATGGATTTTAATGTTTATCAATCATAGAAAGGTAATCCATGTATTTAATGGGATACGAATGATAAATTTATAGGGGTATCAAGGAAAAATGGGCTCATCAAAAAATGCCTCAATTATTTTAAACGTAAATTTGTTCAGTCACAGTTTTGAAAATATATCAATGCAAGTACTAGTAGGTTTACATGCCCCAAGTTTCACTCAAGAAATATGCTAGAAAAATGGGAAATATTTGGTCTAGAATCATCTTAGGAATGGAATCAAAAATTATTTCAATCAAGTCATGGTATGAAAATCAATAATTAGTTTACTTAATGAAATATTCTAGGAATCAACATCAATAAATCAAATCTTATAAGAAATAATTTTCAAGAAATTCGAAATTGAAGTAATAAATGGCTCTTAAAATTTCCATTTATATATTTATAATTTATGGGAATTATATTTCAAATTTTAAAATATGTCATCATAATTACCCTAAGTGCCAATATCTCCTAGATTAGTGAGTGCAGGAAAAAAAATTCAAGTATTTATAGAAGAATCTCATTCATTTTGGTTCATGAAACAATTCAATTCATTTTTTATTTTTTATTTTTTTTAAAATCACATGTCAGTAGAAACTAGGTGTGAAAAACTATAAACAAGTAAAAATCACTCCCTGTCCATTTATGCTTTTAAATTAGTTGATCAGGTTCTATCTGACCCAAATTCACAATGTGAAATGTGATATTATGATGTGAATTGAACTCACAACATGAGTTTGAATCATGACATGAATTATTCTAATATGCATCACTTCATTTTCTTCCTGCTTCTTTCTTACATGGGATTCAAAAATTAAAGAAAATTGTGTAAGTACAATCCATTTTAAATTTTAATTTATTTAGATCAAATAGATAAAGAGATCAATCATGGGGATGGTTATTAAACTAATAAAATAAAATAAATTTTAAGTTTTATAAATCAATTTCAAAATCCAGGTTTCATCCCAATAGCTAATCTTCTTGTATGTCTAGCATATAATCCCATTCTTCTTCCTCTTCTAGAATATCAGGAAGGTCAATGTGTTTCTACATGTTATCCACTTCCTTAAACTTTTCTTATTCATCATATTCTATATATTTTACCACTTTGACCTCCTCCTCAACTTCCTCTTCAACCATCCAATAAAAAATTTATATCACATTTCATTCCTCTTATTATCACTATTGAAAAAGGTATTCTGTTTGTTGTTCTTGGTCTTTTTATATTCATGAAAGTGATTCCTTAGGTTTTTCTTTTTCATCATAAGATATAAGTTCATCACTTTGATAAATATCAGCATGCTTCAAGAGTTCTTTCTTAATATCCTCATCGTCCTATGAATTGTTTGTTTATTTAATAGAGAAAACTTCCTTAAAATACTCTTACGTATATAATTATTCAATCCATTTAATCCCTATATTATAAAATAAAGGTATATTTTTTAAAATAGAATTTAAATTTGAAATAATTTGGGAAATGTTAGTAATCAATTCGCCCTATTCACTGAGCCAAGCCTCATGATCATCCATAATTTTATCCAAAACTAGAATGAAAAACTTCATCATGTTAGTAAGTGTAACATCTATAATTTTCTATGTATTATTTTTTGGATATTATATGGATTGATTTCTAGACTAGGCACTATGGCAACGTGCAATTATGAGGTCTGGTGTGCCCAAAAAAAATGTTTGAAAAATATTAAAATATTTAATAGAACACATGTTCGATTTTACTCAAAAAGTATAATAAATCTTAAATGGTTACCTAGATAATAAATATGAGGCCACCATTGAGTTTATAATAGCAGTTTTACCCTAGGAACCACCTAACTTTATTAAGCACAGGTTGTTTGTGGAAAATTTTGTCGGGGACATAAAAGGAATAAAATAATTTGTAAAAAAATAACTTCATCAATGAAATGATTTTTTTCTTTAAAGGTATCCTTATGTAGAAATCAAAGGGTTAAAGCATAACCCTGATGATTCCAGAGAATCTCTAGGGAGATATTTGGAAAAACCTCTCAATAAAATAACAACAGATTGTGGAACGATGATGATGCAGTGATCGTTCTTCATCAATGACCGATCTGTCTCGAGGAAGGATGTGTCTTTTTTTATCTTCTTCCATGTTCTTGATTCCTAAAATGAACACGGAATAATCCATGAACATATTATCCCACCGATCAATCATATTTGGGGGATGGGTTTATTTTCAGGATTATTGAGAATTAATTGATGTGGTTTTCTAACCCGAATCCCCTGATCTTGATCATTGGACAAGAACAATTGGCCAATGATGACTAAAACCTTTGTTCTTATGATTTTATCTCTCCATTATTTTAATTCTTCTATGTTGGAACCCTACAGTTCCCAGATCGACATTGTCAGGTGGTTCCGAACATGATTGGACCCCCAAATTCAGGGAGAATCGACAACTGAGGCCAGATCTGTATAGATCGAGACCCACGAAGCTCGGATCTTCGACTGGTTAGTTTTTTAGGAATTTTAGGAGGCATGGTGGTCCATAGAAGGGACCATTGAAAAAGTATCAGCGACCTATAGTAGTAGATCCGCGTGTGGAAGGTGGGACAATGTTGGCTTTGGCGATAACCACATGAGATGGCAGAGGTGATGGGGGTGCACGGAGGCGACAATGACGCGGGGGCCGTTAGAGGATGAAGTGGAAGTGACTGGCAGAGGTGGACGTGGAGGCAGAACCACAAGCCAAGAAAAGATGGCTGGGGAAACATGGGCCAAGCAAGGTGGTCTGGGTTGGGCCAGGTGGTTCGGTCTTGGAAACGGGTTAGGCTCGGGTCGATCTAGGCAACGGGTTAGACCTGAGTTGGAATCAGGGTCACTGGGATGACAGAATCATGGTCAACCATGGGTGTTGACTATAACGGACAATTAGGCATAGCAGGTGGACTAATTACATCGCTCAGTCCACATGTGCAGCCGGTCGGCATGGTAAGTTGACCGATGGTGGTGGTCAACCACAGCGGTAGGTCCGCCGGCCCCAGTAGGTTGGTGGGTTTTTCGCTCAAATGATCTTATCTCCTAAATGGAGTGTCCAATCGATGATCTATCTACGACATTGAGACCCTAACATTGTGATGGTATTTTTGATACAAGTGGTGAGTTTTTAGTTTCGACGAGTATAGGTTGAGAGTGTCCCCTTTGTCCTTTCCTAGAGGGTTTAGTACAACATGACATCTACATCACTATATTGTAACCCCCTATAGAGACTGAGTAATAGATAGAGTATGGTATCCCTCCCTGAGACTAGAGTACGATCCTATATCACCCCTAGTGGAGTATGTGGTATCACGTAACCTACTTGATCATTGTATTGATCTTCCATCTAGAGGGCCCAATCGGTAGGGTCTGTGGTATATGACAGTATGTCTTGGAATGATCCCCTATATAGTGGGTTGATTCAGATTGGGTATGTGGTATCCCCCGATCAGTTCTGGGTACAATATGTGGTTTCCCCTAGTCAGCTCTGGGAGTGAACCCCTCTCTGTATATCATAGTCTTCCTTGAAAAATGTGTTCTATTTGGGCAGGACCGAAACGAGCTAGACCTCTTCATCAAGTGTCTCTGATGATAATGTGGCTTGAGGAGTGAGTTATTACAGAACGAGTGTGCTTTGAGTATAATCATGTGGATGGAAGTTGGTTATGACTTCCTAATGGCATGGTGTCTCTCTTGAGTATATCTGGATATTCTTGTTATATATGCTTTAGACACATACCTGTGTAGAGTTGATTATAACTTCATTTTTTGTATTTATTTGTGGTTTTTGGGGTTTTCCTACTGAGTATTGTTATACTCACCCCTGCACGGGCTTTTCTTACATATGTCATGTGTTAAGTCAAAAGTCTTCTTTGGACTTCTATATCATGTTTTGGAAATCACAAATGTATTCTATCATATGTTTGTAAATTAAAATTGTCTTTTATCATGTTTATCGTATCGTACGATGTTGATCGTACCGACCAAATCGTATCGTACTGACTCTGTCAAACGTATCGTACTGACTCTGTCAATCGTATCGTATTGACTCTGTCAATCGTATCGTACTGACTCTGTCAATCGTATCGTACTGACTCTGCTATTCAGATGATCACTATTTGTTTTGGTAATTTGTCAAAAACTCTCTCTGCATATGAATCGTACTCATGTTTTACATTTCTATATATCTCTTGTCCTAACAAAACGATGTCGTTGAGTTAGTTACAAACTAATCAAAACGATGTCGTGCTTTCTGTTTCAATATGACCGTTGGAGGCAATATGACCGTTGGAACCCGAGGCCTATAAATAGGAGGTCATTTGAAGCTGAGAGAACAACGATGAACAAAGAGAACGAATGAAGAGACTCTGTGAACTACGAAGATTCTAGAGAGAGACACTGTGACTTCTCTCATCAGCTTTGTGCGTCCGATCATCGTATCGAGGGCTTTCAAGTAATTGAAAGACAGAGGTGCCGATTACCTGCAAAATCGAGGGCTGCCGGGGATAGGCAGACAGACGTGCCGATCATCATATCGAGGGCTGTTGGGGATAGGCAGACAGACGTGCCGATCATCGTATCGAGGGCTGCCGGGGATAGGCAGACAGACGTGCCGATCATCGTATCGAGGGCTCACCAAGGTGTTGGTGAGACAGACCTTTTATCCTAGGTGAAAGGATAACCCTTCTCTTTGGGTTAAAAGAATTGTAATACTTTTACATTTCCGCTGTTACTTGTATTAGAAAGGGATTTGTATTGTTTCCTTTCTTCTTTACATATTCAATTGTAATTGTTTCAATTACAATCATTCTATTACATATTGTATTGATTGGTTCTATACGCTTTAAGGTAGAATCATTCATATTTGTATTACTCTGATTATTGTGTTCATCTTGAATACAATTGTTTTACTTTACATTAGTATTACAATACATCATACCTTTTATATTCAATACAATTGTGGGTGTTTATATTTGTATTAGTTTAAGATCATTTAAACTAATCTCTGTTGCAAAAACTCAAAGGTTTTTAAACCTAAAATTCACCCCCCTCTTGTATTGTTCCATATAATAGACATATATATCTACTATTCGATCCAACAATTGGTATCAGAGGAGGTTTCCACTGATTTGTATTACTAGATTTATTTCTTATTACTATCTTGAATACTTACTACACTAACGTGTGGAGTGGAAAAGTTGTTTTTGTTATATTAGATGGCAGGAATGAATATCGGATCAATAGATAATCTGAATCCTTCTAGACCACCAATCTTTGATGGGAATGATTATGAGTATTGGAGAGATCGTATGAAGACTTTCTTCATCAATACTGGTGTAGACAATTTTATTATGCTTACTGGGGGTTACAAAATTCCTGACAAAGAAGTTAGCACTTTCACCAACCAAGAGAAGCAAGAATATCAACTGAATTACAAGGTACGCAATACTTTATTATGCTCTATGACCAGGAATATATATAGTCAGATATCTTCATGTGAAGCAGCCAACTGTATTTGGAAGAAATTAGAAGTCACTCATTTTGGTACATCCAAGTTTATAGAAACAAGGAGAGTAATGCTTCGAGCAGAGTATCATGAATTTGTTTTTCCTTATGGAGAGCCAGTATGTAAAGTGCAACAAAGGTTTATGACAATTGTCAACAGCTTACAATCTATGGGAGAAAAAGGACTTGATGATGAAGCTCTTGTTGATAAGATTATAGATATTATGCCAAATGAATGGGAGTCGAAAAGGACAGCTATTGATGAAAATAGAAAAGTTTCCCAGATTACTCTTGATGAACTCTTTGGAACTCTTCTACAGCATGAGACAAGAATGAAGAGAGATGCTGATAAGAAGAAGAATGGGAATGGAAGTGTAGCCTTTGCATCTAAAGCTAAAACACCTGAAAGGGTTACAAGGTCTAAATCCAAGAAAGTTGTTGTATCTGATTCAAGTGATTGTAATCTTTCAGACAATGAGTTAGCCAATCTTGCTCGGAGGATGAACAAGATTGTGGGAAAGAAAGATTTTCAATATAGATTCAAAAAGAAAGACAGGAAAGATAGGAAAGATTCAGAGGTAACTTGTTATGAATGCAAGAAAGCAGGACATATAAGGCCTGATTGTCCTTTACTGAAGAGGAAAGATAGAAAAGAGAAACACTCTGAAAGAAACAAGAAAAGGTTTTATAAGACAAAGAAAGTCTTGAAAGCAAATGATACGTGGAGTGCAAGTGGTAGTGATTCCTCAGATGATTCTTCAGAATATGAGACATCAGGACAAAGAAATATTGGACTTCTAGCCAGACTACCAATTGAAGATCATTGTATCATGGCTAAGGTACATAATGCTGAAGCTGTTACAAATGTCTCTTTAAATGCAAATTATGTTGATAATAGATATTATGAATCTTCAAATGATGAACCCTCATCATCAGAAGATGATACATTATCTTCTTTTGAATAAGTTTCTAGATTTTATAAGTTACTTGAAAATGAAAATTCTAAACTCAAAAAGAGATTTGAAAAAGAAAATTCTAGAATTTCTATTTTGACTAAAGAAGTATCAGATCTTTCTAAAGATCTTGATGGGAAAACTTCTGATTTTGAAAGTATTTTGAAAACCCTTGAGAAAGTCAAATATGATAAGGATAAACTTTCTAAGGATCTTGAAACTGAAATTTCAAAGAAAAACATTTTAGAGTCTAACTCTAGTTCTAATTCAAATGTTTTAGAAAACAAGAATTTGGTTTTAAAACTAAAGTCAGAGATTTTATCCTTGAAAAAGTGTTTGTCAAACTTTACTCATGGAAAAGAAAACTTTGATAGGATGTATTCTCAAATTAGACCGTTGAGAAATCGTTCTGGTCTTGGTTATACTTATTCCAAACCTATTTTTAGTAATAACTATTTTGTTCCTCAAAAAACCATTTTCTGTTCCAAGTGTCAATGTGGTGGACATTGGAGAAGATATTGTTCTCTTAATAAAACTCAATCCTTAGGATTTCATAAAGCTCATTTTGCAAAACAAATGTGGATTCCTAAAATTCTTTTATCTAACCCTTCTGGATCCAAACAAGTTTGGATTCCAAAAATCTAATTGTTTCTCTTTTAGGAAAACGAGAAGTGTATCAATAAGAACATTTGGTACATGGATAGTGGTTGTTCTCGACATATGACTGGAAACAAATATTTCTTTGAAAAGGTTATCAAAACAAAAGGTGGAAAAGTTACCTTCGGAGATAATGCTCAAGGAAAGATTGTTGGTATAGGTAATATCGTTTTTCTTGGAAAAGTTCTTATTTCAAATGTTTTGTTTGTTAAAGGTCTTAGGCACAATCTCATCAGCATAAGTCAATTATGTGATGAAGGTTACCTTGTGAATTTTAGAAAGGATAAGTGTCTAGTTCACAATTCCAAGGATGAATTCATTCTATCTGCCCATAGGCAAGAGAATGTTTACACTATTAACTTAGAAGACCTTAGGAACCAAAACTTACCTTGTTTAAGTGTAATAGAAGACCAATCGTGGCTATGGCATAGGAGACTAGGACACTGTAATTTGAGAAACCTAAGAAAACTCTCAAAGAAAGGACTTGTAAAAGGGCTACCGGATCTTAGATATGATTCTTCAAAAGTCTGTGATCCTTGTCAATTTGGCAAGCAACATAAAACTAGCCTTAAACCAATTAATGAAGTTTCAACTTATAATGCATTACAGCTTGTGCATATGGATCTGTTTGGTCCTTCACAATCCGGAAGCATTGGAGGCAAATACTATGTATTTGTTTTAGTTGATGACTTTACTAGATTTACATGGGTCTACTTTCTCACAAAGAAATCTGAAGCCTTTTCCTATTTCAAAACTTTTAGAGCCCAGGTTAAAAATGAGAAAAACCTACCATTGATAACTATTCATAGTGATCATGGTGGTGAATTTCAAAACTCAAATTTTGAAACTTTTTGTAGTAAGAAAGGTATTACTCACAATTTCTCAGCTCCAAGAACTCCTCAGCAAAATGGTGTTGTTGAAAGAAGAAATCGTATTCTTCAGGAAATGACTCGAACCATGTTGAGTGAATACTCAATTGCTAAGCACTTTTGGGCTGAAGCTGTTAGTACTGCCTGTTATACTATAAATCGTGTTTTAACTAGACCATTTCTTAATAAAACTCCTTATGAGTTATGGACTGGCCGAAAACCTAAAGTTTCATACTTCAAAGTTTTTGGATGCAAAGTATTCATTCTAAATACAAAAGACAATCTTCACAAATTTGCACCAAAATCTGATGAAGGAATCTTTGTAGGCTATTCTACAACTTCTAAGGCTTATAGAGTTTTCAATAAAAACACTTGTACTGTTGAAGAAACAGTACATGTAAAATTCGATGAAACTAACCCTTTTGTTTTCAACCAACCCAATCCTACATCCTCGGATGTGTTTTCCAAAAATGTTTATCAACCTTTATTAGAAGACCATTCTGATAAGGAAAATGTTCAAGAAAGTATTCCTGAAACATTTACCACAGAAGATTTTCTACCATATGTTGATGAACAGGTTTTAAAAAACCCAAATCAATTGTTTCTTAGGAATCATCCCAGTGATAACATCATTGGTGATATAAATCAACCTGTAAGGACCAGAAATTCCTTAAGAAATGAAATAGAACATCTTGCTTTTCTTTCCCAATTTGAACCTAAAAGTCCAAGTGAGGCCTTAGGTGATGATGATTGGATCAAAGCAATGCAGGATGAACTAAATGAATTTGAAAGGAATCAAGTCTGGACTTTAGTTGAAAGACCTAAAGAAACAACTGTGATTGGTGTAAAATAGGTTTTCAGAAACAAGTGTGATGAAAATGGAATCATTGTAAGAAATAAAGCAAGACTTGTTGCTAAAGGCTATAATCAACAAGAGGGAATAGACTATGAAGAAACATATGCTCCTGTAGCTAGACTTGAATCTATTCGTATTCTATTAGCCTTCGCAGCTTATTTCAATTTCAAACTATTTCAAATGGATGTCAAATGTGCTTTTCTAAATGGTTTTTTTCAAGAAGAAGTTTTTGTCGAACAACCTCCTGGTTTTCAAGACCCAAAACATCCTGATCATGTTTTTAAACTTACCAAGGCTCTATATGGTCTTAAACAAGCCCCTAGAGCATGGTATGATAGACTCACAGGATTTATTTTACAAAACAATTATACAAAAGGTATAGCAGATCCAACTCTTTTTATCAAAATGGAAAACAAAAATGTTTTGATTGTCCAAATCTATGTTGATGACATCATATTTGGATCAACTCAGAAATCTTTAACCGATTCTTTTGCAAACTTAATGAAATCTAAGTTTGAAATGAGTATAATGGGTGAGTTAACATTCTTTCTAGGTTTTCAAATTTCTCAAAAACCAGAAGGTACTTATATATCTCAACATAAGTATATTAAAGACTTACTCAAAAAGTATGGATTTGACAAAACTAAAAGTATTAGCACCCCAATTGGTACCTCAAATACTCTTGATCTTGATGAAACTGGGAAACCAGTAGATCAAACAATTTTTAGAGGTATGATAGGGAGTTTTCTATACTTGACAGCTAGTCGACCCGACTTGATGTTTTCTGTGTGCTTATGTGCAAGATATCAATCTAATCCAAAAGAGTCTCACTTAAAATCCGTAAAGAGAATCTTTCGGTATTTAAAAGACACTATGGATTTAGGTCTTTTCTACTCTTCTGGAAATGATTATGTTTTAAAAAGCTTTTCAGATGCTGACTTTGGTGGTTGTAGAATGGATAGAAAAAGTACATCTGGAACATGTCATTTCTTAGGAGACTCTTTGGTTTCTTGGTCCTGCAAGAAACAACACTCGGTAGCACTCTCCACTGCTGAAGCTGAATATGTAGCAGCTGGAAGTTGCTGTGCTCAAGTATTGTGGATGCAGCACACACTCACTGACTATGGTTTGAGTTTTTCTAAAACTCAAATTCTTTGTGATAATACAAGTGCCATAGCTCTTAGTAAAAACCCAACACATCACTCTCGTGCAAAACACATAGATGTTAGGCATCACTTTCTTAGGGATCACACACAGAAAGGAGATATTATTTTACAATTCATCGGAACGCAAGAACAACTTACTGACATTTTTACAAAACCTTTACCTTCTGATAGATTTGAATTTATAAAACAGAAGATAGGAATGATTACATTAAAATAATCATTCATATCTACTTCCTGTTTTACATCTCTCCTAATAGTAAAAAAACTCCTCGTAGAAAGGGGGAGGACATTTCTTTCTGTCTTTATGTTTATTTTATCTTATGTTCTTTAACTATTTACTCTTTGGATTTTTGTTTTCTGTTTATTGTATTGACAATTTTTGTTTTCTGTTTATTGTATTGAAAATTTTAGTTTTTCTGTTTATCGTATTAGTTTTCTGTTTATCGTATTGAGAATTTTAGTTTTCTGTTTATCGTATTGACAGTTTTATAGTATCATTTACTATCGACCGATGATGGTATTGAATTTCTTTTCCATCGTACCAATCAATCTTGGTATTGTATCGACCGATGATGGTATTGAATTTCTTTTCCATCGTATCATTCAATATTTTTGTATCGACCGATGATAGTATTGAAATTCTTTTCCATTATATCATTCAATTTTGTTTGAATCGACCGATGATAGTATTGAAATTCTTTTCCATCGTATCATTCAATTTTTTTTTGTATCGACCGATGATGGTATTGAGATTGTTTTCCATCGTACTGTCATCTCATGGTAACAAAATTATTTTCCATCGTACGGTCCGATCATAGTAATGACTTTGTTTTTCATCGGCATCATATTTTTTTTCTCCTTACGATTGTTTTTTTATACTTACCAAAACCAACAATCACCTTATGTTCTCCAACAGGTATCTTTTTCATTTTTTTTAAAAATTTTCTTCCTTTGTTTTAATCCTAACCATTGATCTGGTTTTATCTAATCTTGACCGTAGAATATCAACGGTCACCCTTTTTCGACCGTAGAAGATCAACGGTCATCTCTTTATCGCCTATAAATACCCCCCTCCCCTCCCCAAACCCACATTGCTTTTTCATGAATTGAGGCGAAGCTCTGCTCCACCGGCTATAAACAATCGTACGATCTTCTCATCGGCAGAACCTTTATGTCTCAATCCTCTGCTAATACTCCTGCCGAAATGTCTTCAAAGACTTTTATAGAGAAAGACTTTAACAGAGAAAGGTTAGTATCCCGAGACTTTTTCGATACGTACGATTCTACAATCAGGAGGATCATTTTGTTTCAAGGATGGGAACATCTCTGTGTGGAAAAGCCTGATATTCAAGATCCAGTTCTTTTTGATGAAGTTTGTCAGTTTTAAAAAACCGTTTCTTTCGACAAAGATATGACTATAAACTTCGCTGTGTACGATAGAAAATTATCTATGTCTGTGAAACAAGATGCACATTTCCTGAATGTTTCTATAGAAGGAGATTCTTTTTGTCCATCTCACAAACTACCAGAAGAAGTTGGTACGTTCAATAGAGAAAATGCTGAAAAGTCTTTGTTTCTTATTAATGAGGAAAAGAGGAAAGTGTCTCATCTTTCACCGGACAATCGTTTTTTCACCTTATGGATGCAAGGTTTTCTTATTCCAAGGAAAGGGGATAGAAAAACTCTTAAGGTTTCTGATATTTTCATGCTCGACTATCTTGTAAACATGAGAAAAGTGAATCTCATGGGGTATATTTTTGAAACCATCAAGAATGTCAAGACAAGAGGGATTAAGTCCCAGATGATAATGTATCCAGCCATTCTTACGAAGTTCATTTTTGAAAGTATGAAGTTTTGTAACATTCCTTTGAAAGGAAAACCCATGGATTTGAGGCCATCATGGATTAATAAGAGTACGATGAAAAAGCTGAATGTTTGTTTTGATTCAAATTCAAAACTTTTTGTCAGAGATGTAGAAGCTGAATTGGCTCAGAATCAATCGGCACCTATGCCAGCCAAGGACATTCAATCCACCGGTGTTACTCAAAAGTCTGATCCGCAAACCAGTTCGAAGCCAAAGAAGAAGCCAAGATACAGTAAGGAGGTTGTAGCAAAATGGAGAAAGGATAAAGAACAAAGAAAATAAGGTGATCCAAAGTTCGGTCTTGACCCTGCTGAGGCTTTTGCAGAACGAGTAAGGGTAGAAGAAACCCTTCAGGCTGAAAAGAAAAAGAAGGTTCTTTTGAAAGGGAAGGCCCAGGACTTTGATGTCTCCAAAGTCTTGAAAGCAGTTGAAGATGCTAGTGCTCAAATAACTGAAGAAGTGCACCAAGAGCCCATCGTACAGAGTCTTTCTGAGAAAGAAAAAGGAAAACAAGTGATAGAAGAAGTGGAAGAAGAAGGAGACTTTCTTTTAGAATTTATTCAAAGTTCAAAGAAAAGTAGAGAGGAATCGGTTCAAAAGCTGAGTGAAGGTGTTCAACAAACTCCTCATGCCGATCAAGCACAATCTCCGGACAGAATGTCATCTCAAGAAAAGAAAGGTGCTCAATCTTCTCATTCTGATAAAGTAATTGTCATTAGTGACAAAGTGGAAGAAAAAAGAAAGCAGAAAGAAAAAGCGAAAGGGAAACAGCCAGTTGTTGATTCAAGCAGATCGTATGAACTAGCATCGTACGATGAAGATACCGATTCAGAGCATACAATCTCTCTCAAGAAGAGTGATTACATTGTTCATGTTTTGAGAAGGATGGAGAAAACCATTCCTTATTTCCCGAGGATGGAAGGGAAGATAAATTTTATTACTGAAAATCAAAGGAAGAAGTTTGGCTCTGTAAAAGAATTGAGGAAGAAAGTTTTATCTGTAGAAGCCGATTTGAAAGTTCTTTCAGAAAGCTCGGTTGCTCATAAGAAGGCTTGCAATAAGATGACCAAGTGGTCCTACAAAACAGAGAGCTCAATCAATGATCATGAAATAGCTATTGAAGATATAAGGAGGTTATCAAATGAGCTAGCAATTTCTTTCAACAAGCTTGATAGAGAAACGGTTGAAAGGCTGAACCTTTTGTCTTCTCAAAGAGCCGATGTTCCTTCAGTGAAAGATTTGCAAGAGAGGATGAATGTTTTCCAATCTGAATTCTCGAAGGTTTCATCTTTCAAAGATGAAATGGTTTTACTGAAGAATCAAAACTCTGTGTTGTCCAAGGATAACAAGACTCTGCAAAACAGAATTGATACCCTTGAAGAGGTAATCAGAGTCCAGGAGGAGACTATCAGAAATCAAGATCAGATTTTTGCGGATCAACAAGAGCTTCTCAAAACTCAGGGTGAATCAATTTCTGAAGACAAAAAGGAGATCAAGAAGATGAAAGCTGTGCTTCATGAGCTTATAAATAAGGAGAAGGAAAGAGAAAACAAATTATTGTTGTATTTGTTTCTTTTGGAACTTGTCTTTGTTTTGTAATAACTCTTATGATCCTTTTCTTTTATTTTTTGTCTTGTATTGCTAACTCTTTTAGTCAATTCAAGATTACACTCTTTTTGTAAATCACAAAGGGGGAGAATGTTTACAAAGGGAAGAATGTTTTATAAAGGGGGAGAATGCTTTACAATGCTCTTAAGGAAAATCTACGAATACAATCCTTAGGAAAGTCCATACCTAAGGGGGAGTTAGTTGTATTCAATTTCTTATTCAGAAGAGTTTTCAAAAACTCAGGGGGAGATAAGTATTTCTTGTCACATTTATTTTGTGGGTTGTGCTTTCCAAAAAGGGGGAGATTGTTAAGTCAAAAGTCTTCTTTTGACTTCTATCTCATGTTTTGGAAATCACAAATGTATTCTATCATATGTTTGTAAATTACAATTGTCTTTTATCATGTTTATCGTATCGTACGATGTTGATCGTACCGACCAAATCGTATCGTACTGACTCTGTCAAACGTATCGTACTGACTCTGTCAATCGTATCGTATTGACTCTGTCAATCGTATCGTACTGACTCTGTCAATCGTATCGTACTGACTCTGATATTCAGATGATCACTATTTGTTTTGGTACTTTGTCAAAAACTCTCTCTGCATATGAATCGTACTCATGTTTTACATTTCTATATATCTCTTGTCCTAACAAAACGATGTCGTTGAGTTAGTTACAAACTAATCAAAACGATGTCATGCTTTCTGTTTCAATATGACCGTTGGAGGCAATATGACCGTTGGAACCCGAGACCTATAAATAGGAGGTCATTTGAAGCTGAGAGAACAACGATGAACGAAGAGAACGAATGAAGAGACTCTGTGAACTACGAAGATTCTAGAGAGAGACACTGTGACTTCTCTCATCAGCTTTGTGCGTCCGATCATCGTATCGAGGGTTTTCAAGTAATTGAAAGACAGAGGTACCGATTACCTGCAAAATCGAGGGCTGCCGGGGATAGGCAGACAGATGTGCCGATCATCGTATCGAGGGCTGCCGGGGATAGGCAGACAGACGTGCCGATCATCGTATCGAGGTCTTCCGGGGATAGGCAGACAGACGTGCCGATCATCGTATCGAGGGCTCACCAAGGTGTTGGTGAGACAGACCTTTTATCCTAGGTGAAAGGATAACCCTTCTCTTTGGGTTAAAAGAATTGTAATACTTTTACATTTCCGCTGTTACTTGTATTAGAAAGGGATTTGTATTGTTTCCTTTCTTCTTTACATATTCAATTGTAATTGTTTCAATTACAATCATTCTATTACATATTGTATTGATTAGTTCTATACGCTTTAAGATAGAATCATTCATATTTGTATTACTCTGATTATTGTGTTCATCTTGAATACAATTGTTTTACTTTACATTAGTATTACAATACATCATACCTTTTATATTCAATACAATTGTGGGTGTTTATATTTGTATTAGTTTAAGATCATTTAAACTAATCTCTGTTGCAAAAACTCAAAGGTTTTTAAACCTACAATTCACCCCCCTCTTGTATTGTTCCATATAATAGACATATATATCTACTATTCGATCCAACATCATGTCTTGGGTAGATTATTGACCTTTTTGCAGACTTGTAGGTGGGCTAGGACCAGATGATGCTTAGTGAGACTAGACAGACTGGGGTTTGTTCCTACAACTTTCAAACAATAGTCCCCGTACCTTTACTTTCAGGTTGTACTTGTGTTATAGACTCTTTGTGGTGGTATTTTATTTGGCCTTGTTTAATTTACAATACTTTTACTATCTTACACTGTTGTAGGATCTTATATGTATGCATGCATCCTTTCAGTTATTTTACATTTCATCATTTTGTGGCTTGGAGATGTGTGCGTGTGTACAGGTACTTTAGGCCAATGCTTCCCATTTGTGGGATCTGCCTACTCAGTTCTAGTCACCAGCCCCTAGCCTATTGAAGGCGGGCTTGGGGTAGTCACGACACAATCCCCTCTCAGACGGATCGTGAAAGAGTGGTATTAGAGGGGTCATTTCTAATTTATGACCCAGAGTTTGTGAGGTTGGTTTGGGGAAACATTGTTATGTTTTTTAAGTTTGGATTTCAGGATAAGGACTCCATTGTTGGTGTGGTGGACAATGTATCCATACAATAGGACTCTAATAACCTACATTTTGACTTGGTACATGTGAACACTAGTTATAGGAAAAAACAATGGTACATGCATCATATAGGAATGGTTGTTTTTTCTATGTATTTATTGAGTCAGCTCTCCAGATATACTCTTTTGACCATGGTACATCTTGTTTTCTTTTAGGATGAATCTATGTAGACAAACAACTAGGATTCCATTTTATGATCATGAAGATGATCCAACTAGTGACGAGGCATTAGTATAGGGGCCTGTAGCAGAGATAACCCCTCCTGGTGGTTTATCGGCTATACCACCACCCATCGAGTATCAGCTACTACTCGAACTACCAGCCGGGGATGCACGCAGTCTGAGTGCATTTCATGAGTTTCATAGGTAGAAAACTACCAGGTTTTGGGGTGATCTAGACCCCTAGATGTATTAGGATTGGATAGAGGTAGTCACCTGTATTTTCTACCTTGTGAGGACATCTACCGACTAGATGGAAGTCCTTACTACAATTCTTCTTCAGGGCTCTGTGGGGTTATAGTGAAGCTTGGTGGATTAGTCACACAATGATATATCTCTATCCTGTAAAAACATCGAGCATCTCTTAAAGGAGGAGTTCTACCCGGAACATTACCATCGATATGTATATAAGAGTTTCTACATCTACAGCAGGGAAGTATGACCATGGAGGAGTATTCATAAAACTCTACTGATCTTTTACGCAACGCCTTGTATATGGTACAAGACCAATTATTCATGGATCAGACCTTCGAGTAGGGATTGCATCAGGAAATCAGGGCATCAATGGTTTCTGTTATAATTCTTATATATGTTGGGTTAATTTATTGAGCCCTATTAGTGGAATGTTTTTTAGTGGAGCAGAAACTGGTAGTGGGTGCTAGAAGTGAGAACTGTGTAGCTGAGACTTTAGAAGTAGGTATCCGAAGATAGTCATAGGGATCCAAGTGGGTCAAGCTCTTTAGGGGGTGATCCTAGGACTCATGGTTAGTGTTGTAGGGCTCCCATGGTGGCTCAAATCAACCAAGGGATGGATGATGTTACTCATGTGGTAGTCGGGGGAATCTAGCAAGAGATTTCCTGACCCGTCATACAGTGTTTGGGATATGGTTGAGGGACCTTCAAGACATAGATAGAGATAGGAGAAGGGTGGTTCATATCACGGTGGATGTGGGAGAGGGGAAGACAGGGAAACATAAGGTGGTCAAAGGTTCGACCTATTACCACCACCACCCCCACGTCGTCCATGCCAGGATGAGGGAGCTAGTGGAAAGAGATGAGACTAGATACAGGCAATGAAGGCTTATGACCTAGGGGTTCCATGGATGATACGAGGTATGATCTATGTATTTTCCACCTTAGTTTCAGTTTTGATAGACATAGGTGCTAGTCATTCCTTCCTTACCATGAACCTTTTCTAAGACTTAGAGATTCTTATTGAACCGTTGAATTGACCCTTATGCTTGGATATTACTACTAGAGGATACTCGGTGATCACACACTGATGCCGATAGTGTAACCTGACTATTAGAGGTGATAATTTTGATTGGGATCTCTTGGTAGGGGATTTGAGGCCTTATGAAGTCATTCTTGGTATGTATTAGTTATCCACAGTTCATAATCAGATTGTATGTTTTAGGCGTAGAGTGCGGTGTTTCCTTAGTGATGGAACAAAGTTCTTCTTTGTTGGTTAAAAAGAAACACAAGCAGCGCATGATGGACTCGGCATAGGAGGGTGCAACTGATTACTCATCAGTTGGCTACCCTCACCCTCGGTGTAGTGGATGATATGAGTCCTCAATTTCCTACAATGGTGGAGAAATATGTAGAAATCTTTCCTAAAGATGTTCCAGGTTTACCTCCCCAGAGGGATATAGAATTTTGAATTGATCTACACCCCGAGATGACACTGGTATCTACAATTTTATATCAAATGGATTCTGTAGATCTTTGCGAGATGAGGGTGCAGTTGGAGGACTTTCAGAGGAAGGGATTTGTGAGACCTAGCGTTTCACCATGGGAAACCCCATTTTTGTTTTCCAAGAAGGAAAAATGGAGCTTGAGGTTATGTGTGGATTAATGGTGCTTAAAAAAGGTGAGTATGAAAAACAAGTATCTAATACTGATAATCGATTACCTCTTTGATCAATTAAAATCGGGATGGTGGTTCTCAAAGATCGACCTTATATCAGGCTATCACCAGCTATGAGTACGAGATAAAAATATACCGAAGAAGGACTTTAGATGTCATTATGGTCACTATGAGTACTTGGTGATACTGTTTGTTGTAACGAACTCCCCAACATTATTCATGGGAATCATGAACCATATCTTCTAGCCTTATTTAGACCGATTCATGGTGGTATTAATTGATGAAATCCTAGTGTATTCAATGTCTAAGGAGGATCATTAGAGACACTTGAGGTTGGTCCTGGACACACTCCTAGAGCACCATATTTACTAAAAGATCTCTAAGTGCCAGTTTTGGATATAAGAGGTCCATTTTATGGGACATGTTATCCCAGAGGCTAGAATTATAGTGGATCCAGCGAAGGTTGAGGTAGTTCTTTCTTGGGAGCCACCAAAGAGTGTTACTGTGGTATAAAGTTTCCTTAGGTTGGTAGGATACTATCAGAGGTTTTTACCTGACTTCTCCTGAGTGGCATCAACCTTGAAAGCTTTGACATGAAATAGGAATACTTTTTTGTGGAAAGAAAAGTGTCAGCAGTTCTTTTAGTAGATGAAGCATAGGTTGAAGAGTGATCCCATCCTGAAGTTACTGGAGGAAGGCATTGAGTATGTGGTGTTATGCGATACATAAAGGACTAGGCTTGGTTGTGTCCTGATGTAGAGGAAAGTGGTGATTGCCTATGGTTCACGCTAGTTGAGACTACATGAGAAGAACTACATGACCCATGATCATGAGTTAGTAGCGGAAGTCTTTGCATTGAAGATGTGGGAAAACTACCTAATGGGAGAGTGGTTTATCGTCTACTTTGATCACAAAAGTCTCAAGTGTATATTATCTCAAAAAGATCTAAACTTGAGATAAAGGCATGGGCTATATTTCCTATAGGACTATGAATTTGTGATTTTCTACACTCCTAGGAAGGGGAAAGTGGTGGGAGATGCTCTCAGTAGGAGATCTAGTTTTCAGTTTCTGAATGAGGTGTCAGAGCAGTTGGAATAATTTCTGTTATCCTTTGTGGATAAAGACGGATCATCTTACCAGCATTTGATGGTTTTCACCCCTCCACTCTTATAGTGAGTTAAGGATGCACAACATGAGGATACTAACTATGAGACCGTACATTATCATATTTCCATAGGGTATACTCATGATGGATATTTGAAAGGTGGGGAGCATATTGTTCTTTTTAGAGGACACATAGTAGTACCAGTGGCATTGTAGGAGGAGGTTCTAAGGGAGTTTCATACATCACCTTTGGTGGTATATCTAGGTGTGTAAAATATATACCAGGACCTCCTACATCATTTTTGGTGTTCAGGGATGAAGAAAGTATTTGAAGATTTTGATTCTCAGTGCCTTACTTGTTAGCAAGTGAAGGCTGAGCACTAGGTTTCAGCAGGTTTAACTCAACCTCTTGGGGTGACATAATAGAAGTGGGATGGAATATAAATGGACTTCATGATTGGTTTACCACTTATGACTAGGGGAAATGATTCTATATGGGTGATCATTAACTGACTCACCTAGTCGGCCCACTTCCTAGATATCTGAGAGAAGAGTTCAGTAGAGATCTTGGGACGCCTCTATGTGTAAGAGATAGTTTGACTCTATGGAGTCCCATAGACGATAGTTTCTAATCATGATGATCGCTTTACATACCGACTGTTTAATGGATTACATGAGGTGTTTGGGACCTATCTCTTCTTGAGAACAACATTTCACCCATAGACAGATGACCAGACTGATTAGACCATTCAAGTTATGGAGGACATGCTATAGGATTTCATGATTGACTTTGAACGTAGTTGGTAGGATCACTTAACACTAGTGGAGTTTGAATATAACTATAGATATCATTACACCACTAGTATGACACCATTGGAGACCTTGTACGAGAAACCCTATAGGTCACCACTTTGCTGGACTGACCCAGGAGAGTTAACACTCATGGGCCTAGAGTTTGTGCAGGATACTATAGAGAAGGTGTAGATCATCTAGGAGTGGATGAAGACCGAATAGAGCTGCCAAAAGTCTTATGTCGATAGGCGAAGGATGCCTTTGGAGTTCAAGGAATGAGACCATGTGTTCCTTTGGGTTTCACCTTGATGGGGATTATAGAGATTTGGCCAGGGTAGTAAGCTACCTCTTAGGTTCATTGTCACTTCTAAGATACTATGAAGAGTTGGTGAGGTGGTTTACTTATTTGATATTCCACCGTAGTTAGATTAGGTATAGGAAATCTTTCACGTGTTGAAACTGAGGAGATATGTTCATGACCCATCACACGTCATCTTCTGGGGTGAGCTAGACCTCAAGAATGGAGAGAATTTTACTGAGTACCCAATGGAGATTGAGGATCCTTCATGGGTGATCAATTCATTTGGTACATGTCCAGTGGTAGCATGGGAACATGTAGGAGAGCACATGGGAGCGAGAGGATCAGATTCGTTCTTAGTACCCTCATCTATTTGATTAGCCCTTATTTTGTATTTTTAGGGACATAAAGCCCTAAGGTGGGGGAGAATGTAACATATCAGATTTTTTGTGTATTATTTTTTGATATTATATGGAGAGATATCAAGATCAGGCGTTGAGAAAGTGTGTTATTCCGAGGCTTGGTGTGTCTGAAAAAAAATGTTTTAAAAATATTAAAATATTTAATAGCACACACATTCAGTTTTCCTAAAATATTAGAATAACTGCTAAATAGGTGCCTGGATTAGAAATCCGAGGGAACTGTTGAGTTCAAAATAAAATTTTCACCCTGCACATGACTTAACTTTAGTCATCATGGTTTATTTGTGGAAAAAGCTGTCAGGAATGTAAAAGGAATAAAATAATTTATAAAAAAAATTATTTCTTCAATGCATTGACTTTTTTACCTTAAAGTTATCCTTTTTTAGAAATCCTAGGGTTAGCTCCATAACCCTGGGGATGCTATAGAATCTCTAGGGATATATTTGGATAAACCTCTCAAGAAAATGACAATGGATCAAGGATCAATGATGATGCATCAATCATTCTATGTCAACGATCAATCCAACTTGAGGGAGGATGTTTTGTTTTTGATATTCTTCCCTGTTATTGATTCCTATGACAAATGTGGACTAATCTATAAACATATTATCTCTTGGATCGATCATATTTGTGGGATGGGTTTATTTTTGGGATTATCAAGAATTGATTAATGTGGTTTTATAACCCAAATCCCCAATCTTGATCGTTGACCAAGACCACTTGGCCAATGATGATTAAAACCTTTATTCGTATGATTTTCTCCCTCCGTTATTTTCATTCTACACCATTGGAACCCTGTGGTTCCCAGATTGACATTGCTGGGTGGTTCCAAACATGATCAAACGCACATATTCGAGGTGAATCGACAACCAAGGCCCGATATATGTAGATTGAGACCCACTGAGCTTAGATATATGGCTGTTTAGTTTTTTTAACATCAGAAGAGGTGCAATGGTCCATAGAAGGGACCACCGGTGTAGAACCGGTGAATAACATCGACACACTGTGGCAGAGCCATGTGATGTAGGTGAGGCTGCATGAGGCGATGACTAAGACTGGGGAATGAGTTAGAAACACGAGACCAGTGGTGATGGCGATGTGGGGGTCAGTGGAGGAGGATGTGGTAGTGAAATAGGAGGATACCGTGGAGGCAGTGCTATATGTGGCATGGGCCAAGCGGAGCAGGCCTATTGGAGCATGCCAGGTAGAGCAGTTCAGGCCCAGTGGGCCGGGTTAAGTTAGGTGGGCCATGTTGGGCTAGGTGGACTAGGCTAGGAACCAGGTCGGCCTTGGGGTCACTGAGATGAAGGCTTTAAAATTGACCGTGGTAGTTGAACATGAGCTACGACATCTTTAGCTTCCATGAGGTGCAATGTCTGAATGACCAACTACGATAGTCAACCATGGCGGTCAACCGTAGTGACCAATCAGGCATGGTCAGTGGACTGAATACACTGGTCAGTCCTCAAATGTGGTTGGTCCGCGCGATAAGTGGACTGACCGCAGCGGTCGACCGTGACAATTGACCACATCAGAAGGTAGTCCTATCGTGGCATTTGGTCCAAAGGCCCCGGTAGTCCTGCTAGAAGTTTTTCTCAAACAAGATTATCTCCTAAATGGAGCATCTAATCTATGAGATATATGTGGCATTGAGACCCTAACATCAATAAGATAAGTGTTGATTTTTTAGTTTGTACTGGTATAGGTTGAGAGCATTCCATTGGTCCTTTTCTCGAGGGTTTAGTACAACATTACATCCACATCACTGAATTGTAATCCCCTATAGAGGTTGAGTCTCATATAGATTATGGTATCCCTCTGCGAGACTGGATTGGGACCCTTAATCACTACTAGTGGAGTATGTGGAATCACGTAACCTCCTTGAGTAGGGCGTTGATCCTCCATCTAGCGGGCTGCATCGGTAGGGTCTGTAGTATCCCCTAGTGTGTCTGGGCATGATCCCCATACATAGCAAGTTGATCCAGATTAGGTATGTGGTATCCCTCGATCAGTTTTGGGCACGATCCATGGGGTCTCTCAGTTAGTTTTGGGCGTGATCCCTCTCTGTGTATCATAGTCTTCCTTGACCAATACGTTTTCTTTGGGTGGGGGCCAAATGAGCTAGACCTCTTCGTTGAGTGTCTTCGATGATAATGTGGCTAGAGGAGCAAGTTCTATTGAAATGAGCATGCTCCGAGAAGAATCCTATGGCTAGTGGTTGGTAATGACCTCCGGATGGCATGGTGTCTCTCTTGAGTATATCTGGATATTCTTGTTATATGTGCTTTAGACCAATACCTATGTAGAGATGACTACACCTTCCTTTTTTGTATTTATTTATGGTTTTGGGGTGTCCTAATGAGTATTGTTATACTAATACCTACATGGGATTTTCCCCACATGCCATTTCCTGTACAGAAGATCGAACTTTTGATAGAGTCATAGGCGGACCAGGGCTAGATGGTTCTTAGCGAGACCATATAGACTGAGGTGTTTTCCTGTAACTTTCAAACAACAGTCCTTGTACCTTCTCTTTCAGGTTGGAATTATATTACAGACTCATTGTATTGAGATTGTATTTGACCCTGTTTACTTTCCAATAATTTTTCTGTCATACTCTATTATGGGGTATTAGATGTATGCATGAATCCTTTTAGTTATTTTACAATTTAGAATTTTGTGGCTTGGATATGTGTGAGTGTGTACAAGTAATTTAGGATAATTCCTCCCATTTGTGGGATATGAGTACTCAATGCTAGTCACCAGAACCTGAACTATTGGAGGTGGGATTGGGGTAGTCATGGAATGAACCCCTTTGGGAAGGGTTGTGACAGAGTGGTATCAAAGGGGTTAGTTCTACTTTAGTACTGGGAGTCTATAAGTTTGGTTTTGGGTAATAATGTTAAGTGTTTTGAGTTTTTATTTTAGGCCAGAGACTCTAGTGTTGGTGTGGAAGATGACATATCCATACACTAAGACTTGGATAACCTGCTTTTTGACTCGATACATGTGAACACTGGTGCATAAAAAAACAATGGTACATGCAACATATAGGAATAGTCATGTTTTCCATATCCTTTTTGAGTTATCTATCCAGATATACTCTTTTGACCATGGTACATCTTGTTTACTTTTAGGATGGATCCATGTAGATATCCATCCAGGATTCCATCACATTTTCATGAGGATGATCCGCCTAGTGAACAAGCGTCAGTACAAGGTCCTATACTAGATATAACACCTTGGGGTTGTTTACCAGCTATATCACCACCTGTCGAGCAAAAAATACTACCAACACTACTAGTTGAGTATGCACGTAGGCTGAGTGGGTTGCTTGAGTTTCAAAGGTAGTGACCTCCTAGGTTTTGGGGTGATCCAGACCCCCAGATAGTTGAGGATTGTCTAGAGAAAGTCAATCATGTTTTCTGCCTTGTGAAGATGCCTACTGACTGGATGACATTCATTAATGTGAGTCTTCTTCAGGGATGTGGGGGTGATGATGGAGTTTGGAGACTCAGTCACATAATGAGACAATTGTATCCTGGAAATACTTCAAGCATCTCTTCAAGTAGGAGTTTTATCCAGCCGCATTATGATCGATTTGCTTAAAGGAGCTTCTGCATCTACAGCAGGGTAGTATGACCATGGTGGAGTATTCCTCAAAGTTTACTGATCTTTCATGATACTCCTTAGATATGGTATAAGACCATTTTTATAGGGCTCAGATCTTCTAGTAGGGATTACTCAAATACATCATGGAATCAGTGGTATACTTTATCATTTTCAACTATTCTGGGGTACTTGAGCGAGCCCTGTTAGTGGATTTTTTTTGAAAGATAAGACACTGGTAGTGTGAGCTAGTAGTGGGAACTAGGTAGCTAAGACTTCGGCAGTAGGTAGATGATGATAGTATCAGGGATCCAAGTGGGTTAGGTGCATTAGGGGGTGATCCCAGGACTCAGGGACAATGGTCCATGAATCCTAGGGTGGTTCAAGTTGTCCAATGGATAGACGATGTTACTCAAGCGACTGTCTGAGACATCTAGAATGAGATTTCCTGACCCGTCGTACAAATGATCGGGAGACAGACAAGGGACTTCCAAGTTAGATACAACGATAGGATCAGGGTGGTCCATAGGGAAGATTATGTGTTAGAGGTGTAATCATGGAAACAAAATGTGGTAAGAGGTTTAACCTATTTCCACCACCACCCCTAGGTGGTCCACGCCAGGCTTAGGGAGCTAGTGGGAAAGGATGAGGCCAGTTACAGGTGATAGAGGCTTATAACCCTGGGGATCTAGGGATGATATGAGGTACGATCTATGTATTTTCCACCTTAGATGTAGTTTTGATAGATACACATGATAGTCATTCCTTTCTTATGATGGACCTTGTTCAAGGTTTGATTATTTCACTTGAACTGTTGACTCAACTCTTATGCTTGGAGACTCCTACTAAAGGAGACTCAATGATCACACACTAGTGTCGATAGTGTGAACTCACTCTTGGAGGTGAGAGTTTTGGTTGGGATCTCTTGGTAGCAGCGTCAATGCCTTATAATTCCATTCTTGGTATGGACTGATTATCCATAGTTCATGATCAGATTGAGTGTTTTAGGTACAGAGTGTAGTGTGTCCATAGTTATGGAACCATGTTTTCCTTTTATTGTGAAATGGAAACCTAGGCAGTGTAGGATGGAATCACACATAGGGGAGTGTAGAGGATTACTCATATGTTGGAAAGCCTCACTCTCAGTGTAGTGGATGATATGAGTCCTCAATTTCCTACAGTGGCAATGGAGTATGAGGATGTCATTCCTGAAGATGTTCCAATTTTACCTTCCTAGAGGAAGATAGACTTATGTATTGATCTATACCCCAATATGACAACGATATCTACACCTATATATTAGATGGATTCCACAGAGTTTCATGAGTAGAGGGTGTAGTTGGAGGACTTTTAGAGGATTGTGAGACCCATTGTTTCACCCTGGGCAACCCGAGTTTTATTTGAAAAGAAGGCATATGAGAGCTTTAGGTTACGTGTGGACTATCGATTCTTAAACCAGGTGACCGTGAAAAACAAGTATCTACTACAGAGGATCAATGACCTATTTGATCAATTGAAAGGGTAAATACAGTTCTCAAAGATTGATAACAGACCAAGATATCAATAGATCTGAGTACAGAATGAGGATATACCAAAGATGGCCTTCAGATGTCATTATGGTCACTATGAGTACTTGGTGATTCCATTTGAAATAACAAACACCCCAACAGTGTTCATGGGACTCATGAACTAGATATTTCAGCCTTACTTAGACCAGTTCATGGTGGTATTCATCAATGACATCCTAGTGTATTTAGAATCCAAGGAGGATCATGAGAGACACTTGAGGATGGTCTTGGAAGCACTCTAAGAGAAGCAGATTTACGAAAATCTCTCGAAGTGCTATTTTTGGATATGAGAGGTCCATTTTCTAGGACACATCATCTTAGAGGCTGGAGTGGAAGTGGATCTGGAGAAGGTTGAGGCAGTTCTTACTTAGGATCCACCCAAGAGTGTTACTGAAGTATGAAGTTTCATTCGTTTGGTAGGATATTATCAGGGGTTTGTACCTGAATTCTCTAGAGTGGAATAATCCTTGACATCTTTGACATGAAAGGGTCACCCTTTCATGTGTAAAAAAAGTGTCAGTAGTTCTTTCAAGAGCTGAGGCAGAGATTGAAGAGTTCTCTCATCTTGATGTTATAGGAGTAAGGCGTTGATTATGTGGTGTTTTGTGATGCATCATGGACTATGATTTGTTTTTCCAGATGTAGAGGAAAGCGATGATTTCCTATGTTTCACATCAGTTGAGACCACATGATTAGAACTATATGACCAATGATCTTGAGTTAGCAGTAGTAGTCTTCGCGTTGATGATGTGGTGACACTACCTAATGGGTGAGCATTTTATCATCTACTATACTCACAAAAGTCTCTAGTATATATTATATTATAAGGATTTGAACTTGATAAAGAGAAATTTTCTATAGTTCCTTCATGACTAAAATTTTTTGATTGTCTATACTCTTATCAAGGGGAACATGCTGGGAGATTCTCTTAGTAGGAGATCTGGTTTGGTGTTGTTGAACTAGGAATCAGAGAAATTTGGCTCATTGTAGTTATTCTTTATGGATGAAGATGAAGAATATTACCTATAGTTGATGGTTTTTATCACGACACTCTTATAGTGAGTCAAGGAGGCACATCTTGGGGATACTTACTATGAGACCATACATGCTCAACTGTCTATAGGGAAGACTCGTGATGAATATTTGAAAGGCAGGGAGCACGTCATTCTTTTCAGATGATTCACAGTAGTACTAGTGTCATTGTGGGAGGAGGTTCTAAGGTAGTTTCATAAATGACCTTTAGTGGTGAATTGAGGCGTGGAAATGATGTACTAGGACCTCCGATGTCAGTTTTAGTGTCCAAGGATGAAGAAAAAAGTTGCAGAGTTTGTTTCTTGTTGGCTTACTTGTCAACAAGTGAAGGCCGAGCACTAGGTTCCATCGAGTTTAGCTCAACACCTTGAGGTTCTAGAATGGAAGTGGGATGGAATATCAATGGAATTCATTATGGGTTTACTACATACATATAGGGGACATGATTCCATCTAGGTTATCGTTGAATGAATCACCAAGTTGGCCAACTTCCTAGCTATCTGAGAGTAGAGTTCAAGAGGGAACTTGGAGCACCTCTATATACAGGAGATATTTCGACTCCATGGATTCCCATTGATGATAATTTCTAATCATGATTCTCAATTGACATCTTGTTTGTGGAAGGGATTACAAGAGGAGTTTGGGACCCAACTATGCTTGAGCATAGTGTTTCACCCACAGATAGATGACCAGAATGAGTAGACCATTCAAGTTTTGGAGGACATATTGATGGCTTTCAAGTTAGACTTTGGACATAGTTGGGAGGATCACCTAACATTTGTGGAGTTTATATATAACAACAACTATGATTCCACCATTGGTATGGCACCATTAGTGACCTTTAATGGGTGTCCCTTCAGGTCACCACTTTGCTAGATTGACCTAGGAGAGTCAGCACTCATGGGCCTAAAGTTGGTGAAAGCTACTATATAGAAGGTGATTATAGTCCATGAGAGGTTGAAGACTATACAGAGCGGAAAAAAGTCTTATGCTGATAGGCATCAGAGGCCTTTGGAGTTTGAGGAAGGAGACAATGTTTCATTTGGGTTTCACCTCGATGGGGATTATAGAGATTTTTCAAGGGTGATAAGCTATCTATAAGGTTCACCGACCCTTTCCAGATACTTCAAATAGTTGGTGAAGTGGTGTACTGCTTGGATCTACCACCACAGTTAGATTGGGCACACAATGTCTTCCACGTGTCACAAATAAGGAGATATGTTCATGACCCATTGCATGTCATCGACTGGGGTGAGTTAGATGTTTTGGATGGAGTGACGTTTTCTAAGTTCCTGGTGGAGATCAAAGATTGGTTGTAGAGAATCCTTTGTGGGAAACCAATTCCTTTGGTGCATGTCTGGTGGAAACCTATGAATCTATAGGAGAGAACATGGGAGAGGGAGGCTCAAATTTGTGATCAATACCCTCATCTATTTGAGTAGCCCTTGTTTTTGTTTTTTGAGGGTCCAAGGTGGTGAGAATGTAACATCTTAGATTTTTTGTGCATTATTTTTAGATTTTATATGGATTGATTTTGAGACCAAGTGCTGAGACAACGTGCGATTCTAAGGCTTGGTGTGCCTAGAACAAATGTTTAAAAAATATTAAAATATTTAATAGCATTCTCAGATAGTTTTCCTAAAAAAGAGGAATAACTCTTAAATGGTTGTTCAGATCATAAATCCTAGGGCACCGTTGAGTTAAGAATAGCGGCTTTACCCTAGGTGTGACCAAAATTTAGTCGGCACTGGTTGTTTTTGGAAAAATCTATTAGGGATGTAAAAAGTATAAAATAATTTATAAAAAAATAAATTCATCACCATAATGAATTTTTAATTTAAAGGTATCGTTATGCATAAATACTAGGGTTTTATGCATAACCCTAGGGATACTGGAGAATCACTAGAGATATTTTTGGCGAAACCTCTCAAGAAAATGACAATAGATCGAGGATCGACGATGAAGAAACAATCATTATTCATCAATGATCGATCCAAATCAAGGTAATATGATTTTTTTAATATTCTTCCCCATTCTTGATTCCTGCAATGAGCAATGACTAATCCATGAACAGATTAGCTCGTGGATTGATCGTATTTGTGGGATGAGTTTATTTGTGGGATTATAGGGAATTAATTGATGTGGTTTTCTAACCCGAATTCCCCAATATTTATCGTTGGACAAGAATACTTTTAAAATTATGATTAAAACATTCATTCTTGTGATTTTCTCCCTCCATTCTTTGCGTTATTCACCATTGGAAACCCATGATTCCCATCTCGACATTTCCAGGTGGTTCCGAGCATGATCAGACCCTCGTATTCAAGGAGAATCAACAACCAAGGTCAGATATGTGTATATTGGGACCTAATAAGCTTAGATATATGACCATTTAGTTTTTTGAGCATCAAAGGAGGTGCAGTTGTCCGCGGAAGGGACCACTGGTGACTGGAAGTTAACGGTGGCACGCAATGGTAGAGCTGTATGTGACGGTTTCAACCAGCGGTAGCCGCGACCATGGCCATGTGAGATGGTGATGAAGATGGGGGCATGCATCTACAGTGACTAGGGATCAGTGGTTGTAGTGACATAGGGGCCGGTGGAGGTGGACATGGTGGCGACCGACAGAGGCAATGCCACTTGGGGCGCGAGCCGAGCAGAGCATGCCTAGTGGAGTAGGCTTGGTAGAGAAGGTTGGGCCAACATGGGTTGGGCTTGGTGTGTTGGGTTAGTCCAAGAATCAGATTAGACCCAGGTCACCAAGAAAAAGGATTTACGATCACCGGTTTGTGTGGTAAGTTGATAGATCGCGGTGGTAGGTGGACCTACCACGACGATAGGTCTGCAGGCCTCGGTAGGCCTGCAGGCTATTTCGCTCAAATCAGTTTATATCCTAAATAAATCTTTCAATCGATGATCCATCTACAAAATTGAGACCATAACATTGAGATGGAATTTTTGAGATAAGTGGTGAGTTTTTAGTTTATACCAGTATAGGTTGAGAGCATTTCCTTGGTCCTTTACACAAGGGTTCAGTACAAAATTACATACAAATCACTAGATTGTAATCTTCTATGGAGGTCAAGTCTCAGACAGAGTATGACATCCCTCCCTGAGACTGGAGTGCGATCCATTATCACCTCTAGTGGAGTTTATGGAATCACTTAACCTCCTTGAGAATTACTCTGATCCTCTATCTATCAGGCCACATCGGTAGGGTCTGTGGTATCTCCCAGTGTGTCTGGGAATGATCCCCTACATAGTGGGTTGATTCATATTGGGTACGTGTTATTCCCCAGTTAGTTCTAGGCATGATCCATGGCGTCCCCCAGTCATTTTTGGGTGTGAGCCCCTCTCGGTGTATCAAAGTCTTCCTTGACTAATGCGTTCTATTTGGGTGGGGCCCAAATGAGCTAGACCTCTTCATCACGTGTCTCTGATGATAATGGGGTTCAAGGAGTGAGTTCTCTAAGAACAAGCATGATTCAAGTAAAATCCTATGGTTGGTAGTTGGTTATGACCACATGATGGCATGGTGTATCTCTTAAGAATTTATGGATATTCTTGTTATATGTGCTTTAGACACATACCTGTATAGAGTTGACTAAACCTTAATGTTTCTTTATTTATTTATGGTTTCAGGGTGTCCTACTAAGTATTGTTATACTAAACCCTACATGGTATTTTCCCAAACATGTCATGTCTTGTGTATATGATCAAACTTTTGATGGAGTTGTGGGTAGACCAGGACCAGATGATGCTTAGTGAGACTGGACAGACTGAGGTGTGTTCCTAAAACTTTCAGACAGAATTCCCCATACCTTTACTTTCAAGTTGTACTTGTGTTACAGACTCTTTATGGTGGGAATTTATTTGGACCAGTTTACATTTTAGTACTTTTATTATCATAATCTATTATGGGATCTTAGATGTATTCATGCATCCTTTTAGTTCTTTTACACTTAAACATTTTGTGGCTTGGGGATGTGTGTGTGTTTATAGGTACTTTCAGCTAATGCCTCCCATTTGTGGGATATGAATACTCGGTGCTAGTCACTAGCCCCTGACCTATTGGAAGTGGGATTGGGTTAGTCATGACATGAGCCCCTATGGGTTGGGTCGTGATAGTAGGTCCATCTTCTCGATTCTACTCATGAGTTGGTAGGATCTGAGGGTCTTCTTGAATGTAATTATCTTGAGGTTGATTTACATAAAAAACTTTGACTTCCTCCACTTCTTGATCTTATTTTTATTCATTCTAACCTGTATCTTGATTAGAAACTATTATTATGTTGTTAATAATATAATTTAAAGTTCAAATGACTTGAGAAATTTTAGTTTTCAATTCTCCATGTTCACTAAGATCAGCCTAGTTATAATCCATTTTTTCCATAACTTCAACAAGCTATGTGAGTACTACTGATAGTATTTCTTATGAGTAATGATTATCCTAGATCATCCTTGGTAGTTTTTAATATTGGGGTATCTTCCACAAGTTTGATGATATGTGTATCTCCACTGTTGATATTGGAATTCATCATATTCGAAAGAATATGAATCATCCCACCAAATCTCTTGACGTGACCACCCTTTAGAATTCAGTGCTACTCATGTGTTTGGATAATTTTGATATGTGAAGTATTCCAATGGTAGGGAATATTAATGGTTCGTCTAAAAACTCATCCTACACACCAATAAAAACTACCACAAGTTTATTATAAAAATAATAAAAAATGAAATAAAAAACAAATACCTAAACTAAAATCAGTAAACAGAATTGGGATAAGAAAAGTCTTTGACTAAAGAAATTTGTCTTGAGTTATCTGTAATGATCTAATGCTCCCAAAAAATAGCTCTAAAATTTGATACATCTAGAAGATTTCATTAAATCCTCCAAAAAAATCAAATTACAAATTTATAATTTTCCTGAACCGAACTAACTATAAATGCATAGTAAATTGGATGTACGAGGTCAATCCCACAGAGAGTGGGAAACATAATGATGAGTTTCGACCAATGGTCAGGTCATCCCAATTTTATTTTGATTTTATTAAACCAATGATGTAAATTAAATAATTAAAATACAAGAATAATGATATAAAATGTATAAGATAGAGGGAAAATGGTCAATTTCAGGGTTTAGGCAAACGGGTTATCCTAAATCTAGATTGGGATAGACCTATGGATTAGGCTGCAAAGCTATGCAAAGGTTAGTAATTGATCTTGGTCCAACCAATTGGATTTACCTTAGATAGAAACTACTCAATTTTCTAGATTAATTTATAACTAAAGCACATGAATCTTGTATTCTAGGTAGAAAGAATCATAGACTATTTCTCTTATCCTAATCAACTCCAACCTGGTCATGGTTATTCAATTACACCTATGATGGTAAGGGTAGATACAATCGAATGATATTGAAAATTGTTTTAAACCTATTTACTATCCATAGGGTTACCTTGTTTTTATTTTATATATTATTTATGTCAAATCCACCCCTACTCTTGACCCCTATGGATTTATCCAATCATCATTGGGTGATCACCAATAACTAATAAACCATATTCTATATGGAAGACATCAAAAGAGAAAAAAATGAGAAAGAAAGAAAAGAAATTAAACTAGAATTAAATTAATGAGAAAAATAACATTAAATCAAAGATATAAAAATAAAAGAAAAGAAAAATAGAAACCTATCTATGAAGAACTCAGAGTTAGAACTCTACAGATGCCTCCCAATAGTCTATCCTCTCTATGATTGTAATGTAATGTTCAATCTATTAACAAAACCCATTATTTATAAGCTTGGATCTCATATTTTTCATCCCATGGACACACTAATACTAAATGAATATTTTTTTGGTCAATCCCATGGGGCCCCATCGATAGATACATAAAAAATCATACTTTTTTGGGTATGTCTGAGGTTTATACAATGTGTAATGTTTATATGATGTGAAATGTATATGGATGAATTTTTATGGTTTTACACTTCATTATTATTAATTATTTCACCTGTTGTATACTTTACACATTGTGTATATGATATACGATGTGAAACATGTGTTTAATGTGTCATAAAAATATTTTTTTTTCTTGTTCTTTAGTTTTGAGCCTCCTAAGAATCCCTTGATCATCCAACATAATGGGTTTAATGGCTTGGATTTTCCATGTATTATTTTTGAATATTTTATGGATTATTTTTGAGACCAGGAATAGATATGACATGCGATTTTGAGACATGGTGTTCCTGGAATAAATGTTTGAAACATATTAAACATATTAAATATATTAAATATCACACATGTGGAGTTTTCCTTAAAAAGTAGAATAAATTATAAAACAAGGACCAAATGAGAAATCTGAGGGAACCATTAGAACATGGGGTTTACCCTAGGTGCAACATAACCTTGGTCGGTGTAGTGAGTTTTTAGAAAATTCCTTACGGGCATGAAATGGATAAAATAATTAAATAAATTATTTTATTTTTATTTTGTTGATGTAGTGACTAATATGTATTTTAATATAATATTATGATGGGATTACAGAGTTATCCACATAACCTAGGATCCATTGGATAACCCTTGGTGCAAGTATTGGATGACCTCTCCTAGATGAAATTTTCCTAGATCATGGATCGGTGATCGACATACAACTGAATTGAAGGATCTCACCAATGAAAATTAATACACTTCATTCTTCATTAGCGATCGATCCAAATCAAGGTAGAATGTTTGTTGTGTTTGGATTCCTTCCCCATTCTTAATTTCTAAGATGAACACTGATCGATCAACAAATAGATTTATCCGCAGATTAGTCATTTGCGAGATGGAATTTATCATGAAGACTCTATCAAGAGAATTTCTTTGTGATTATTTATTATTATATTATCATTCTAATGATGATATATTGAGTCCAATAAAAACAATGGATGAGGTTTATTCCTCATGTTTGTGGTTGTGTATTTCTTCCCTTTCACTTCGTTCATCGTGGGCATTCTTCATTTGGACCTCTATTCGACATACCCAGAGGAATCGATCGTTTCACACCCATTTCTAGGTGAAACAATCCGATGTTGTAGATATAGGATCAAAATGACATGGAGGTTGTGTGAAAATGGGATTGATAACGGATCAGATGGGTTTTGATACCCAATTTCATGTATTTTAGTATGCAATGAAGAATGATTAATGAGACCATTTTCTGAGTAGATTGAAGGGCCAAAATATGGTGAAGGACCATGGTGAGGTTTGATCGAGGTAGATCCTTAATTTCCAGTTTGATTGGAGCTGAAATCTGAGGTCTTGGTGGTGTGGACACATGAAAAAGGGAGAACCAATGTTTATGAAAAAACATGAACCACATAGTGTGTAATCTAGGATTACACAACATGTGGGTCTCTACCAATAGTGTCTAGGGTTTTGAGAGAATGTTAAGGATCACACTGCATGTGACTCTATCACACGATATGTGACCTTATCACATAGCATGTGACCCCTCCTTGGTGGCTTGTCATGTACCTCATAGGGTACAAAGATATGGGTTGGAGTAAACATGCATGAAAAACAGTGCACTCCCATATGTACACGGATTGGCCTCATGTACACAGCCAGAACCATGTACTAGTACACTAGAAGAGTACATGAGATAACTGCATGCCATTTACTATTACACAGACACAAACATGAGACATGGGTCATTTACATGGGTAAGACCCATGGTCAAAGGGACATGACTTCTACCCTTACTACACACCATAGACTCCTTGAATGTTTTCTTGGACCCCTTTTCCTCTATATCTTGGACAAGTTTTATTATATTGAATTACCCATATCCATTCCCCAATGGTTAGTATAGAACCACCTTCAACACATAGGACGACGATCCCTTCAGTATGACTTCTTTGATAGAGTTATTGGAATCTATCCATGAGGTCGGAGTGAGATACTCTATTCATCTTTGTGCCCTAGGAAGAGTTATTTGTATCTTCATGAACAATACTATGCGATCACCGATCCTATACTTAGTAGGTTAATCCAGATTGGGTTGTTAGTATATCCCATGTCCTTGAGTGTGATCCTCATCTATGTATTGTATCTCTTTGTACTATCAGCATATACTTATAATGGTGAGACCTGATTAGAATTTCCCCTCGGATGGACATCATCAGTTATTTTAGAATCAAAAGTGTGTTCTATCTATTGAGTGTTATGTGAAACCATCGAGCTCGAATCCTAGGCTAGAAGTATGGTTGTGACTTACCTTTATACTGTGTGTCTTGTTGAGTATATCTAGATATTATTATTATATGCGTTGTAGAAATATACCTGTGTATAGATTACTATATTATTTTGTTTCTTTATTTGTGTTTTTGGGGTGTCCTACTGAGTATTGATATACTCTCCCTTGAACGGGATTTGCATGCATGTGTCGTGTCTTGTATAAATGATCTACATTTTAAAGGAGTCATAGAATGACTAGGATGAGACTTTATTAGTGACACTGGAAATATTGAGGTGTCTTTTGTGGTATCATGACAATAGTCCAAGTTTTACTTTCAAGTTGGACTTATTTTCAGACTTTTTATGGTGGTCTTGTATTTGGACATATTTACTTTCCTTTAATTTCCGTCGTACTTTGGTTGTGGGATTTAGATGTATGCATGTATGGTTGTTAAGTTGTTTTTACATTTCCTCATTGTATAGGTTTGGAGATGTTTGTGTGTGAAAAAGTACTTAGGCTAATACCTCCCATGTTAGTGATATACCTATTCAGTACTAGTCTCCACCCCCAACCTATTAGAGGCGGGCTTGGGGAGTCGCATCACAGGCCCCTTTAGGACTGTTTGTGATAGAGTGGTATTAAAGGAGTTAGTTCTACCTTAGGATAGAAGTCTATGAGATTGGTTTTAGGAAATAGTGTTTAGTGTTTCGAGTTTGGATTACAGGATAAAGACTCCAGTGTTGGTTTAATGGATGATGTATCCATACACCAGGACTCTGATCACTTGCTTTTCAACTCAGTACCTGAGAAAAATGGTTACAGGGAAACAATGGTACATGAATCATATAGAAATGGGTTGTGTTTTCCATTTCCTTCTTGAGTGAGCTCTCCAGATATACTCATTGACTATGGTACATCTTGTTTACTTTCTGGATTCCTTATGAATGGTCTCCTTAGTGATGAGGTGTAAATATAGGGACCGGTTCTAAAGATGTCACCTCCAGGTGGTGCATCAGTTGTACCACCACATGTAGAGAATCACATGGTACCCATAGTACTGGAAGATGAGGTACATAGTCTGAGTGCACTTCATGAGTTTCAATTAAAGATACCCCTAAGGTTCTAAGTTGAGACTAAACCATAGGTGGTTGAGGAATTTCTTGAGGTGGTGAATTGAGTTTTCCATCTAGTGAGGACACCAACAAATTAGATGGTGGTCCTAGAGGAGATCATTCTTAATGGATCAATGAGATGATGATAGGTGTTAGTAACCCAGTCTTATGATGAGGCATCTCTATTATGGTCAGAGTTTGAGTTCATTTTCAAATAGGAGTTCTCTTTGGATACACTGAGGGATATACGTATCCAGGAGCTTCTGCAGCTCTAGTAGATAATCATGACAGTGGATGATTATTAATTGAGGTTTACCAAACTCTCTAGGTACTCTATGGATATGGTTTGTGATGGATTAGACCTTAGCGCAAGGGTTGTGTAGATATATTCGAGCTAGTTTTATCCTTCTTTACATTCCTACCTATGATGGGGAGATAGATCAAGCTTTGGTGGTTGATATTTTCTTGGATGAGCTAACACAACTAGTGGTTGATGGTAGTGGGCATATAGAAGCGGAGACCTTGGAAGAAAGTAGATGACATCAGTTCTAGTGACCAGAACATGTAATAAGTTTCAATAGGAGGTTCTAGGATTTAGGGTCAGTGGTTCAGGGCTCTCAGGATGGATCCAGTCAAACTAGAGAGAGGTGGCGCTACTTGTGTGATAACAGGGGACATCTTACACAAGATTGTCTGACCCACCATACAACTAACAGAGAGACCATGGATGGGCCTCCAAGGTAGATACAATAGTATGAAGAGATATGTATGAAGGGAGTAAGACATGGAAGAGGAGTTGTTAGAGAAGAATAAAGTGGTATATTCTTTGACTTCTTACCACCACCACCCCTAGGTGGTCCACGTTAGGCTTAGGGATATTGAAGACTATGGGGGGACAACTGCAGGTGGTCAAGGCTTACAAACCAAAGGCTCCGAGAATGATTTGAGATATGATATACATATTTTCTACGTTATATGAAGTACTGATAGACATATTTTCTAGTTATTCCTTTCTTTCCACATAAATTGTTCGAACCTTAGTGATTCTTGTTGAGCCCTTGGCTCGACCATTGCTCTTGGAGACTCCTAGACGACTCAGTGATCACACAATTGTTTTGATAGTGTGACTTGAATCTCTAATGTGAGAGTTTCTATTGGAATATATTTGTAGTATCGATTAATCCTTACAACATCATCTTAGGTATGGAATGTTTATCTATGGTTCATGACGATATTGACTATTTTAGGTGGAGGATATGGTGTGTCTATAGTGATGGAACCAAGTTTTCCTTTGTGGGTGAAAAGGAAACCCAGACATCATAAGATGAACTCATGTATAGGATTGTGTGACCAATTACTCATTAGTTGGATAGCTTGACCGTTGGTAAAATGGATGTTATGAGTTCCTAGATTCCAACAGTGTTGGTGGAGTATAAGGATGTATTCCCTGAGGATGTTCTAGGTTTACCTCCCCAATAAGAGATTGACTTTTTCATTGATCTAAACCTTGAAAAAATTCCAATATCTACACCATCATATTGGATTTCTCCCACATAGATTAATTAGATGAGGGTACATTTGGAGGACTTGTAGATAAAGAGATTTGTTATACCCAGTGTTTCAATCTGGGAAGCCCCTATTTTTTTACCAAGAAGGAAGATGGGGGATTGAGGTTATATGTGGACTACCAGTTCTTGAACTATGTGACTGTGAAGAACATATATCCACTAACAAGGATCAATGAACTCTTTGATCAATTGATAGGGGAATGATGGTTCTCTAAGGTTGACCTTAGATCATGATATAACCATTTGCGGGTACGAGATGAGGATATACTGATGATAACATTCAGATATCTCTACAGTCACTAAGAGTACTTGGTGATGCCCATTTGCATGGAAAATTCCTCATAAGTGATCATAGTAATCATGAACCAGATCTTTCATCCTTTCTTAGACTAGTTTTTGATAGTATTAATTGATGATATCTTTGTGTACTTATATTTAGAGGAGGAGCATGCGATACACTTGATGGTGGTTCTAGACGTAGTTCAAGAGCATCATCTTTACAAAAATCTCTCAAAGTGTCAGTTCTTGATTTAGGAAGTCCACTTTATGGGACACATTATCTCATTAGATGGAGTGGCAGTGGACCCAGCCAAGGTTGAGGAAGTGTTATCTTGGGAACCACCCAAGATTATGATGGAGGTGCATAGATTCCTTAGGTTGGCATGCTATTACTTTAGATTTATTCATGATTTCTCCAAGATTTCAACACCCATGAAAACTTTTAACCAAAAGGGGAATCCTTTCTTGTTTACAAAAAGGTAATAACAACCTTTTCAATAGCTGAGGTAGAGTTTGATAAGAGTTACAATATTGATATTTCCAGAGGAGGGTGTTGAGTATATAGTGTTTTGTAATGAACCAAGAACTAGGCTTGGTTGTGTTCTAATAAAGAGGTAGGTGGTGATTGACTATGATTCATGTTAGTTGAGACCACATGTGTATAACTAAATGACCCATGATCTTGAGTTAACAGTGTTAGTATTCTTACTAAAGATGTGGTGGAACTACTTAATGGGAGATCATTTTATCATCTATTCTAATCATAAGAGTCTTAAGTATATATTCTATCAGAATAATCTTAACTTTAGATAGAGGAAATGGCTAGAGTTACTTTATGATTATAACTTTTATATCATCTGTACTCCCAGGAAGGGGAGCATAGTAACAAAATCTCTCAGTAGTAGATCTTGTTCTCCAATACTGAATGAGGCATCAAAGTATTTGGCCTCATTGAAGTTATCCTTTGTGCATGGAGATGGAGAATATTAACTTTAGTTTATGGTTGTAACCCCTCATATCTTTTAATGAGTTAGGGAGGCACAAATTTTGGATGCTGACTATGAGAACCTACATACTCAGATATCCACCATACATATGCTCTTGATGGATTTTCTGAAGGTGGGGAGCATTCCATTAATTTCAAAGGTTTCATGATGATACCAATGACATTTTAGGAGGATGTTATAAGAGTGTATCATAAATATACTTTGGTGGTACATCCAAGTGTGGAAAATATGTTCTAGGTCCTCTGACATTAGTTTTATAGGCCTGGGATAAATAAAGGAGTTGAAGAGTTTGTTTATCGATTCCTTAATTGTATGAAGGCGAATGATGAGAATAGAGTTCCACTGGGTTTAGCTCGACCCCTTAAGGTGACAGAGTGAAAGTGGGGTTGGATATCCATGTAATTCATGATATTATTACCACTTACATTCAGGGGACATGATTATATCTGGGAGATTGTATACTGACTCACCAAGTTATCCCATTTCTTAGCTATATGAGAGAAGAGTTTAGAAGAAATCTTAGGGTGCCTATACATACAGGAGATAGTCCGACTCCATGGATTTCCATCTAAAATAGTTTTTGATCATGATGATCGATTCACACCCCAGTTATGTAATGGATTTCATGAGGCATTTGTAACTCAATTACTCTTGAGCATAGGATTCCACCCCCAAACTGATGACCAAACAAAGAAGACCATTTAGGTTTTTGGGGACATTCCATATACTTTCATGTTGGACTTTGTCCATAGTCGGTAGGATCACATACCACCCATGGAGGTTGTGTACAATAATAGCTACCATTATAAATTTGTTATGAAACTATTTGAGGCTTTGTACAAGTGACCCCACATGTCACCACTTTGCTGGATTAACATAGGAGAGTCGACACTCATGGGACTAGAGTTGGTGTGAGAAACTACCAAGAAGGTAAAAATCATCTAGGAGTGAATGAGGGATTCACATATCATTCATATATATTATACGGATAGATAACATAGGCCTTTAGATTTATAGTAGGGAGACCAAGTGTTTCTATGGGTTTTACCTCGATGTGGATTACAGATATTTGTTCAGGGTGAAAAAATATATCCATGATTCATTGGACCTTTTTATATACTACATATAATTGGAAATATTTTAGACCGCTTAACTCTACCACCATAGTTAGACGGGTACATAATGTCTTCCACGTTTTGTAGCTAAGGTGGTACATGCATGACACATCTCACATTATCTACTGGGGTGAGATAGACATTGAGGATCAAGCAAACTTTGATGAGTACCCAATAGGGATTAAAGATTGGTAGGAGAGGATCATCTGTGGGTGAGAGATTTCATTAGTTCATGTCCAATGTCAGCACGAGAATCTTCATGAAAGAACCCAAGTGCGGTAGGATCAGATTCATGCTCTGTACCCAAATCCCTTTTTATAACCCTTGTTTTTGATTTTTAGAATGTAAATCCCCAAGTTGGGAATATTTTAATGACTAATATTTTCCATGTATTATTTTTTGATATTGTATGGATTATTTTTGAGATCAGATTCTAAGACAACATGTGGTTCTGAGACTTGGTGTGCCTAAAATAAATGTTTAAAATATATTAAATTTATTAAATAGTATGTGTACGAATATTTCTTGAATAAGTGGAATAAATTCTAAATGTTGGTTTGTATTAGAAATCTAAGTACACAGTTGGGTTCAAAATACAGAGTTTACCCTGGGCATGATATAACATTGGTCATTGTGGGGTGTTTGTGGAAAAGTCGTCATGGGTGTTAAATGGATAAAATAATTAAATAAATTACTTTATTTTTATTTCATTGATGAATTGAATGACATGTCTTTAAATAGACTATTGTGATGAGATTCTAGGGTTATCTGTATAACCCTGGTATTTTTGGAGAACACTTGGAGAGAGCGTTTGAGGATCTCTCTCATAAAAAAATCCATTGGATTTTGGATTAGTGATCCACATGAAATGGAATTGAATGGTCTAACTAATGAAAATGACTCCTCTTTTTTCTTCACCAGCGATTGACCCAAATCAAGGTAGGATTTTTTTTGTATTTGGATTATTTCCCCATTCTTAATTTTGATGATAAACAAAGATCAATCAACAAATATATTGATATGTGGATTAGTAGTTTGCAGGATGAGATTTATTATGGGGGCTTTATGAGGAGAATTTCCATGTGATTATTGATTCTTTTCTTGTCGTTATAATGGAGATGGATTGAGGCCAACACGAACATTGGCTGAGGTTCATTCCTCATGTTTTTAGTTGTGCATTTATTCCATTTTTATTCATTCATCGCATGTGTTATTTAATTTGACCATGGTTATACATACCCCAAGAATCTATCATTGCACACTAATTTCTTGGTGTAATGATTTGATGTTGTGGATTTGGGATCAGTATGACACAAAAAATGGTGTGACGACGGGATCAGCGACAGATCAAATTGTTTTTGATACTTGATTTTTCATCCTTTGGCATACAGTGAATAATGATGAAAATGCCAATTTTTTGAGTGAATTGAAGGGTTGTAATATGGTGATCGACCATGGTGAGGTTCTCCCGAGGTAGATCCTTGATTTCTAGTTTGATTGGAGCCGAAATATAAGGTGGTGGTGGCACATACATTCTCAGAAGAAAGAAACTGTGTTTCTAAAAAAACATGAACCAAATGGTGTGTAATACATTATTACACAAAATGTGGGTCCCATATATTAGTTTCTAGGGTTTTGGGAGAAAATTAAGGATCACAAAACATGTGAACCTATCACATGACGTGTGACCTCTCCCCAGTGGCTCAACTTGTACCTACGAGGGTACACATGCACATGATAGAGTACACAGGCATGGGAACGCTATGTACTCCCACACAGACACGACTTGAATTGATGTACATGGGAATACCCATGTGCTGGTACATGCTCAGATAAACGGGCTAGCTACACACCGTGTACAATTAGATGGACACAGACACAAGATAAAGGCCATTTACAGGGGAAAGACCTAGGGTCGATGGGACATGGTGCGCCCCCTACTACATGATGTGTACTCCTTAAATGTTGTCTTAGATCCATTTTCCTCTCAATCTTGGACATGTTCATTAGGGTGCATTCCTTATATCCATTCCCTAAGGGTTAGTATGGAATCACCTCCTACACATAGGAAAATAATCCCTTCAGTAGGACTTCTTGGATAGAGTTTTTGGAATCGCTATGTGAGGCTGGAGTGAAATCCACTATTCATCTCCATGCCCTAGGTGGAGTTATTAGTATCATTGTGATCAATGTTACATGGTCACCAATCATCTAATTAGTAGGTTAATCCAGATTTAGTTTATTGGTATAACCCATGGCCTTGGGTTTGATCCTCATCTGTGTATCATATCTATTTGGACTATCAATGTGTAACTCTAATGGTGAGACCTGATAGGCATTTCCCCTCATATGGACATCATCAGTTATTTTAGACATATGAGTGTGTTCTCCTAGACAAGTTCTATGTAGAACCTTCGATCTAGAATCCTATGATGGAATTATGGTTGTGACTTACCTTTAGACCATGTTTCATGTTGAGTATATCTGTCTAATATTGTTATATGTATTGTATACATATACCTATGTATATCTTATTATTTTATTTTTTTTGTATGATTTGTGGTTTTATGATGTCCTAATGAGTATTGTTATACTCACCCCTGCACAAAATTTTCTCACACAAGTCATGTATTGTAAATATAATCGAACTATTGATATAGTCCTAGACACACTAAGACCATGCAGTTATTAGTGAGACCAGACAAACTGAGGTGTGTTATTGTGGTATCTTGATAGAAGTATAAGTTTTAATTTCAGTTTGGAGTTGTTTTTATACTCTTTTGTGGTGGGATTGTATTTGGACATGTTTACTTTTCTTTACTTCTTATCATACTCTAGTTGTGGGATTTAGATGTATGCATGCATGGTTGTTCAGTTGTTCTAAAATTTTAGCATTGTATGGGATTGTAGATGTGTGTGTGTGTGTATAGGTACCTAGGCTAAGGCCTCCCATGTTAGTGATATTACTACTCAACACAAGTATCCATCCCATGGCCTATTGGTGGCGGCCTTGGGGAGTTGCGACATGGGCCCCTTTGAGACAATTCATGATAGTGGGAAATATTCATTCAATGGAAGTCTTGGACTCTTTGTCTTCAATAATCAATCACATCTTAAATAATCATTTTTCATTGTCACATCGAGTTGTTTCATGGATTGGTGTGAAGTGTCTTTATATTCCTCAATTTCCACATCTTCCTTAACATTTCTCTAAATGTGATCCCAACATAAGTATACACAATATATCAATATCTTTCATGAAAATCAACTTTAATCAATTAATATTCAATGAATTCACATAAAAAAACCCACAAATATATAGATATAAAATAGAGATATCAAATTCAAATGACCATCCAATAAATGAAAATCAATGTGATTTGAAGGATTATGACTGTCTTGACCACACATTCAAAAGGTTTTCTTATCTAGGAATCCAAATAAAAATACGAAAATAATCCAAGAACCCAACCATTGCATACCTAAAGAATCCTCAATATCCATTGAAATTATTATTAAAATAATCAATTAAAGTTTGATGATTTATAAAACAAGACACCAAATAAGAATTAGGAATATAATAGGAAATAAAAAATTCATAGAGAGAGATATAAAATAGCAGGGAGCCATTATAGAATCCAAGGAATTTTGAGGTCACCTCAATGGAATGAAAAACTATAAGAGGTCTTGAATCTATGAATGGTGTTAAAATTGAATGAACCCTAGTCATAGAAACTGAAACCACCACCTCATCTAGAGCCAGATGAGGGGCCCTAGTGACCTCCATGAATTATGGTATCACCGACTTACAGAGTGCGTAGACCTTATAAGACAACTCTCCAAACAAATTCATATAGACTTTTAATAAAAATGATGATTTAAAGGTAAGCCAAGTTCATTTATTTCAAGTATTAAAATATTTATTCTAAAAGTATTCTTTTATGATGAACTCTTTCTATTAATTAAATTTTACCCTAAAAGAAAGGTTTAAATTTTGAAGACCTATCTTTATTAGGATCTTAACTATAGTTTGGATGAGTGAATGATTTTTTTGAACTATTTCCATGTTTGGATTACAAGATTTTTCTTAAATTTTTAATCATGTATTATTTTATATTTCATGTGAATAGTTATAATAATGCCTCAAAGTAGAAAACACACAATGAATTATAAAATATTTGAATTGATGCTAGTATTCTTAGTTGTTACCCTGTGACAATATCTATAGGTTTTAGTTTTCTAGTATGTTTTTATATGAAAAATTATATTACATTATACTAATGGTTTCTAAAATTTCATTTACTTGAACATGGTTGTTAAATTATATCAAGAGAGTTTATTAGTATAATTAGTGATAGAATCTTTAGCATGGATAATGTTTTTTAATATTTATTAGAATGTTATAAGGGGTATTTTTATATTTTATAAATTATAAATGGGTTAGAAATTATGTAGTATGATGAATGATATGGGCTTAAAAATTCCCCAAATCTTGTATACCCCTCCCTATAATATTAAAGGGATGGGTCATTTGTGCCATTAGTTATTATACATCTATCCCTTTCCATGGGATGGGATTATTCCCAGACTCTATAATATGATTCCATCTAGGGGTAATGGGCTAAAATAATCCCCTTTCCCTGAATTATTTCATCAACACCGAGTTAGACCCAAAATAGATGATTACAGGTAGAGATCCTCCAAGTTTAGGGATTTGTATGTTATAAACTTTTATTCATCTGTCCACTCCTTATATGTTTAAAATTAAATATATGATTTATGGATATTTTTAAATCTATTTTATTATGTTTATATAAACTGTAAGATCCAATGTCATTATGAGAGAAAATTTTATAAGGAATTTGAATTTTCATTTACTAGATGGGTCAAATTTTGAAGCGTGACTCATAATGTCATGCCAAGGGTTAGAATTCCATAAGTAAATGTTTTTATATGAGTAATAATGAAATAAAGGTATCATGGGTGTTTGGGTGAGCCTGAAGATCAATTGGTTAAGTTTCATGTGCTTTTGAGTATTTTATCCACGATGCACTATTTGGTGTACCCGGTTTAAGAGAAACCACGTAAAACTTTGATGATCTAGGTGTTTTTAGTTCATTTTTAAATAAGCATGTTTTATTAGCATGGTTAGAGAATGGGTTGTGGTAAAAAAATTTATACAAAGGAGTAACCAATAAAGGTGGTGGAGAGATTTAGACATGAAACATGTTTTATGAATAGTTTTAGAAAAACCACACATCTTACTACAGAGGAGAGGCAATGCTTAAAATACGATTGTCACATGGTTTATTAAACTATGTGACCTAACCATGCAAGGCATTTTGTAATGCCTAGTGAAGAGTGACCAATTGGTACACATTTTGTTAAACCATGAAGCCTACTATAACTTTATTAAAAAAGGTAAATGAAAAAAATAACCACTCAAGTTTTTTATCCACTACCCCTCATCCTCCCCCATTAGGCACACACAAACTAAGGGTGTTCCCAACAACTTAATCATTCTTTAACCCTTGATTTAGGGTTCATTTTATAATAATCCTTAGAATTTTTGATGTTATAATAACCCTATAATAACCTATTCTCTATTTATTCTTCCTCCTCTCTAATTTTGGAGTTCTCAACTTTTGGTTTTGTTAATGATTCGACCAAGTCATGGTAGAATCTTATGTTTCTCATGGGTATTTTGGTTGAATTATGTAGAGGTGATACCAAGAAAACTTCTACAAACTGTTTCAGGGTGTTTATTTAAGGTATAAGATAATGGTGAATTTTATTAGGTTTTTCTTAATGAATTAATCTATTTTTTTATTTAAATGGTTTCTTCTATTTGGTATTTACTTCAGAATAGTTCCAAGAGTCCATTGTAGACCAACCATGGAAGTTGATTGGAGTTTCAATAAGAGGTGAGAACCTGGTGATATTGGATACCCTTATTCCATTTTAATTTAAATGGTTAAGTTAATTATTATATGCCAATATTAAATTTTTATTGTTTCTTGGTGTGAGGTTAGAGTTTGTGTGGTCAAGATGATCTTGCTCAGACACTGAGGAGTTTGGGTAGGTCTTGGACATGCCTTGGAAAATATTCCAGTACTTGGAAATGTTTAGTAATAATTCGTTAATGATGTATGTGGTATAAGAGATTTAACCATAGTATTGTTAATTTATTTACATGCGTATATGGTATGTTATTTAAATAAAATGTGTGGTGTGTTTGTTTCCTTAGTTTAAGTAATTTTTTTGAACATTAAGTTGATACCTTAAGCCTTCCCCAGACCCTGTAAGATCCATTTCTATTTGTAAGACTAAATTTATGGCTTCTATAACATCCTGACCTAATCCAAATATATATCAAGATCATTTACAAGTACTCTTTTTTCGTTTTTTTGGCATATCTTGGATGGGTTTTTGTTTGGGAATATTTTAGGTGAAAATTGAGAATTTTGGGAGAGGGAGGGGTAGTGCATGGTTGTCACATGATTTTCCCAAACCTCATTCCTGTACCCAACAAACCATGTAATATCAAATAGAGGAAAATCACATCTTTAGCATATGGTTTTTAAAACCAATTTCCTCTTAGTATAAACTATGTACCCCTAATAATAGGATCACTATTTGGAAAACCTTGATCCCCAACCCAGGAAAACATGAACATGATTTTAAATCCCCTAAAAATTTATTTTAATTTTCTTGAAGCCCAAATTATTACCCCTAAGAACCCTAGCTGAGGACTAAAGTATTTCTGCTGAATTTTGAAGCTCCCAGGAGGGTTCCAAGGCCCCTTGAACTATGTTCTTGACAAATCAAAGATCCAATCAATGGATCATATTCTCTCTAGTAAGTTATTATTTCCCCTTGTGGATTTCTCCCTCTCCTGACTCTCTTTCGAGATGAAGTGGTGTGATTTATTCCCCATTGGTGTTGGTTTAAATCTTGGTTTTTTTTGGATATTTATCCATTTGATATTATTTCTAATATTTGGTTATAGATCTCATTAATTTTTGTGGAATTGATCATTCTATTTCAATTTTGGTATTTATGGTTTGGTGAACATATATTAATGATCTTGAGGTAGGTTTTCTAAATTTAAAATTCCTTAGACTTGATTATAATTGTGTGTATGGAATTTGTGAAATATAAATTTCCATGTTTAGAAATCACATCTTGAATTGGATCAATTAATTGGTTAATTAATTAAAAGAATGATGTGATTATGAAATTGGATAATTAATGGGATTGTGTAATGGGTTAATTAATGGGATGTGTAATTTATTAATAATGGGAATTAAGGGATGGTTGGATTAACCTTAAAGGGTTGATGGTTACTATGAATAAATGTTTATTTATGGTTTAATGGTGATTTTTTCATATTATCCCATGTGATTAAAGTAAATAATTTTTATTTAATTGATAATTGAAATGATATTCCATGATGTGAAATTTTGATGAGAGGGTTAATGATTATTAACCTTTTAATATTGTGATATATGTGATATTGTGATATATGTGATATTGTGATATATGTGATATATGTGTGTGGGACATGGATTGATTCTTCAAAATCCCATATGTGATTGAATTATATATGTGCGTAGAGCATGGACTGATGCTTCAAAATATCATATTTGATAACAACGGGTTGTGGGACACATACTATTGCTTCAATTACCCACAGGGTTCAAGACATGGCGTTGTAGGCCCAAAATGTTGGCATTGGTCTATCGTTCCAAGTATCCATGATATGAATTAAAATGAATTGAATAATTAAAGACATTTATAATGAATCATGAATCCCTTGGTGATATGGTTCAGACTCTAACATGGGATAAAGCACGTATTGATGGTTTGGGTGTCAATGTGAACCCAAGTAATTTATGTAGTTAATTAATGAATAATGAAATGTGATAACTATTTAATTCATTATAACTCATTCTTTATAAAACTACATACAATATTATTGACTGGAATTGTTTTAGATTCCATTGGTGGTGGACTACAAAGTTTTAATCCCACCCTACTTGGGAATCCTGATCAGTACTCGAATAGACTTCATGTTTGTAAGGCTGGATAAGGGAAAGAGCCCTATGTTAAATGGATGAGTTGAGATGGAACATAGATGAGGGAACCAGATATGATGATTTGACCCACTTGGAATTTGTTTGAGTGTATTTATTTTGGGGTTTTAATATTGAAACTTAACATATATTTGGAATGCCATATCTACTATTTTAGTTCAGATATTTTATTCATGTACCGGTTTATCATGTAATAATGATATTATTCTAGTTTTGGTTATTTTCATTTGGTTGTTTTTATTTTTTTACTCAACTTTTTTTCTTTGATAAATAATTTATAGTATCCCAATGATATATATTTGACCATCAATACTATTTGGAAACCTCTGGTTCATGGGTAGGCATGACTAAGGTCATGTAACCAATTGAATCAGGGAACCAGTATGTGGCACATGGGTTGGGATGTTATAAAGTGGTATCAAAGGATTGTTTTATTTTCTTTTATTTTTCATTACTATTTGTGAAAGGTAGATAGGAGACTAGGATGAGTTAGGCCTTGGTCATGAACTCATTCATGTGGGAGAAAACAAGTACCCAGGGTGGGATTGATGTTATTGATGTTTGATGTTACAATTGAATATTATTTCACCTCGAGTGATGCACTTTTTTTTGTGGTGTAATGATTTTTTTTCAGATTTATTGAGATTTTAATCATGGACCAGCATGGAATGAAAGTTTAGCATACATGGATAATTCTAGGAACTTAGGATTTTTACTGTCTCATGTGTTATTTTGGGAACACACTAGAAAGATTTTTTTGGGGTAAATTATTTAAATGAAAATGATTTTCTTACTTGTGTAATTTAAATGAAAATGGTTCCTAATATGAAATTTATATTTGTAAATGATGAAAAATGCGATAATTTTAAATGGATAAATAGATTTCTAATGAGAAACATTAATTTTGAAAGTGTTTACCCTATGTTAACCATGACCTAGTTGAGGGTTGTTTGGTGTGACGCCCTAGACATATTTATATATGTAATAATATTAATTTGTTATTTATATTGATAAATGGTATTATTATTATTTTCATTTATATTGGTGATATCTAAAACACGTTCCAGTAGAATGAAATAAGATAAATTTTATTGAATAGAAACACAGAAACATTACATTAACATAAGGTAAAAAGACCATAACTATCCTATAATATCTACCGCAAGGCCTATCAGGATCACTGTGAGACCACCAAACATAATAACTAGTTCCAGTAAGTAGTGAACGTCCTTCAAGTTTTTCACAATGAAAAACATTATGGAAAGTACTATATCAATAATAATAAGCATCAAGGGAATGTAGAGAACCATTATTATAATCTGAAATTGGTTTTTAAATATTGGAACATTCAAAACAAGTATTTATTAGGCCTTTTAACTATTGGAGATAAATATGACCGTTAATAGCCGTTGGGGTCTTTAGGTGACCGTTGGTTTTGGTAACAATCCAAAAATTTTATAACCATTAAGTATTTTCAATATTTTAAGTATTCTGAGTATATAAGTATTTTATGAATTTCAAATTTTTTAAAATGATTTCAATATTTTAAAGTTATATTCTTGGTTAAATAATGAAATAGTTTTAATTAAAGATATATTTTATATTTGGATTTTTAAAATATAATAACCATGATGTTAATTTTAAAATTAATATAAATTTATAAATGAAAGGACTTGTTTTAAATGAAGTTTTAATTTGAAATTTAATTTTTTAAAACTAAAAATTAATTAAAACATATAATGACATTTATAATGAGAAAGAATGTTTTTATTACTATATATGTGTTCTGTTTTTCTTAAATATTTGGGTTTAGTATTTTTTTGGTAAAAATTGGGTGAGTACCCCATTTAACTGAGGAGAAACTTGAAGGAAAAGCCTTCAAGGTAAGTGGGAATCTCACATAGACAACCAAAGTCAGGCCTAAGTTGAGTGCCTGCATGGTTCATGCTGAGTCGTGCATGGGCCTGTGTGTAGGGCCTGGTCAGGCGTGCGTAGGGGGTGAGCCAAGTCACACACTAGAACATGTAAGGGTGGGCCAAGGGCCATGAGTGGGGTCCCATGTATAAGTACCCCATGGTGTATTTTTTTTGTCATAGGAGTTAAGGAAATAATGTGGAATTATTTAAGGTGGTCCAAAAAATCTCCCCATTTCGATGCGGGACAACAATTGTTTCTAGGAAATCTAATCTAGGCCGTCCGATCTCGCCGCATGAGATCTCAACTGTCCGATCCAGTCTAGACTTCAAAAAACACCGCCACTCCTTATTGCCGCAATTTTCATTTATGGCCTAATATAGACACATTTGATCTTGACCACACATCCCTTTTAAATCTCATGGTTTCCCCACGACTGTCTGATCAAAGCCACATTATAATCTGGACCGTTCTTCTGTTTTTAAAACCACAAAAGCCACTGTAGACATCCGATCTTAATAAGGCGATCATAGCCATCCATTTCATTTCCCTTCTACCTTTATTATTCTTCTTCCTCTCCCCACAATAGTAGACGTCGCCCTTCTCCCCCACTGTTCCTTCCTCCTCCTGTGAGTCCTTATATCACTCTCCTTGGACTAGTCTAGCCACTTCAGTTCTTTTTTTCCATGAGTCTACCATTGAGTGAAATAATTTATTTCCAACCCCTTTATAATCCCATGAAAGTTTTACATAATATATATATATATATATATATATATATATAATCAAATGACCTAATTATATAATATTTTCCTTGATTATAGTTTTTGTTTTTTTTGTTTGAATAGTTAGATTCAAATTTCTTTAAGTTTCTTTGTTTATATTTTATGATTGAACTGTTGTATAAAAAAATTTATAAATAGTTTATATAAACCCATTTTCACACTTAAACCTACAAGTTTTCTTCTCCTCAATCTTCCTCTAACCTATGCTCGGATCAAACTCTCCTTTGAAGTCAGGTAAGGGTCATCCTAGCTTCATTTTTGATATGCAATACCCATATATAAACTTTGTGTATATACAATTATATGTTTATATATATAGATTTTAATTATAATCTGATTTATGATTTAATATAATTTATATTAGTGATTAAATGATGTTTTTTAATTGTATGATACTTGTAATGATTTATAAAACTTTTTTTTGGTTATACAAATCCCTTGTATGAACTTTGTGTATATACGGTTTTATATAATTTTCAAATCCTAAACTATTTTGGGTTTTTCAAGTGATGATTATCAGTAATTAACTAGTGTTTTTATGCATATAATAATTGAAAATGGGTTTAATAAGAGTGTTTTTTGAGCTTCCAAACTTATACATACATACATACACACATATATATATATATATGTATATATAGTTATATAAATATATATGTATATAGTTTTAATCCCATTCCAATTAAGCACAAGAAATTAATTTTAAAGATGACCCCTGTACTTGTAGTTATAATTATAATTCTATATTTAAAACCCATATGAATATATGTATGTTCCAAATATATATATTTATATATATACATATCTTGTTTCATTTTAATAAGTTTTGATGGTATTAACCTTGTTATGATTTTATATTTTGAAAATTATAATTTGATTTGTATAAGATATATTTGTAAAAAATAATATTTCTATAAAATTATTCATATAAAAATTGGTGAATGTTTTATACAATACACATGTGATGATATATGTAGTGGGTCTCACCCAAATTAACCCAAGTTTTTATGGTCAGACGGTCAAATGTAGAGTAGTTTGGGTTGTCGATTCCTCAGATTCCTAAGAAGAAATCTATAGAAACACACATTCTATGGAATGTTTTTGAATATGAAGTGGACATATTAGGTTGATTTTAGACGTTTTAAGTGAACTCTAAGCGACTTAAGTGAATTCAAATTAAAATAATGAGTTGATCCTAGGTTATCTCTTTGGGTGGATTGGATGAATTCCCTTTTTTTAACAATTTCAATTTCATTAACTCAAGGAGGATTCATTTAATGAATTCAAACTAACCTCATAACTTACTCGTTAAACACCTTAAAAAATACATTCTAATAACCTATACACTTGTAGTATAATTTTCATAAGAACTACAAGGTAAAGGATCTTATTACCACATAAAAGTGGGGCGATAAAATTCAATAAGGAAGAGGAAGAGAGAAAATCCTTGAATAAAAGAAACTCAAGTAAAAGAAATAAATAAAATTTAGAGATTGAGAAATAACATCCAATATAGCCCCTTTATACTACCCTAGATTAAACCATAAAATAGTTATCCCTCCATTGATGACATGTTCTCAACGTAAGTGGGAAGTAGACTCATAAGGGCGAAATTGAAGAAGAAAAAAACAACAAAATAACAATCACTCCACAGTTGTGTGAATAATATCACAAGGTATGGTGTGAATAAATTCACACCTTAAGGCAACAATATCAATGTGATATAGAGAAAAATAGAAAAATAGGAAATTAAGAAATTTTATTATGAACTAAGGTGATTCGAACAACTTACATGATAAAGAAGAACGTTACAAAGATAAATCAACATAATAACATTACAATGAAAACAAAGATCAAAGATACTAAACTCCTCCAAAACCACTTCTTTAAATAGGAATTTAAAGAGGCTTGGGTTTATCTCCCAAAAATACAAAGGATTCCACTTGAGTATGGTAATCCTAGGGTGGTGGAAAGTAAGGGAGAGGAGACTTTTCCACCCTTGACGCGAAGTTGCAGCCAACTTTCATCCACCGAATAGAGGCATCTAGATGACCTTCTAGATGGAATAATTGTAGTGTTCCATAGAAGAAAAAAATAAATATGTGGATGTCTACTAACTCTATGTAAAATTTAATCCCAAAATAAATTTTGGTTTCTGAGATATGATTAAATTGGTGGGATGTTTTTTTGGGCCACTGAATCTAGCCTAGAATTTCATCTTCCACTTGGGCCACCTAAAACTCAATTAAAACATCCAAATTATATCTTTTCACTATTTTATGAAACATTTCCCATGATGTCTTATATCATCAGTTAATTTTGGAGAATCATTGGACTTGTATCTTGGCCTCTATAGTCTCTTTATTGGGCTGGTGTCTAGTTTTATTTTCCCTGAATGTGTTGGCATGAAAGCACATTTTGGTGGTCTTCCAACGTGAATCTTCAAGTACGCCAAAAGTATGAATTTTTCCCAATGTAATGAGAAACATGAAAATTAAATATTAAAATAAAATAAATACCATTGTATATTTTATATGGTGTTAAAAAATGTACCATGTAATATTGCATTTTAAGGACTTACAATCATAATGTGAAATGATGTTCAAAGTATAAAATGAACTAAAATGGTGTTTATAAATAATAAATCACATGAATATTAAAAATATTAAAAATGAATATTATCCTCATTTAGTGGATAATCACTCCCCCAACTTGAGTTTTTCTATTCCCGAGCAAAATACATCTCAAACATATGAAATTTGAATTCCCTTTTCCAAAAAATTTTTAATACACATTGATCACCCAGAACCCTTATACCAAACAATCATGAAACCCATAAAAATATTTTAATAAAAGATAGTTTCATAAACATATCCCAATCCCTGTCCCATTCCTTTTTTCAAAATCATCACCATTTTCATCCAATATCAATTAAGCATGATGATGTATTCTGTATCACAATAGACATGGGGGTTTATCATTATTCAATGGGAAAATGATGGAAGCGCTAGGTGGAATCTCATTTCAATATTAAGATGAGTATTCAATTTTTTTTATTTTATGTTTTTTATTGTTTTTTTGAAATTTTTCCACAGTAATTGAAATTCCACTCAATAGATTCAACCCTTTTAGTGAGACTTTGCTGATGACTCCCAGACTCAAAGACCTTAGGGAACCAAGTGAAGCCCACATACTCAGGCATCATCTTGAGTTAAATCAGTCAAAAACAAAGTCAAATTACCACAAATAGAGATAAAATTACTATATCTGGGCCCGAAAACTATGGAGTCATAATCCCCAAGTGCCGAAAGCCACACATTAGGTCATTTCATTGCTATATGTGAAAATTTATTATTTTTTTATTTTTTTATTGAATACTCATATTAAAAAAAATGATCACCAAACCTATTCTATTTATTTTGGGGACCCCATGAACTCAAAATAATACCCCACAATCTAGAATATGTGCATTGTGATTTTTTATTTGGATGAAAAAATAAACGATGAAATATCACATTAGACAGCCACACTTTCCAAAATCTATGCTCATGAAATTATACATAGATTAAAATCAAAACCAGGGCATGATATATTAATTGATATTCAATTTCAAAGTGTGAAATGTGTATTATCATATTAAATGTTAATTAAAATTTTCCTTCAACACATTTTTTATATGAAGACAAAATTAATTATTTTTTTTTTCATTCTCTTCACCCCCCAACTTAGAATAACACTATCCCCAGTGTTTACATAAAATAAAATTTAGAAGGGGGTAGAGGTAGATGAGAGGAGTTCTAAAAGGAATTTGAAATATGAGGATCATGGAATAAAGTCACATGGTGGATGAAGTTGAAGTTTTTGCTACTCCAATTTTTTCATTTGATATCCATGTCACTTGCAGATTTCCCTAGTGGAAAAAGGAAAAAAACAAAACAAAACAACATATATATATATATATATATTAATATAATAAAAAAGTAAACTATACGTATATATAAAAAAATTATAGAATAAAGAATCACTATAAGCCATCAGTCAGTGATAAGAACGTGCCCCTATCTCCCTTCGGTCTTGGGTTTGAGTCCCCGTGGCTTCACCGGTTGTGACAGGGTTTTCCCCACGACCTACGACATGTACTTTTATATATTTTTAATTATTATTATATTTTTTTATTTTTATTTTAACCTAAAAATCCATAAAAATAACATAAAATAAAATAATGATACATTTTCTTCTTTTTAAATTTTTGGGTAAGGTATTACTAAGGGATCACACCACGTGACACAGATGAATACGATGCTCCCCTTTCATGCCCATCCATACTCATAATAGAAGAACTTGAAAATAATCTAAGGTACTATCATATTTAGAGTTTATTTATTAAGTATTTTTTTTAAATATAAAAATGATTCATTAATCCTATTTTAAAAAAAAGATGATTAAAAAATATTGGAAACATGAAAACCATGGGTTGCCTCTCGTGCATCGTTTTTGTTTAACGTCGATAGCTCAACATGAACACCCCAAATTATCCAACACCGAATTTTAAAATTTTAATGATCACCACTTCAATTAGATGGTGATTGAGTCTCCAATGGGGTTTATAGAAAGGTTTTTAAATTGATTCAAGAAAAACTATATAGGTCCTAATGAATTGGATAATCCCATGAATATCGATAAGGGTCTATACAATTGTCTTCCTAATATTTCTTAAGACATAAAGTATAATTTTATCACTATTAGCTTCAAAAGAGGATGAAATTATGATAAAATGTTTTTTATTATCTTCTATAAATTAATACTTGAGAGATTATGTAAGGACCTTGAATTTGATCTTGGGTTCACTAACACTTTCAAACACTAGTCAGGACTTTGAATCAAACATAATTTAATTTTCAAAATTTCTCTACAAAATTGGTTCCTTTTTAATAGAAGATTAAACCAAAAAATTGGAAATATAATTTTTAGTAATGGGTATGGAGTCAAAATTTGTGATTTCTCCCAATGCTTCATTGATTTACGTATCTGAAAAATCATCAATGGAGCTATAATAGGGACACTCAATCCACAATGTCAAATTTCCCTCTTATGAATACATGAAATCAATTTCCTCTTGATTTAAAGGCCCTTAAACAATTTATTGATTCAATTTTGATACCCAAAATCCAAATGTTGGTTCTTAAATAGATTCATGAGAGGTTTTTGGGAAACTAGACACTCCACATAAGGTTATATAAGGGACAATCGGTGTAGGGATGAGTTCCTCACAAGTATTAATGCATTGTAGTTCTAATCTCAAAGACAAAACCTCTGAATTCATTACCTCTATTTGATTACACAATTGTTCAATAAATGTTTGAGGAATATAATTTTTATTATGATGAACATCATGGACATTCGCAAGATTGATCTCTTAAACCATCCTTGAGAGGGATGGAAATTTATCCTTTAAACAGTTATCATTTAAATGATTGTGCATCTCACCAAGTGTGGGGTGATAATTCAAGGATTGATAAAATAAATTCACTAAGTTAGTGTATTATCTATAATTATTTACAATTTTATTCCAAAATTGTTTTATGATACAATAATGTTGAAGATACTCCATTGGAGTAGACTGGAACTAGGATTTGAGATTCTTAAGACACACATAGACAAAAAGGGGAAAAGATAATAGGAAAGGGGGTGATAATAGAGATATTGGGGGTGCGAAAAGGATTATAGTTTCTAATATAACTTACTTAGGTCCCTAAAAATGGTTCCAAAATTTGGTCTCAGCCAAATTTACCCAAGTTTTTAGGGTTAAGCGGTCAAATGTCGAGTAGATTGGGTTGTCGATTCGTCAGAGACCTAAGAAGAAACCTATAGAAACACACATTATATGGATTGTTTTTGGATATAAAGTGGACAACTTGGGTGTATTTTATATGGGTTTAAGTGTAATATAATATAATTAAGTTAATTCAAGTTAAAAGAATGAGTTTATCCTAGGTTATCACTTGGGGTGGATTGGATGAATTCCTTTTTCTTAAAAATTTCAATTTCATTAACTCAATTAGAATTCATTTAATGAATTAAATCTAACCCCACAACTTATAGGTTAAACAAATTCAAAAACACATTCTAATCACCTATAAAATTTTATGATCATTTTCAGGATCACTCCAAGTTAAAGGATATTATTAGCACATAAAAGTGCGGCGATAAAATTCAATAAAGAAGAGAAAGAGAGAAACTCCTTGAATAAAAGAAAATCACGTAAAAAAATGCATAACATTTATATACTGATAAGTAACATAAAATACACCCCATTTCTACTCCCTTGGATCAACCCATAAAAGAGTTATCCCTCCATTGATGGCATGTTCTCAACGGAAGCGGGAATTAGACTCATAAGGGCAAAATTGACAAAGAAAAAAACAACAAAATAACGATCACTCCACCGTTGTGTGAAGAATATCAAAAGGTATGGTGTGAATAAATTTACACATTAAGTTTATAGTATCAATGTGATATATAGAAAAATATAATAAGAGGAAGGTAATAATTTTTATTAAGAACTAAGGTGATTTGAACAACTTACATGTGAATGAAGAATGATAAAAAGACAAATCAACATAATAACATTACAATGAAAACAAAGCTCAAAGATCCTAAAATCCTCCACCACCAATACTTTAAATAAGAATTTCAAGAGTCTTGGGTTGATATCCAAAAAGTAAAAAGTGTTCCACTTGAGTATGGTAGGCCTAGGGTGGTGGAAAATAAGCGATATGGGACGTTTCCACCCTTGACCAGAAGTTGCATCCAGCTTGCATCCATTGAATAGAGGAGCCTATATGACCTTATATATGACCGAATTGGAGTGGTCCATAAAATAAAAAAATAACACTCTGTATGTCTAATAACTCTCTGTAATTTGTAATCTTTAAGAAAAAAAATAAGTTGTGGTTTTCGAGATATGATTAAATTGGTCGGCTGTTTTTCTAGGCCACAGAATCTGGCCCAGAATTTCATCTTCCACTTGGGCCACATAGAAATCCATTAAAACATCAGAATTATATATTTTAACTATTTTATTAAATGTTTCCAATGATGTTCTATATATTAATTTAAATTTTTAGAATCATTGGACAAGTATCTTGGCCTATACATCCTCTTTATTGGGCTGCTGTCCAATTTTATTTACCCAGAATGTGTTGGAATGAAAGCCCATTTTGGTGGTCTTCTAAAATAAATATTCAAGTAATAAAAAATTATGAATTGTTACCAATGTAATGAGAAACCTGAAAATTAAATATTAAAATAAAATAAATACCATTGGGTATTTTATATGGTGTTAAAAAATGTACCATGTAATAGTGCATTTTAAAGACTTACAATCATAATGTGAAATGATGTTCAAAGTGTAAAATGCACTAAAATGATGTTTATTAATAATAAAGAACATGAATATTATATATATTAACAATGAATATTATCCTCATTCAGTGGATAATCAGCAGTCAAACATTTTCAAATAAATAAAAATAAATAGAAGATAAAGGATTTGTATTATAATTATTTTCTAAGCCCTCACTATACGAGGGATTAATTAATCAAGGTAAGATACTTTGTATAGAAATACAAGTGATTATGTTCCAAAATGTTTTGAATTTTTAATAAACCCTTTAATCGGATGTTTTCAATTCATGTCTTAAATGATTATATGATCACAAGTACAGTTTTATATTGTCAAAAAATAACAAAACCTCATTTTGTTATTATGCGCCTAAATTTTTTTAGAAGAGGTAAAATCACCTTGTTATATCAATTAACATTACATTAATTCATCTCAATTAATAATTTTAGTATAAAGGGTTTTAACTATCTTTTGTTTAATATATACATGTACATGCATAAACACATAAACATATATATAATTAACATAAAATATTATCAGAACTTATAAAATTAGAGTATATAATGCTAAATCATAATTGTAGAATCCCTCATGTTAGTGAAGTGAGTTGAAATATTTTCTATTGTTTTAATATCTCACATGAAATGAATGTATGATTAATCTTCTACAATAAATACAATTAGTTATTAAAATTTACGATTTAATCTATTTGAAACTTCCATTCATCAGTGTATGGTTTAAACACTAATGATAACTTTATTATATTAAAAAACATTTATTTTAGTATATTAAATGTTTACATTCATGAAACAAGGTTTTTGAGTTTAAGAGTTATTATTTTATGTGGCATACCCAAAAAAACTATTATTTTATGTGCAACAGTAATCATCACATGTACAAAAGTATGTCAATTTGTCCATGCATGTCATTTATAAATTTGATATAGTAATAGCCTAAGTATAACTTAAATACCATGAATTTTTATATTAATTTTTACAATTATTGCATGTATCACTTTATTTATGAATATAGAGAGTAATTGCAAAAAAATATGAAATTTATCTCTTATGATAACTTATAGATTAAATATTTAATTATTCAAAGTGGTATGAGACACTTTGAATAAGAGACATAATTTAATTATTCAAAGTGTTATGGGTCACTTTGAATAACATATAGAATTTAATTAGTCAAAGTGGTATGGGAAACTTTGGATAAAAGACATAATTTAATTATTCAAAGAAATATGAGGCACTTTGAATAAAATACATAATTTAATAAATCAAAGTTGTATGGTACAATTTGATTTAAAGACATATTTAAACATATGAGGACTGCATAAGACTTATTATGTGAAAAGTGAGGCCTGCTACAACCTATCAATGCATTAGTAGGTCTCATGTGACAAACCAGGTCATGGAACGGGGCCTTGAAAAAATGATTATGTATGGTCTTGGCACAAGGTCGCGACATAATGTTATTATTGTCCTATATTATGCATTGACTCATTATGTGGTTAGTATTTAACCAACCATTTGATTATTAGACTAGTAGAATATCCTTTGTTAAGAATATTTTTCTAATGATTATGGTAATAAATGAACATGGAATAATTATGTAAGTACTTAAAAAATCATTTATAAAGAAAGTTTAGCATATATTTTCAAAACTTCAATACAAAAGTTATAAATTTATATATCATTTCATGAATTTCATTTTATTTGATAAGTGATTTATGATATCGTTTCTTATAAAATTCTAAGAAATTATTACTTAATGTTCTAAATTTGTACCTTCACCCTTGCATGTTACCCTTAATTTAGTTTGGTCAACTTCTGACTTATATACAACATTCCATGCATTTTTGTAAAAGTATGCATACTCTAAAATGTGTTTTATCTATATATTTTAAATAAATATATAAATTCTTGTGTGTGAGATTTCCCTAAAATTATTTTCTGTAAATTTTGAAAAATGATGATGACGTGCTACAAGAAATGTTGTTTTCTTTTTAAGATTTTTTTTATGTAAGTATAATTATTTTAAAGGTTTGTTCTTGAAAAGGATTTTACTAATTATCTTTTAAACCCCTTAATGATCATTATTATTCTCACCCTATGTTTTCAATTTATTTTTATAGGATTAGTAGATTTATCAGCTTTGATTTATTCTATGTGGTGGCAACATTATTGAATTTATCTCATTTGGATTTGAAGAAAAGTATCAATTGTATCTGATTTTCTAGAACCTAGACTAGGAAGATCCTCTGTGTTGAGATGAGATGTGTAATTTTATCAGCATCCTTTTATAAAAAAAATCACACACCATGTTTTAGGAACTAACTCCGGGCTTCTGGGGTCAGGTCTTCATAGATGGTATCAGAGGAACGGTCTAGAAAATTATGGAAAATTAGAACAAAATTAAAAATTTAGCTATGCTTTGCTGATTAGAACTTTTTCTTAAAATTTTCATATGGAAGGAAGAGACTCACAAACTAATCTTGTGTACCTTACAAATGAGATACTATAAATGATAATGTTAAATTTGTGTTTCGATGTATTTAAGCCTTTCAGAAACCTATGTTTGTCTTACAAATGACTTTATCAGTTGTCCAACACCCCTAGTGTACTCCCTTTCTTCCGGGGGTTAGGTTTCGTTTACTTCCTCATAGTACATGAACAACTTGAATTATATTCATGAAGGAGAAATTATGTTGAGGGTCTCTTCAAATGTTTTACCATGTTTGAAAGGTATCTGTCTTTGAGGAATCTCTAGGAAGCCACTGAAGTGGGTGACCTCCATGTAGCTTATCTATTTCAACTCTTAAACTTCAGTTCGAATGGGAGGATTTATGATTTTAGAATTAAAAAAAAAGGTGGTCTAGTTGGTCTATAGGATTCAGTTTCTCTCTGATATCTCTGAGCTTTTCATCTCATGTTACTTTCACCTGAGGTCCGATCACTGCATACATGAGTTTGACTCTAGCTGCTCGAGGTGTATTTGGACCAAGGAAATTGAAAAATTTAGAACTACCTTGGAAACCATGAAAACAGAGAATCAAAATCTCATGTGGTACTATTAAAGGTATAAATTAATTTTTTCCCATTCATTTTTATTAATTAATAATACTTAGATGTTTATGTAGGGGCATCAAGGTGGATGTTAGAAGGTATATTCTAGTGAGTTGCATGGGTACAGAATAATTGAGGGGGCATAATTCCGTTAATGGGGGATAATGTGACTCCCCAGACATATTTATATTTTAAATAATATTAATTTGTTAGTTATATTTATAAATGATATTATTATTGTTTTGATTTATATTGGTTACATATAAAAAAAGTGATAGTAGAATGAAATAAGATACATTTTATTCAATAGAAACACTAAATCATTACATTGAAATAAGGTTGAAAGACCATAACTATCCTAGAATACCTACTGCAAGTCCTATCAAGATCACCATGAGAACACCAAACACAACAACTAGACCCAGTATGTTATGAACATCCTTCGAGTGTGTCACAATGAAAAACATTATGGAAAGTACTATGGAAATAGTATTAGTCATCAAGTGAATGTTGAGCACAATTCTTATAATCTAAAAAAGTTTTTTAAAGATTGGAACACCCTAAACAAGTATTTATAAGGCCTTGTAACCTTTGAAGATAAATAATACCGTTAATAGCTGTTGGGGGTTTTAGGTGACCGTTAGTTATGGTAACAATCATAAAATTTTATAAATATTAATTATCTGGACTATTTTAAGTATTCTATGTATATAATTAATTTAATAATTTCAAATTTTTTAAAATTATTTAAATATTTTAAAGTTATATCCTTGGTTAAATAATTAAATAGTTTTAATTAAAGATATATTTTATACTTGGATTTTAAAAATATAATAACCATGATGTTTCTTTTAAAATAAATATAAATTTATAAAATCAATGAAATGTTTTAAATGAAGTTTTATTTTGAAATTTAATGTTTTAAAACTAAAAAGGAATACAAACATATGAAATAATGACATTTAGAATGGGAAAGAATGTTTTTATTACTATATATGTGTTCTGTTTTTCATAAATATTTGGGTTCAATAAATTTTTGGTAAAAATTGGGTGAGTACCCCATCTGACCAAGGACATCCTTCAAGGACAAGACCTTAAGATCTGTGGGCATCTCACATAGACAACCAAAGTGAGGCTAAGCCAAGTGCATGCATGGTGAATGCAAAGTCGCGCATGAGCCTGGCCAGGCGCACGTAGGGGGTGAGCCAGGTCATGCATCGGTGTAGGTAAGGGTTGGACAAGCCACCCAGGTGGGGTTTCCATTTATAAAATTCCCCAGTGTGTGTGTTTGTGTCATTAGAGTGAAGGTAGCAGCGTCGATTTATTTAAGGCGGTCCAAAAACTCTCCCCATTTCGATGTGGGATGATTTTTTTTTCAAGAAATCTAATCCAGGCTGTCTGATCTCGTCGCGTGAGATCTCAATCATCTAATCTAGTCTAGACTTCAAACTACACCACTACTCTTTATTGTTTTAATTTTTATCTATCATCTAATCCAGATGCGTTTGATCTTAACCACAAATCCCTTTTAAATCTATCGGTTTCCCCACGACTGTCTGATCAAAGACACATTATAATCTTGAACCTTCTTCTATTTTTAAAATCGAGGAAGTTACCACAACCATTAGATATTAATGGGGTGATCACATCCATCCATTTACCTTAACTTATCACTTTCTTCTTCTTATTCATCAAACCGCACCAGTAGATGTCACCCTCCTCCTCCACTTTTCCTTCCTGTGAGTCCTATCACTATACTCAGACCAATCCAACCGCTTCATTTCTTTTTTTTCCATGAGTCTACCATTGAGAGAATTAATTTATTAACAAAACCTTTAGAATTTGATGAAAGTTTTCCATAATATATATATATATATAAAATCAAATAACCTAATTATCTAAGATTTTCCATGATTATAGTTTTTGTTTTTTTCTGAATAGTTAGATTCAGATTTATTTAAGTTTCTTTTTTTATATTTTATGATTGAACCATATTATATGAAAATATATATAAACAGTTTATATAAACCCATTTTCACACTTAAACCTATGGGTTTTATTCTCCTAAACCTTCCTCCAACCTCTTCTTGGCTCAACCTCACCTTTGAAGTCAGGTAAGGGTCATTCTAGCATCATTTTTGATATGAAAAACCCATATATATGCTTTGTGTGTATATATAGTTATATGTATATATATATAGATTTTAATTCTAATATGATATAGGTTTTTATATAATTTATATTAGTGACTAAATAATGTTTTTGAAGTGTATGATACTCGTAAGGATTTATCAAACTTTTTTTTGGTTATGAAAATCCCATGTATACACTTTGTGCATATACAATTTTATATTATCATCAAATAATAAACTATTTTGGGTTTTTCAAGTGATGATTATTAGTAATTAAATAATGTTTTGATGCATATAATAATTGTAAAGGGGTTTACTAAGAGTTTTTTTGAGTTTACAAAATTATATATATATATATATATGTATGTATATACGGTTATATAAATATGTATGTATATTGTTTTAATCCTATTCCAATTAATCTTAAGAAATTAATTTTCAATATGACCCCTATTTTTTGTAGTTATTCATCTAATTCTAGATATAAAACCCATATGAATATATGTAAGTACCACAAATACATATATACTTGTCTTGTTTCATTTTAAGAAGTTTTGATGGTATTAACCTTGTTATGATTTTATATTTTGAAAATTATAATTTGATTTGTTCAAGATATATTTTTAAACAAGCACATTTATATAAACTTATTCATATAAGTATTGGTGAATGTTTTATACAATACACATGTGCTCATATATATAGTTAAACATTTAAAAAAAATAATAAATGGAAGATAAAGGATTTGTATTATAATTATTTTCTAATCCCTCATTTTACTAGGGATTAATTAATCAAGCTAAGATACTTTGCAGAGAAATAATAGTTGTTATGTTCCCACATGTTTTACATTTGTAATCAACCCTTGAATTGGATGTTCTCAATTCATGTATTTAATGATTATATGATCACAAGTAAAATTTTATATTGGAAAACAATAACAAAACCTTGTTTTGTTATTGTGGGCCTAATTTTTTTAGAAGAGGTCATCACCTTTTTATTTCAATTAACATTACATGCGTTAATCTCAATTAATAATTTTAGTATAAAGGGTTTGAACAATATTTTGTTTAATATATACATGTACATGCATAAAAACATAAACACATATATAGGTAACATAAAATATTATCAGAACTTATAAAAGGAGAGTATATAGTGTTAGATCATAATTGTAGAAGCCCTCGAGTTAGTCAAGTGAGTTGAAATATTTTCTTATGTTTTAATATCTCACATGAAATGAATGTATGATGAATCTTCCATAATAAATACTATTAGTTAATAAAGTTTATGATTTAATCTCTTTGACACATCTATTCATCAGTGTATGGTTTAGACATGAATTATGACTTTCTTATATTAAAAAACAAGTATTTTAGTATATTAAATGTTTAATTTCACAAAACAAGAATTTTTGAATTTAATAGTTATTATTTTATGTGATATACCCAAACAATCTATTATTTTATGTGCAGCAGTAATCATCATGTGTACAATAGTATGTCTATTTGTCCATGCATGTCATTGATAAATTTGATATAGTCATAGCCTAAAGTATAACTGACAAACCATGTGGTTTTAGATTAATGTTTACAATTATTTAATGTATCTCTTTATTTATGAATATAGACAATAATTTCAAAAATAAAATAAAATTTATCTCTTATGATAACTTATGGATTAAGAATTTAATTATTAAAAGTGTTATGAAACACTTTGAATAAGAGAAATAATTTAATTATTCAAAGTGTTATGGGGCACTTTTAATAAGAAACATAATTTAATTAGTCAAATTGGTATGGGACACTTCGGATAAAAGACATAATTTAATTATTCAAAGTGGTATGAGACACTTTGAATAAAATAAAAAATTTAATAAATCAAAGTGGTAAGGGACACTTTGATTTAAAGACATATTTATACATATGAGGAATGCATAATAATTATTATGTGATGGGTGAGGTCCTCTATAGCCTATAAGTGCATCAGTAGGTCTCATGAGATGAAATAGGTCATGGAACGAGGCCTTGACAGAATGATTATCTATGGTCTTGGCACGAGGACTCAACTGAATTTTATGATTGTATTGTATTATGCATTCCCTCATTATGTGATTAGTATTTAACTGACCATATGATTATTTGACTAGTAGAATATCCTTGGTTAAGAATATGTTACTTATGATTATGGTGATAAATTAACATGGCATAATGATGTATGTACTTAACATATCATTTATAAAGAAAGTTTAACACCTATTTTTAGAACTTTAATACAAAAGTTAGAAATTCATCTGTAATTTAATGAATTGAATTTTATGTGATATGTGATTTATGATATTATTTCTTGTATAATTCTAAGAAAGTATTACTTAATGTGCTAAATTTGTACCTTCACCCTTTCATGTTACCCTTAATTTAGTTTGGTCTACTCTTGACTTATATGAAACATTCCAAGAGTTTTTGTACAAGTATGCATACTATGAAATGTGTTTTATCTATAACTTTTAAATAAATATATAAATTATTGTGTATGAGATTTTCCAAAAATTGTTTCTGGTAACCTTTGAATAATGTTGATGGTATGCTACAAGAAATGTTGTTTTCTTTTAAGAAATTGTTTTATGTAAGTATAATTATTTTAAATGGATGTTCTTAAAATGGATTTTATTAATTATATTTAAAACCCTTTACTGGGCATTCTTATGATCACCCTACATTTTCAATTTATTTTTACAGGATTAGTATATTTTTTAGCTTTGATTTATTCTATGTGGTGGCAACATTATAGAGTTTATCTCATTCGGATTTAAAGAAAAGTATCAGTTGTATATGGTTTTATAGAACCTAGACTGGGAAGATCCTATGTAATGAGATGTGATTTGTAATTTTATCAACATATTTTTATAAAAAAAATTATTCACCAAGTTTTAGGCACGAGATCTAGGATTTTGGGGTTAGGGATTCATAGCTGGTATCAGAGGAACGATCTAGAAAATTCTAGAAAATTAGAATAAAATTAAAAATTTAGTTATGCTTTGCTGAGTATAACTTTTTCTTAAAATCTTTAGATAGAAGGAAGAGACTCACAAACTAATCTCTTTTCCCTTACATATGTGGTAGAAATGATAATGTTAAAGTTTTGTTCGGATATATTCGAGCCTTTCAGAAACCTACGTTTGTCTTTCAAATTATTTTATCAATTGTCCAACACCCCTAGTGTAATCTAATTCTTCCAAGGGTCAGGTTTTGTTTAGTTCATCATAGTGAATTCACAACTTTAATTCTATGCATGATGGAGAAATTATTTCATGGGTCTCTTTAGATGTTTTTCCATGTTTTAAAGGTTTCTTTCTTTGAGGAATTTTAGGGAAGCCACTAAAGTAGGTGATCTCTACACATCTTATCTATTTAAACTCCTAAAATTCAGTTCATATGGGAGGCTTTATTATTTTAGAATTTTAGAAAACAAGGTGGTCATTTGGTTTATAGGAATCAAGTTCTTTATAATATCTCATAGTTCTCCATCTCTCGTTACTTTCACCTGAGGTCTGATCAGTGCACACATGAGTTGGACTCTATATGGTTGAGGTGTGTTTGGACCAAAGAAATTTATGAATTTAGAACTACCTTGGAAACCATGACAATAGAGAATCACCAACTCCTTTGGTACTGGTAATGGTATAAATTAATTGTTTTCCCATTCATTTTTGTTAATTAATAATAATAAGATATTTATGTAGGGGCATCGAGGAGGATGTTGGAAGGTCTATTCCAGTGAGTTGTGTGGGTATAATAGAATTTCAAGGGCTCAATTATGTTAAGGGAGGATAATTTGACACCCCATATATGTTTATATTTGTAATAGTATTAATTTTTTAGTTATATTGATAAATTTTATTATTATTGTTTTGATTTATATTGGTTCCATCTAAAACAAGTGATAGAAAAATTAAACAAGACAAATTTTATTCAATAGAAACCCTAAAACATTACATTGAAATAAGGTTTAAATACCATAACTATCCAATAATACCTGCTTCAAGGCCTATCCGGATCACTGAGAGACCACCAAACACAACAACTAGATCCAATAAGTAGTGAACATCCTTCGAGTCTGTCATAGTAAAAAACATTATTGAAAGTACTATAGAAATAGTACTAAGAATCAAGGGAATATAGAGCACAATTCTTATATTCCGAAATAGGTTTTTAATGACTAGAACACCCTAAAAAAGTATTTATAAGGCCTTGTAACCATTGAAGATAAATATGACTATTAATAGCCGTTGGGGTTTTTAGGTGACCGTTGGTATTGGTAATGGTCATAAAATTTTATAACAGTTAAGTATTTTGAATATTTTATGTATTATAAGTATATTAGTATTTTAATAATTTAAAATGTTTTAAAATTCCTTAAATATTTTAAAGTTATATCCTTGTTTAAATAATCACATAGTTTTAATTAAAGATATATTTTATATTTGGATTTTAAAAATATAATAACCATGATGTTTCTTTTAAAATTAATATAAATTTATAAAAGAAATGAAATGTTTTAAATGAAGTCTTATTTTGAAATTTAATGTTTTAAAATTAAGAATTAATACAAACATATGAAATAATGACATTTATAATGAGAAAGAATGTTTTTATTACTATATATGTGTTCTTTTTTTCTTAAATATTTGGGTTTAATAAATTTTTGGTAAAAATTGGGTGAGTACCCCATTTGAATGAGGACAACCTTGAAGGACAATCCCTTAATGTTAGTGGGAATCTCACATAGAAAACTAAATTTAGGCCTAAGTTGAGTGCATTCTTGGTGCATGCTGAGCTGGGCACGGGCCTGTGTGTTGGGCCTGGCCATGCGCGCATAGGGGGTGATCTAGGTCATGCACTGGCATGGGTAAGGGTGGGATAAGGCCCATGGATGGGGGTTACATTTGTAAGGACCCCACGGTGTGTGTTTTTGTGTCATTGGAGTGAAGGCATCGACATTGAATTATTTAAGGCGGTCCAAAAACTCTTTCTGTTTTGATGTTGGATGTAATTTTTTTCCATAAAAATCTAATCCAGGCTATCTGATCTCACCACATGAGATCTCAACCAATTGATCCAGTCTAGCCTTTAAACCCCACCACTGATCCTTATTTCCATGATTTTCATTAACCGTCTGATCCGAACACATTTGATCTCAACCTCACATCCCTTTTAAATATTGCGGTTTCCCCACGATCATCTGATCAAATCCACGTTATAATCTCGACCGTTCTTCTATTTTTGAAAATGGAAAAGCCATCAAAGTATTTCAATCATAATGGGGATATCACAACCATCCATTTACTTTCCCTTATCCATTTCTTATTCTTCTTCCTCGCACCGCACCAGTGGACATTACCCTCCTCCTCCACTATTCATTCATCCTCTCGTGATTCCTCCTATCACTCTCCTTGGACCAATCCAACCACTTCAATTATTTTTTTCCATGAGTCTACCATTGAGTGCAATAATTTATTTCCAACCCCTTTAGACTCCCATGAATGTTTTCCATAATATATATATACACACAAAATCAAATTACTGAATTATCTAGGATTTTCCTTGATTATAGTATTTGTTTTTGTCTGAATAGTTAGATTCAGATTTCTTTATGTTTCTTTGTTTATATTTTATGATTTAATAGTATTATATATAAAAAATACATAAATAGTTTATATAAACCCATTTTCCACACTTAACCCTACAGGTTTTCTTCTCCTCAACCTTCCTCCAGCCTCAGCTCTGCTCAATCTCACCTTTGAAGTTAGGTAGGGGTCATTCTAGCTTCATTTTTTTATATGAAAAACCCATATATACACTTTGAGTATATATAGTTATATGTATATATATATAGATTTTAATTATAATTTGATTTAGGTTTTTATATAATTTATATTAGTGATTAAATAATTTTTTTTAAGTTAATGATACTTGTAAGTATTTATCAAATGTTTTTTTAGTTATGTAAATCCCATTTATACAATGTGTATATACAGTTTTATATAATCTTCAAATCCTAAACTATTTTTGGGTTTTCAAGTGATGATTATTAGTAATTAACTAATGTTTTTATGAATATAATACTTGTAAAGGGATTTAGTAAGAGTAGTTTTTGAGTTTCCAAACTTATACGTACATATATATATATATATATATTTGTATGTATATACATTTATATATATATATATATATATATATATATATATATATATAGTTTTAATCCAATTCTGATTAAGTTTAAGCAATTAATTTTAAAGATGACCCATGTACTTGTAGTTATTATTATAATTCTAGATGTAAAACCCATATGAATATATGTAAGTACCATAAATACATATATACATATATTCTTTCATTTTAAGAAGTTTTGATGGTATTAACCTTGTTCTGATTTTATATTTTGAAAATCATAATTTTATTTTTTCAAGATATATTTGTAAACAAGCATATTTATATAAACTTATTCATATAACGATTGGTGAATGTTTTATACAATAAAAATGTTATCATATATGTAGTTTACCATTTTAAAAAAAATACATAAAAATAAATAAATGGAAGATAAAGGATTTGTATTATAATTATTTTCTAAGCCCTCATTATACCAGGGATTAATTAATCAAGCTAAGATACTTTTCAAAGAAATACAAGTGCTTATGTTCCTACCTATTTTACATTTGTTATCAACCCTTGAATTGGATGTTTTCAATTCATGTCTTAAATGATTATATGATCAGAAGTACAATTTTATATTGGATAACAATAATAAAAACTTGTTTTGTTATTGTGTGCCTAAATTATTTTAGAAGAGGTTATTACCTTGTTATTTCAATTAACATTACATGAATTCATCTAAATTAATAATGTTAGGATAAAGGGTTTGAACTATATTTCATTTAATATATACACGTACATGCATAAACACATAAAGACATATATAATTAACATAAAATATTATTATAACTTATAAAAGGAGAGTATATAATGTTAGATCTTAATTTTGGAAGTCCTCATGTTAGTGAAGTGAGTTGAAATATTTTATTATTCTTTAATATCTCAAATGAAATGAATGTATGATGAATCTTACACAATAAATACTATTAGTTATTAATGTTTATGATTTAATCTGTTTGACACTTCTATTCATCAGTGAATGGTTTAAACATGAATGATAACTATATTATATTTAAAAACATGTATTTTAGTATATTAAATGTTTAATTTCATGGAACAAGGGTTTTTTAATTTAATAGTCATTATTTTATGTGACATACCCAAACAATATATTATTTTATGTGCTCTAGTAATTATCACATGCACAAAAGTATGCCTATTTTTTCATGCATGTCATTGATAAATTTGATATATCCATAGGATAATGTATAACTGATAAACCATGCAGTTTTAGATTAATTTTTACAATTATTTCATGTATCACTATATTTATGAATATATATAGTAATCACAAAAATATGAAATCTATCTCTTATGATAACTTATGGATTGAGAATTTAATTATTCAAAGTCGTATGAGACACTTTGAATGAGAGAAATAATTTAATTATTCAAAGTGTTATGAGAAACATTGAATAAGAGACATAATTTAATTAGTCAAAGTGGTATGGGGTACTTTGGATAAAATACATAATTTAATTATTCAAAGTGGTATGAGACACTTTGAATAAAAGACAAAATTTAATAAATCAAATTGGTTTGGGACACTTTGATTTAAAGACATATTTATACATATGAGGAATGCATAAGAATTATTATGTGATGGGTGAGGTACGCTATAGCCTATTGGGGCATTATTAGGTCTCATGAGACAAACTAGGTCATGGCACGAGGACTTGAAAAAATGATTATGTATAGTCTTGGCACGAGGCCTCGACAGAATGTTATAATTATTCTGTATTATGCATTCCCTCATTATGTGATTAGTATTTAACCAACCATGTGATTATTCGACTAGTAGAATATCATTAGTTAAGAATATGTTACATATGATTATGGTGATAAATGCACATGACATAATGATGTAAGTACTTAACATATCATTTATAAAGAAAGTTTAGCATCTATTTTTAGAACTTCAATACAAATATTATAAATTCATTTATCATTTCATGAATTGAATTTTATTTGATAAGTAATTTATGATATTGTTTCTTGTGTAATTCTAAAAAAGTATTACTTTATGTGCTAAATCTGTACCTACACCCTTTCATGTTACCCTTAATTTAGTTTGATCAACTCCTGACTTATATGCTGCATTCTACACATTTTTTTACAAGTGTGCATACTCTAAAATGTGTTTTATCTATAGATTTTAAATTAATATATAAATTATTGTGTATGATATTTCCATAATTTTTTTTCTATTAACCTTTGAAAAATGATGAAGATGTGCTATAATAAATGTTGTTTTCTTTTAAGAAATTTTTATGTAAGTATAATTTTTTTAAAGGGAAGTTCTTAAAAAGAATTTTATTAATTATCTTTAAAACCCCTTACTGGGCATTCTTTTTCTCACCCTACATTTTCAATTTATTTTTACACGATTAGTATATTTGTTAGCTTTGAGTTATTCTATGTGGTGGTAGCATTATGGAGTTTATCTCATTTCGATTTGAAGAAAAGTATCAGCTGTATATGGTTTTCCAGAACCTAGACCGAGAATATTCTCTGTGATGAGATGTGATGTGTAATTTTATTAGCATTTTTTTATAAAAAAAAATTACACACCATGTTTAGGCACTCGCTACGGGATTCTGGGGTCGGGGCATCACAATTGGGGGTAGTGTCAGTGCCACAATGTTGACTGTGTGTTGGGATATGGGGGATGAATTACTATGGATAAATGTGAAAACCCCTTGTTAAATGTGTTAATGTTGTGTCATGTTTACTAAGAGGTGTTTTTAAAATTATAGAGATATACCTCCATGAAGACACTTATTGATATGACCATGGGAGAATATATATAGAAATATGCCTAAAGTGGTGGAACTTGAGGCTCCAATAGTTCTGGGTGAAGGGACATGAGATAAGTTCCTTGAGAAATTTTATCGCTTTATGAAGTTTATGGAAAGAGTCCCAGAGAAAGTTGTGAAAAGTATATTTAACTTGACATGGGAGTTTCAGTTGCAACACCCTCTGATGTTCACAAGAGAGGGTGGACCTGAGGTGGCTGAATTTGGGATTGAGTCTATCCAAAAGATCATTGAACACCTAGAGACTCCAACTAAGATGAGAGTCAAACTGGATGCTTATTTGTTATGTGGTCAGGTGAAGCATTGGTGTTACATTCAGACTCCTAATGGAAATTTAGAGAATATGGTATGGAAGGGTTTTTAGGAGAAATTATTGGCGCCCTTTTACCCTAATATTCTTAGGTATGAGAAGGCAAAAAATTTCATGAGGCTAACCTAGGGGAGCTTGTTCGTGATGGACTATGCTGGTCGCTTTAAAAATTTGTAGTGCTTTACTCCAATGTTGGTAGGGGATACAAATACTATAGTGAAACGTTTTCATGATGGGATTAAATGTGAAATTAAGTCCCATGTTAACATATTTTGGCTAAAAAAGTTTTCTAACGTGGTAAATCATGCTCTCATATCAGAGGGGAACCTAAAGGAGGCTTCCAATGAAATGTAGGTGGTATCTTTTGGATGACCAGGAGGTACATATCCCAAGAGTAATAAGCATTTATTCAATAAATTCAACTAGGAACAGAGAATACAAAGTGGATAAGGGGAAGGATCAGTCCCTCATGATATCACCCGAGTGATCTAGCACCAGTGTGGTAGGTTGGGTCACATTTTTAGATAGTTTCCCTAATCAACAGTAGAGTTTCAATCTTGTGGATGGATGGGAAATATACAAAAGTTCAATAAAAACCCACAAAATATGGGTGATGATGGATCAGCTAGATAGAACCAAAGTATGGGAAGGGGTTATTCTACACCATACTAGTCTAGTAGTTATAGTTCCAATGGTCATGGTATTAGGGGAAGTGGACATAGTATTTCTGGGAAAGATCTCCCGTATCATCAGGGTGGTGCAGCTCAAGGATCTTAGGCTACAACACAAGGAATATGTGAAAAATAGTTTCATGCATTTCATCCTACCCTTGTGAATAGAGAGGATAGAGCATCAATAATTAGATGTACTATTCTTGTAGCTTCTATACTTTCTAAATCCATATTTAATACTTGTGACTCTCATTATTTTATATGTGTACAATTGGTGAATGAGTTTAGTCTGATAGTGGAGTTTTTAAGTGGGGTTTTAATGATTGATACACATTTTGGAGTATGGTCCAGAGACATTTTTTTTGAAAAGGGTGTTATATCTAAGTTGGGGAGTATCATTTACTATGGGATAATTATATACTTGATATGTTAGGATTCAACTTGATTCTATGTATGGAGTAGTTAGTAGCATTCTGAGCCCACACATATTTTTACTATAGGAGGTTGAATTTTACTTCTCCTAAGGGAAACTATTATGTACAATGTGGAGAGTGGGATATCAATATGGGAGTGTAGGTCCATTTTATTAGAAACTAGGGGAGATCACCACTCAGGTTGTAAGTATTTTTTTGGATGATGAGGCTTTAAAGCATGATTCCTTTCCACCCATAGTGGATCTTATGCCTAGAGATGAGGTGGTTTCCACTCCACCTGATAAAATGGCACAAAAAGAGATTTAAAATCTTAACACTCAACTACAAGAGTTGGTGGATAAGGGATTTATCCATCTAAGTACATCACCTTGTGGCACTCTACTCTTGTTTTTTAAGAAGGATGAAAGGACCATGAACTTACGTGTTGATTATCGAAAGTTTTACTGAGTGATAGTAAAGAATCGATATCTTCTTATGCGCGTCTAAAATCTATTTGACCTATTAAGAAGATATTTTTTCTCCAATAATGGCTTGAGATTAGGGTATCATCAGTTGAGAGTTTGACCTTCTAATATACCAAAGACTACTTCCAGAAGTAGGTATGGCCTATATGAGTTCATTGTGATTCATTTTGGACTGACAAATGCTCTTGTAGTGTTTATGGCCTTGATGAAAAAAATCTTCCACTCATACCTAGATCTGTTTATGTTTGTTTTTGTAGATGACGTCTTAGTGTACTCTAAGACTCATGAAGTTCATGACTAACATCTTGACATCATCTTGAGTATAATGAGAGAGCATCAGTTATATTAAAATATATATAAGTGTCAATTATGTATCTATTAGGTAAATTTCTTGGTTCTCATAATCTTATAGGAAGGTGTGTTAGTGGACCTAGAGAAGTAGCAAGCAGTTGTTTCTTGGGAGAATCCCAAGAATTTCATTGATATGCATAGATTTATGGGTTTGACAGGATATTATTGGAGGTTCATATAGGGATTTTACATTCTAACCACACCATTTTTAGGCTTGAAAAATAAAGGTATTAAGTTTGAATGGTTTTAAGCATGGGAGAATGATTTCTTGGAGATGAAGAAGCAATTAACTACCAGTCTGATCTTGATCCTACCTATACAGTGTTTTGCAATGTATCTAGGATTGATCTTTGAGTAGTGTTGATGGAGGGTGATTGAGTCTTGGATTATGGGTCACAACATCTGAGGCCACATGAATGGAATTACCCTATGAATGACCTCGATTTAGCGACATTGGTTTATGATTGGAAGTGATTATGACACTATCTTTTAGGAAAAATGTTTACTGTGTATAATGATCACAAGAGATTCCGGTATATCTTTTGATATAAATATTTGAATCTTCGGATTACGGAAAGGAAGTATCCGGATCCAGAGTATTTAGACTTGAGGAATAGCCTTGAATGTGGGATGTCACCTTCTGATTAGACCATAGATGAGGATGATATCATCTATATCAGAGGACGTGTAGTTGTGCCTACATGTATCCGAGAGGATGTGATGTGTGAGTTTCATGCCTTGAAGTGGGTGGTGTATATAGGGTTTAAAAAATGTATTGTGACTTATGTTTATAGTATTGGTGTTTAGGAAGGGAAAAATATATTTCAGTGTTTGTGACATGTTTCTATACCTATGAACGGTTAAAGGCCGAGCATCAATGACCTGGTAGTTTACTAAAATAATTTACCATTTTGAAATTAAAATGGACGATGTTACCATGGACTTTTTGGTAGGTATCATGATGAAACCTTAGAATAATGATACTATTTGGGTGGTTGTGTACCAATTGATGAAAGTAGTTCATTTATTACCTATACGGGAGACTTTATTAGTGGTGAAGTTGGTAGACTTGTATGTTTGGGAGATAAACTATATGCATATGGTGCTACAGAGTATAGTTTCAGACTGTAGATTACATTTCACTTTTTGTTTCTATAATGGATTGGATAAGAACTTGGTATGTAGGTATTAATATGTAATAATTTCCACCCACATATAGATGGGTAGTTATAATGTATTATTCAATTTTTGGTGGATATGCCATGGCCATGTGTTCTTGACTTTGGTGGATCTTGGGAGAAGAACTTGGTGCTCATTGAGTTCACCTATAATAATGGTTATGATGAAAATATTCATATGGCAACATATGAGGATCTTTATGGTAGGCCATGTAGATCACCTATATGCTAGATGGAGGTAGGTGAGTCAAATCTATTAGGAGAGAGTCTTGTGCAGGAGATGTCAGAGCAGGTTTGACTGATTTAGAAATATTTTTCTATGGATCATAGTAGACATAATCCATATGATGATCAATATCATATAATTCTAGTGTTTATATAGGGTGATCATGTGTTCCTTCAGTTTTCACCTAGATTGGGTCACCACTTGATTTAGATACAAGGAAAGTTGGTGCCCATGTTTGTTAAACCTTTTGAGATATGGATAGAATCAGGCCGGTAGCATACTGATTGGCTCTTCCATAGAGGTATAGTTCTATGCATGATATTTTTCATGTGTCAAAACTTTGGAGTTATCACCCCTAACCTTCTTATGTGATCTATTTGGATGATGTTGAGCTTGAGACTGATTCATTCTTAGAGGAACATCTGATATGTGTTGTGGATCATAGTGATAAAGTGTTGAGGGGAAAGATTGTGATAATAGTTAGTGTATTGTGGAAGCATGGTCATATTTCGGAGGAAATATGGGAGAGGGAAGTAGATATTTGGGCTTATTGGACTGATCTTTTTACCTCATAATCTTAGAGATGATTGGGAGTAAAACTCAAGGACAGACTCTTATAAGGTAGAGAGATTATAAGATCCTTTCATTATTTAGATATGTATCATGCTCATTTATAGGTAATATTTTCCCTCATTTTGGTATATCTTAGTTGGGTTTTTTTCTTCTAGGTTGTTTCAGGTGAAAATTGATAATTCTATAAGGGGGAGGGGCAGTGAAAAGTTGGAAAACAGTTTTCCCAAACCGTGCACCTGTACCCAGAAAACCTTGTGATCCCAAATATAGGGGAATCACATGGTTGGAGAGTGGTTTGTAAAACAGTGTACCCTCTTAGTAGAAACCGTGAACCCCTAAGAAGAGGCACATGGATCGGGCGCACAGTTTGGAAAAAGATTCACCCCAACCTAGGAAACTTTTCACATTGTTTTAATCCCCTAAAAATTTATTTAAATTTTCCTATAGGCCTGTTTATTACCCATAAACACCCTAGATTAAGAAAAAACTATTTCCTAATTTTTTTTGAAGATTTTGGGAGGGTTCCAAGTTTTATCTAACTTCGTTCTTGATGAATCAAAAATCTAATAAAAGGATCTTCTTCTCTTTTGTAAGTGATTATTTCTCCATGTGATTTTATCTCTTTCCCATCTCTCTTTCTAAATGAAGAAGAGTGTTTTATTACCCATTTTCTTTGGTTTAGATATAGGTTTTTTGGATGTTTATATGTTTGATCTTGTTTCTAGGATTTGGTACTATCTATCATTCTTCATTGTGGAATTGATCATTCAGTTTCAATTTAGGGATTTCTGTCTTGGATCACATCCATCCATGATATTGAGGTAAGTGTTGTAAATTTAAAATCCCATAGCCTTGATTATAATTGTGTGTATGGAATTTGTGAATTATCAATGACCATGTTTAGAAATATCATCTTGAATTAAATCAATTAGTTGGTTAATTAATTAAAAGAATGATGTGATTATGAAATTGTCCAAGTAATGGGATTGTGTAATGGGTTAATTGATAGTATATGGAATTGATTGATAATGGAAATTAAGGGATGGATAAATAACCCTTGAAAGGTTAATGGATTATATGAATAAATGTTTATTGATGGTTTAATGGATAATTTATCATATTATTCCATGTGATTAAAGTAAATAATTATGACTAAATTGATAATTAAAATGGTATAATATGATGTGAAATGTTGATGAGAGGGTTAAAGATGATTAACCTTTTGATATTATGATATATGTGATATATGTGTGTGGGACATGTAATGATGATTCAAAATACCATATATTATTTATTGATATACGTGTGTGGGAGATGGATTGATGCTTCAAAAGACCATATTTGATAGCAAAAACCTGAGGGACACATACTGATGCTTCAAATACATATGGGCTGCTATAAATGGTGTTCTTGGATGAAAATGTTGGCATTGGACTATGGTTCCCAGAAGCTGTGATATGAATTGAAATGAATCGAATAATGAAATCCATTTATAATGAATTTTAAATCCATTGGTGATATGGTTCAGACTCCAGCATGGAACGAATCATGTATTGATAGTTTGGGTGTCAATGTGAACACAATTAATTTATGTGGTTAATTAAAGAATAATGAAATGTGATAACTATTTACTTTATTATACCTTAATATTTATACACCTACATACACTATTATGTACTAGTATTGTTTTATATGCCATTGGTGGTGGCTTACTGAGTTGTACTCACACCTTACTCAGGCTTCCTAATCGGTACCTGAATATACTTCATGTTTGCAGGACAAGATAAGAGAAAAATACCTATGTTAGATGGATGAGTTGGGATGGAGCATGGATGAGGGGACTAGGTATGACATCAGTACCTGCTTGGGAGTTGTGAGTGTGTCTTTATTTTGGGTATTATCATATTTACACTTGACAAATATTTGGCATGACATATCTACTTTTTCTAGAATGGATATTGTATTCCTGTTTTGATTTATCATGTGATACTAGTATTATTCTGGTTTTGATTATTATCATTTGGGTGTTGTTTATTTATTTATACTCTTGAAAATATTAGATAAAGAGGGTATAGTTTACCAATGTTATATATTTGACCCTCGCTGCTAGTTGGTAGCCTCTGGCGTATAGTGAGGTGCGCCTGGGGTCATGTAACCAACTGGCTCAGGGTACCGCTATATGGCACCGAGGTTGGGATGTTACATATTCCCACAACTTGTGTTATTTGTTAAAAAAAGGTAAAGTGATAATTTAAATGTTGAATTATGTGGGTTAAAATATTAACCTGGTTAATATATTTCTTGTTGGCTTGGTTAGAGGGTTAAGGGATACCTGGTAGGTTATGGGAATAAATGTTTTAGAATATGTTGAAAGGGATAATTGAAATGTTTTAATGTGATAATATTTTATGAAATAAATATAAGGCCCTTGAAATAGTTTTATTGCGTATATTAGGTTTTGACCCTGTGTTGGATTTTAAAGGGTGAAAGGTATGTTGAACTAAATTATTTTAAAGTTGGGTATTGACCTCTAAGTGATTTTAGAAAGGTGTGTTTTGGTGAATTTAAAATAGTGATTTGAAATGGGTTTGTGGTTTCCCCTGTGGAAGCATGAATTAATGGATATTTTAAATGTTTTTTTGGAAATGAAGTATTTTTCCTTGTTTTTAATGATTTAATGTCGAAACTTAGTAAATAAGAAATTTCTCAATGGACTTAGCCCAGTTGGTGAGGACTTGACAAGTGCATCCAAGAGACCCATGTTCAAAACTGAGTAGAGACATATTTTCGAGTACTATAGTAGTACTATAGCAGACACTGTTCGACACTGTAGCATCCAAAAATATTCATCTGTTTGGGCTTTCAGGCCACCGGTTTGGGCCTCGGGTCCTTTAAGACCTTCGGGCCACCCAAGGCCTTTAGGCCAGTAAGGCTTTCGGGCCACATCAAGGCCTTCAGGCCACCTCAAGGCCTTCAGGCCATCTCAAGGCCTTCGAGACACCTAAAAGCCCTCAGGCTACTTGAAATTGTGCTTAAATGATCATACAAACTCTATAAGGAGTATAATCTAGATTGGGATTCAGAGTAGGCGCATTCACCAGAGCGTAAGCTAAGAGTATTTTTTAGAAAGAGAGGGTATGGAATTTCCATTGGGACCAACCTGTGCTTACATGATAATCCTAGCCGAATAACCATGCGTAGGTGGATAGTTGATATTATGATGAAGAAGCAGGGAGGAGGGGTTCCAAGTATAGTATGTATATTTCCTAAGACCTACGGGTTATGTAATCTCTAATCTTACATGCCTTGTAAAGGTTCCCCCTTATCCCTTGAAAGGGGGGTTATCAAAAATCAATAAAAAAATAAGACCTTTGGGCCATTCGGGGTACTAAATGGGAAATAATGAAACAGTTTTGGTTCCATACTAATGATCTGGGAACCAGTAGTAAATTGTATGAGTTAAGTTCTAGATTAACCCTCAAAATAAAGGTAGTATACTATATGGATTGGGTTTTATACCGAGGATATAATAATCAATAGTATACTCTATGGTTTATATTCTAGATTGATTCTATGAGAGCACTCGTATACCATATGGAATTTTTAGTGGACCAACACTTTGCATCCTTGTTTTAAGTGTTAGAATAATGCTACAGGAACTACTATTTTGATGTATAAGTAGATGATGGATTGATTGTATAGGCACTATTGTTATGATATATGGTTCCAAATATCTGACATGGTGATCCACATTTGAGGTTTAGGGAGATGAATTAATGTTTTATTCTTCATGTGTTAGATAATGGATGAAAATCCCCTTCCATCATTTAAAGTATGTTTCACCCCGTGTTTTGTGGATCAGTTGACCAGTTTGGGTCGATAAATGTTTTGTTGTCTCAATTATCTCCTTAATAATCTAGGGTCAATTGGTTACTGGATAAATATTTGATTCTTTTAAAAGTATATTCATTACTATAAATTTTATTTATTCTTTAGTTTATATGTATACATTGTTTCTTTGTCTTGTTATTACTTTAGACACTATTTGTGGAAGCCTACTAAGTAGTACTCACATGCTTATTAGTACACCAATGAACCTGGTTACTCAAGAAGAAATCAAATTTTTATTACATTCATAGGTTCGGATAAGGCCTGAGTTGAGTTTTTCATGATCTAGAAGGATGGCTCATATGGTATCTGGAGGATAAATGAGATTCGACTCAGAGTTTTAATAGGTACTAGTGTACTTATCTTTTAGTTAGAAATTTTATATATGAGATAAAGATGGTGGGAGATAAGTATTGAAAGTATGACATGGCTATTTGGGCCTTTAATTCATTTCATTAGTTTTTAAGTCATGTTTATATTTGTAAGCTTTTAATTCAAATTTATTTCAGATTTTAATATTTAGTTATTATTTCCACATACTCTTATGTGGACGATGATTGGTTATTTATATTATTATTTATGACTTTGGTATGGGGGTATATTCTCCTCATAGTACCACATTAAACCCCAAATTCTATTCAGAAGCCTTTGGCATATGAGGAGATGCACTTGAGGTCATATGGAAAACTAGATTGAGGCACCATCTTAGTGGATCTGAGGACGAGATATTATAAAGTTATATCAGAGGAGTTAATTTCCTATTATTTTACTATTTTAAATATGGAATAAAGATAGAGGAATTTTTCAGAGCTTTTGATGGATATCAATCTAGTGCGTCATGAACACCTATTCTGATAGGATGTCCAGGTTACTAGGGGCTAGGTTTGATGTTCTCAGTATTTGATGTTATAGTTGAATATGATTTTCTGCTTGTTCAATGCACTTGTGGATTGGATGTTTTTATTTATGATAATTTTTTTTGTATCTTTCTAGATTTTATAGAGGCTAGTGATGTGGCTTTGACTCTTGGCTTTTATCGGTAAGAGACATCTTATACATCCTGGTGGGCACATAGGATCCACATGAAATATACCAGCTAGTATGTAACTAGCTACTCAGTTTTTCTGAATTTTAGATAAATATCTTTATGATGGAAGGCTACGTGGATCTATAGTGACACACTCGATGATGAGAATGTTGATGTGTATCTAGTGTACAGAAGGTGTTTTGAAACAAACGAGTCAGATTGATGTTGGTGTATAACAATTAGAACCTTGTGGGTGGTTATTGTTTAAGGATGGCCATGTGCTCTAGTCCTCTAGGGAGAAGTTTGATGTGAAGATTCTTAGAGAGGATGGGTGCCCTGGTTTTGGGTGGTTAGTTTGGCATGTGATGTATTTTATATGTGAGATAATATATAAAGGTATTTTGACATGCAGATGTTGTGTGATGTTGGTAAAAGATCTTGTTTGACACCCCTTGAGTTATGGCCTTTTTAATTTCAGCATAGACCCAGGTGGTTGGATGTAGTGATCTGTCATGATAATTGATTGGTGGGGGTCGGTAGGAGATCATAGTGTATTGTTTGGCATGACTCTAGTTTTGGGAGTTAGTGACTTGTTTCTTTTGAGGGTGACCCATGATAGGGGTCTGCTGAGCTGTTAATTCCATTGGGAGAATGAGACATGGGTGGATGTTTTGGTATTTTGAAAATGGTACATGATGGGTGCTTCCTAGTATGGGTTCACGTGCATAGGATGCCACTTATTTTTGAGAAAGAGATGTTGTGTTGTAGTGTTTTTGTATTATGGTTGGTTTCTAGAGGGGAAATCTCTTTAATGTACCTATCCTTTGTAATGGTTTTGTAAGAGGTATATGGATGATGGTTTTGAGATAGACCAGGAGCATAATAGTTTTTCTAGGGTATGTGGTTTTATGAATATGATGTTACTCAGGCACTGATCATATAGGTGAGGTAGACTTGGAACATTTGAGGATGGGAGAATAGATGCTGCTTGTATATAAGGAAATCCTTAAAGAGTGTTTTGGTATGAGGAGCACATACTTTTCTTGTTTCATTAAGATAAAAATAACCAAGATTAATGATTATTTGGTGGAACATGTGGTTTCTGCTGGAAGGACCAGTTAGGTATTTTTCTTGGTTACCTTGGATGCATATTCTGGAATGGAGTGAGAGCATAAATGAACATAATGTAACTTTTTAATGAATCATAGGTCTTAATGTTTTGTGTAAGTGGGTTTGACACATAGAGTTACCTTTGTTTTTAAAAAGAACCAAGGGTGCTATTATTTGGGAGAGATGAGAATGCAAGGCAAGTGTAACGTCCTGACCTGACTGACTATATAACCAATAGCTGGACCATTCTCCACATTGCCTCATGAACGCCTCCCCATATGCTAGAGGTTTCCTACTAACATCAAGGGTCTAATGATGGTACGGTGGGGATATTATACCATATTGATTAGAGTATTAAAATGATATAAGATATAATAAATAAATAAATAATCAACCAATATAAAACAATAGAGGTAGTGTAAATAAAATACAGAGCAGTAGAACATAATTACAACAATTGAATAAAATTGGACAACGCCAAATATATACTACTATTCATTCACGTCAGATGATACTGGGAGTACAAGAAGGAAATTACAATAGGTAGTACAATACAATACATGAATAAGGAAAAAGGAATAAAAATATCTCAGGGAAATATCCATGAGAATTTTGAGTACCAGCTCAATCCTGTACTCCTAAGATCCCATGTAAAATACACAACACAAGTAATAACCATGGACCTATAAACATGAGATATACTCGGGTAACCTATTGAAATGGAATCCTTATAAAGGTGTGAGATATAATTAGTATGACACACCTACAATTTCTAAAGTATAATTTACTATGTGAAAATAAAGCGCGACTCTATGAAATCAAAATATAAATAAGTTAATAAATAAAAAAATATACATTTCAGGTTCAAGTACCTCAAGGAAACTTGGTTGACCATAGATAATTCAGCCTAATCCATAATATCTTCAAGAAAGGGTCAACCTATACATATATGATATGGGTGTAGTTACAATAAGCTGATATAATCATAGATCATAAGATGGACTAAACCTAAGAAAGTAATTTGGCTCGACAGATGCATACTTGGAGAACAACAATGTATTATTAGTCTTTAATAATTAATACATCATTATAATTTAAAAGTGGTATCTCTTGAATTAATTTAAATGACATCATTGGACCTTACAAGGAAAACCTTATAAAGGAAACCTTGTTTTGAACCATGATTATAACTATTATCCAAGTCCAAAGGAGTCCATACCTGGTGATCCATAAATGGAATCCCAAGTATCACTATTGGAATAATGTAAAAAACTCCCTCTCCAAGACCATCCATGGTATCTCAAAAAGTAAAACAAGTATCTATCATGGCATGGTGTAACCATCTTTCCACCAATTCCATCTACGGGTTCTCCCCTAGGAAGCGATATCACTCATATGGAGGTAAGTAACCTGCACATTGAGCCCATACAAGATATAACATGTATCACTCCCAAATTATAAATTCTCAAAAACCTAATATCCCATCCAAGGAATTCCATAAAAAGGAACCCAAGTATCAATCATGGAATATCAAATTTTATTTAATCATTTAACTTTATAAGGGAGAATTTTATGTTCAAAAACATGCCACATCACTATTAATTCTTACATAAGAAGAGGTCCAAGACCATTTATCATGTCATTAAAGAATAATAATAAGGTCCATGTACTAAGAATTCCATTTAATAATAATGACCATAGAGGGAATGAGAGACACTCATTCCATGAATCCAAGAATGATATGAAAGCACCAATCATTTACTTTTTAGTTTATAAGTCAACACACCTTAATGGGAGGTTTTATTAGAAAACAATACATTGTTATAAAAAAATTCACTTAACTCAAATTCCAAATCACTATTGAGAATATTAATTTAATACACCTTAATAGAGTTTCAGATCATCATCCAAACATTCTATTTCAATATTTTAAATTAACATTCCCAAAGTGTGGTCTAAGAAAAGGAAGACACAAATAATTCTCTAAGAGTATTAAGAAACCTCACCCAAAGGAGATATTTGAGTTGAGGTCATAACCTCTAAAAATTTAATTTAATTCATAAAGGTAATATAAATTATGGTTTTGGGATCTACATAATTAATTTCATATTTATGAAGTGAAGAACAATAATATAGGTGCGTAACACATCAACACACTTTCTAAAACACTAAGACCTTAAGGGAAAAGACAAAGTCCACCAAACTCACTCATAGGATGAACCACACATCCAATATTGAGGATTGATTTGGTATAGTTTGAGAGATAGTAGAATATTTTACAAAATCCCTAAAAATACGGTGTATTAGTTCACACCAAAACAACTCTGAAGATAGTGAGATAAATGAAGTAGATAATGAAGCATAGTTGAGAGATTAGCACTACACATCCAACAAGATCGACGACGAGAAAAAAAAAACCATTCAATGATGGATATATCTTGATCCCAAGGTGAGGGAGGGGGAGGTGCTACCGATCGAAGCTCCCTCCAATGCATGAGGGGAAAGAGAAATGGGGGGCCAAGTCCCATTCTCCTCTTTTTTAAAATCTATACTGGCACATTACACATCATGTATGTGTTTCACATCATGTAATGGTTACATGATGTGTAAAATATAAAAATTGTGTATTACTCGGGAAATATACCCAATCTTTGACATCATGAATCTTCTAGTCTACAGACCATAAAACCCTTACATGATGTGTAAATAATTTACATGTCGTTTAAATCTTGCAGAGGCTGTTTTTAGTAGTCAAGCCACTCGTTCCTCCTCCAATGTTTTCTTGAACCCTCATTAATTCCACCAAAACACAACCACATTCAAAAAAAGGTTTCTAGTCATTCAAACATTCCTAATATTGTTCTAATTATTTAAATTTGGTATAGCTTGTCCACTAATTTAAAAACATAAATTTCTCTAGAAAATTCCAACAAGTCCAAAATGCAGGATGCTACAACAATCATGACTAGTGGCTAGGGATTTTGAGCCAAGTTTACATTGGGTGAGACTCATTAGATCCAGAATTGGGTTTTGTGGTTAGGATAAAAAAGAGCATGCAATAACTAATTATTAATGGGATATTGGTGGCACAAATTCATGGTGATGCGCTGTGTCATTTGGATTGTGGGCCATACATTATGGGAGCGTATTCCCTAGTCACTTGAGTTAATCATAAAATCATGAGTAGGCTAAGAATCAATATGGTTATGATGAGATTCTTGTAATAAGGGAGGAATGGTACCTTTTCATGGGTTTTATATGTCCCTACAATTATATGCGACATCATAAATGGATTGGATTAGTGTTATTAATCAACAACATCTTTTTATACTCTTATTCTAGAGAATATCATTCCCAATATATTTACATTGTCCTAAGTTCCCAAAGAGGGCGTCAAATATAATCCTAGTTATCTAAATTCATTTTTTTTTTGATTTGACGAAGGGCCTCTATGGAGGTGGAACTCATGGAGTGGTGTAATTAAATCCATATAATGGAAAGTACACTATTGACTATATATGAGTATGGTCCTTGTGGTGGACTGGATGTCATAAAATTCTATTTATTCCATCCTTTAAAGCCAAGAATATGAAATAATTGACATTTTATTTTGTTACTCAAGTGAGTTAAAGATAACAACATCCAATTCTTATATTGGTAGTGAATGGAACATGGTCTATGGTGGATGGGGTTTCTTAGTGAGGTGGTGAAAATGAAACACTTTTATTGAGGAGTGAAATGTCATTAATGATGGTATGAACCTTGTTCTAGAAGGGTTGCATTCATGTTGAACTGTTCATGGATCATATATGATGGCATCATGATTCTAGAGAGTAACTAATGATGTGTGTGCTTAAATTTAGTAGTGAATGCGAATAGAAAATCAGATGTGGTGGACGATCAGTTCGAGTATTAGATTTGGACTCAAAGTGGTTCTATAAAGCAATCTATGGTTCTTATATCATAGTAGATTCAGTGGTATGGTACGTCATGATGATATTTTGAGTTATTTGAGGATTTTACTATGGAGACTCACCATGAGTCAGATATGGACTCTAGTGGGTGCCTTAAGGTGGTCACAGAATGCTTCTAGGTATGAAGACATTGTGATCAGGTGAGATGGAGAGGTGTCAATAGTTAGAGAAAAGAGTTATTGGGATGAGTTAACCAAGGATAGTCCATCTTGGGTTAGTTTATGAAGTGTTTTCAGAAAGATTAAATCACATTTGTTGTATCATTTTGGAAACAATGGGTAAATTTTGGAAATTGAATCGGGATTTTGATGAAAAGTCGGTTTGTTCTTAGTTCATCAATAGATGGAAGGTATGTATCCACTCAAGTTTTTTTTTATGTTGATGATGGATTTTTAAAATGATTGGTGTTCTTGTTGGTGTTTGGGTATGATAAGTTTGAAACCATACCGGGTGTGTTGTGGGAGTATGAGTTCAAGGTTCTATTGTGATTTTCTAATATTGGAGGTGCCAAGAATAAAAATATGGTGATTGTGAACTGAAGTGTATGATGGGGCACTCCATATCATTGGAGATATCAAGTGATGGTAAGTTCTATCATGGTGTTTTTGGTTTTGACAACAAGTGTTGGCTTGGGTTTTGGCCAATTGTGTTCCATGAGTTAGAGATTGTTACTTGGTTGTGTTTTAGGAATTTTTAAATTAAATGTGGTTATTGGATCTAAATAGTGACCAATGAATTTTAGGTGGTGAAGATAGATGAACACTGATACTTCTTAGGGATGATAAGTATTGTTTTGGGGTAGTTGTAAGATTTCGTGTTAGTATGAGTGAAAATTTCATAAGGAATTTTAATTTTAATTTATTGGATGGGTAAATTTTTGAAGCTTGACTCATAATAGAGTTTTGAGTATTTTAATTCCTCAATAATGTTTTATGAGGACTGATGATCATAAGGTATATCGGGTATTCAAGTGAGAATTAGGATATTTGGGTTAAGTTTTGTGGGGATTGGAGTTTTTTGGAAAGGGTGCACAGTTTGGTGTACATGGTTTAGAAGAAACTGTGTGAAACTATGATGTTCAGGTTTTTTTCAGTTCATTTTGAACTCGTCACTGTTTAGTTGTATGGATAGAGCACGATTTAGGGTAAATTGTGTAAGAAAAATGACAAATTGTTTGAGGTGGTAGAGAGCTAGGGTCCTGGATCTGTAGGATTATAGAACACCCAAGGAGGGGAGGGGTGAATCAGGGTGTCAAATGATTCTTTTAAATAGACATATCTTTTTCCCACATTGGTAGGAACTTTTAAAACCTATATGATGGAATCATGAAGTTATTAATCATTCATATATAGAGATACAACATAATAGTTTTACTTTGTTCACCAGTAAGGGATAGTCGAAGGAGCATAGTCCAATTGTTTGTCAGTCGTACCTAAATCCACTAAGATTCAATTTTTATTATGGAGTACATAATATTAGACAAAGTCACTCTTTTCTAGGAAAACTGACTTTACAATAATTTTTGGAATAACTCACTGCCACCCTTATAACACTTCTATCTACTGCCCAAGCCCACTACATTGGGTGAAGTATTAATCAGTTTAACAACTTGAAGGTCACCTTAGTAGATTTTATGTTTATGTCATTGTACCTAATTAGTAAGAGATTCTTCTTGCACCATAGTATGGAGTTGAGTCACTTGAAATCACGGTTCATTTATACTAGATATTCAACACTACTATTCATGTATCTCATTGTCATCAAAAATCCACATTACGATTCAATGAAATACCATTGTTCATGAACACACAAACATTTTTGAATATCACAACCTTCATGAAGCTCACAACCTTCACATAACACCAATTCTTCATGAAACTCCCTTTTCTAAAAATCCATACCATCAATTAGGATTCAACAGGTCTTTTTGCGATGCTCAAACTCCCAAACAATTCCTGATTCATGAAGATTTATCCTTTGATAATTCAGAGTGATCCATCCTTTTCACCAATTATCTTTGTGTCTAAATGATGTTTTTGTACACCTATTTATATAATTTTCCATTCATGAAGATACTAAGCTCCTAATGTCATTTTTTAGAACCTCTTATATCATGTTTGTGAATCTCCTTTATTCATGAAGCTATAGTGAAATTTTCCCATTCTTGAAGCTTCTTATTGTCATGTAGATACTACATTCCCAATGCACATTTGTGATGAATCTCATAGTTTCATATAAAATTGTCTTTCCATCATGAATTCATGATGCTCCACACCTTCAAGAAACCCAAACTTAAAAAAAACCAACCTTCATGAAACTCATTCCTTTACCATATCTCAAAGAGACAAACCTAGAACTCCACATTTTTTGAATCTTGTTTATTCCTATTAATTTTTAGCTCTAAAAAAATTGGAAGATATTAGGAAATGATGCCACATTCCACACTGAATCCATATGCACTATAAGATCACTTTCCTTTAAAACTCCATGAACAACCCTAGTGTGGATCGATGAAAAGCAAAAAACACACTCTATTTCCAGCTATGAAAATCCTTGGATCCAAAAATCTCCCCCTTTTGGTTTGTTGGAAATATGTAGATAAATTCAGTATAGAACCATCCTTGATAAAAAACATCATATTCCTGAAATAGATCATCCATCACTCTATGTATACATGACCAAATATTAGTGTAGAAAAAATAGTGGGAAAAGAGAATTTCTTGCCTCGATAGACCACTAAACAAATCTTACAAATCTACAAATCATTGAATTCCACTTATCTATCCCTTTGGAAATAAACCCAAAGAAACTTTATTTTTACATTTAGTTCTAAAAAAAAACTCCCATTGAATCGTATCTCCCCCAAAGACCTGCATCATATCCATAAAAAGATTAAAAAATTTAACACAAATAGGGATATGGGACTAACCGTTACCTCATCATGCATTGGGTGGTGGATGAACACTAAGGTTCAACTGATGTTTCTCAAACATATGTAATTCCAACTACTTAGTCATAATGTCATCCATTTGTTTATTAGTTTCACGAACCAAGCTAGGTCGTCATCTGAACTGGTGCCCGACCTGGTTCGTTACAAGGCCCGAAGGGCGTTCTCGATCCCTATAGTCTAGCACAAGTGCTTGGGTATTGTTAACAACAATTGGTAAGGATTTACCCAAATGTAAAAATGAAAAACAATTAACAATTTAAGAAAATAGAAACTAAGAATCATAACCAAACAAGACTTTAAAAAAATATAGATTTGAGTTACAATTTTAATTCCAAAAACCAAAAAGGGATACTACAAAAAAAGAACTAAAATCCCAAAAAAACTACCACAAGGAAGGTGACCAAAAACCATCTCAAAATAAACTACATAGAAAGAGGACACTTCCATTAAGCCATCTTCACAACACCCAACCATGATGAACCTCTAGCAACCCAAACCACCATCTCCAAAATCCTTTCCCTTACCTATGTCAAAAATTACCAAATCTACTTACACCCAAAGGTGTAAGTTGTGTGTGAGATAATTACTAGTAGGATGAAACCCAATAAGGATTACATGAATTAAATATTAAATGAAAAATATAATTTCATGTTTTTTAAATTAAATTAATTCTAGCACAATTTAAAAGGAAACAACTTTAAAGAAAAACTATTTTAAAGGATGGAAGAAATAAATAAAAATAACCATGATTTTGAAGTAACCAATATGGATTATCATATATCGATGGTAAGGGAAATATAGTCAAAGAGAACAAACCTTGGGAGAGGACCTATATGTACTAGCTCATTTTGGGACCCTAGAACCTGACGTCTCAGTGAAACATGGATTAGTGACCACAACCATCACCTTTCTCATGAATGATCCACCACTATGGGAAACCCCCATAACCTAGTGGTCTCTAATCATCATTAAATTTTAGTTAGAGCTATCAGAATCAATCCAACTAAATAAAACCGAGCTGAAGCCACTTCGGTATCACTAGAACACTAGTACTAGTCCTCCCACCTAGTTACTCAGGTTACCCTTTTTTTGCTCATTAATGTTCCAAGTTCACACCACATTCCAGACTCATATACACAAACCAAACAAAGCACAACACTTACCAAATATTACCATTTTAACACCCAAACCCTCTTTTAAAACCAAACACACACCAAAAACATTTCAAAACACGATTATAAACCCCTAGATAATTCAATAAATCATTTAAAATATTTACTAAATTATTTCAAGAAATACCAAAAAGGATTTACACATAATATACACCAAGAATACATTTTTTTAAATCAAACGCACACCATAACCTTTCTAAAATATAATTCACATCTCAAAAAAATATAATAAATCATTAACACAATTTATAAAAATGAAAAAAATTTACTCAATAAAGGTTTACAAATAAACCTCACCCAAATTATCATGAAAAACACATTTTAGCACAAAAAATAAATCAAATCCTTCCATAAACTACATTTTCACTACACGTGAAAATTATAAAACATATAAAAATAGACAAGATACTATTATGAATTAATCAAAAAATGTTTAAGCATAGAATCATCAAACTCAGGTAGAGAAATTTACTTTAATCGGTGTGAAACTCCAACCGCACCCTAATCGCATCACAAGAAAACCAACTTGAACCCTAATTTAAGAGACCAAACAAATAATTTCATGATCAAACCCTAGAACCCTAGTTGTCAGAAAAACCAAAACCCTAATAAGATGGGTAAGAGGATTTCCCAAGGTAGATATCACCTACGATGGAGGGAGAGGAGGAGTGATGAGGGGTTCAGAAGGCTGGATATGCAAGGAGGGGGTTTCTGGAGTGGAGACACACACCAAGGGGGTTGCCGAAGGGTTCTGACCAAGAGGGGGTAACACGAGGGTGGTGTGAGGGATATCGGGGCACCGACCCAAGAGAAGAAACATGTAGAGGGTAGGGTGAAACACATGAAGGAGAGAGGGGGTAGGAAGAGGAGAGGTATGAAGGAAGAAAAAAAATGAAGAAAAGAAAAGGGAAAAAAAGAAAAAAGAAAAGAAAAGAGAAAATAAAAACAAGAAGAAGAAGTTGGACCCTAAAAAAACCTTTATACAAATTCAATAATAATAATATCAACTTAATGATAGTATTAATAATAATAATAATAATAATAATAATAATAATAATAAATAAATAATAATAATAATAATATTAAAACTATTCTATTTATTTCATTTCATTTTATTATTTTATTTTATTTTCATTTTATTACTCATGATATAAATTTTTTTTGAACACTAGGCAAGCCACACGGTGACCTGGGTGAAGCCGCACAGTTTAGACCATGATCTTATAGTGTGCCATACACTGTTAAGACCAAAATATTCATTTATCAGGAAAAAAATTCCAACCAGGACTTGGCCCGAACCTCAACAATAATTTTCACAGTCGTAAAAAATGATGAAATAAAATTATTCAAGTGTCAGGGTGTGACAATTAGTTCCAACATGCTCTATTTTATTCAAACCTTATTAAAAATTTTATTTGATTAAGTGATATCTGATCTAAATATGTTTGGTATGAGAGTGATTAACCAGATTCTTCATAAGATCAACCACACTCGATGTCATAGTGAATCACCATCGACTGTTTCACCTCATCACCAATTTTAGTTAGTTTTTTATTCATTCATAATAGTTTAGTGAATTAATTTTTAGCATAGATATACTCTACTTTAGCCATACTAATATAAGTGATTTCATGTCTCTTACTCAACTATTCCACTCATTTGTTTCTATTAAATAATTATCCACCAATTGTGTAATTTCTATCCACCACTTCTCCAGCCCATTAATTATTAGAAAATGCTGATAATTAATCATATATTCATACTAAAAATTATAAACAAAAATTTATATTACCTTGAATATACATCATGATTCTTTTAATGGATTCCAAATGCTCTTCCTTCTGATTACTTCAGAAGAGGGAATTTAAGCATGTTGCAAAGATAATATCTAGCTGTGTTTTACTGAAGTATAATAAGAATACAATGATCCCCCTTTACGAGGTTGAATCCATATATTTCCCATCCTTATTCTTTTCATGTTTTTTCTTAACCGCAATCAGAGTTGATAATAGTTTTGGGTCATGTACGGTTAATTTATTTTGGATCTCTCTTGAAAGTTTTTCCTTATAAATGAAGGTGTAATCCTTCTTTTGAACCACTTATATCCCCAAAAGGTATATGAATTCACAAATCATAGAAATTTCAAATTCATATTACATGCGATTAGAAAATTATTCCACTTGTCCCTGTCTACTTTCACAAAAAATAATATCATCCACATATACAAGCACCATAAATTGATCTTTTTGAGAATTCTTCACATAAAGAGTATGGTAAACACATCATTTTTTAAATTATAGATTTTTTAAAATTATAATCCAATCAGGAATACCATTCTCATCGTTCCTTCTTCTGAACATAGAGAGTCTTATTTAATCTATAAACCTTGATCTCATTATTTCTAATCAGAAATGCCACTGGTTGTTCAATATAGAATTCTTTTTCAAGACCTCTATTTGGGAATGTTGTTTTGAAATATATTTGATAAAATTTATACCCTCTTTGAATTTCCAGGGAGGGGAAGATCCTGATCGACTCTAGTCTAGCTACTGGAGAAAATGTTTCTTCAAAATCAATGCCTTAAATCTATGCACAAACTTTAAACACCAAGAGTTCCTTTTTTTATCACATTTTCAAGATCCTGGAATTTTTTTTAAAGATCCACTTTTCTCTAATAAAATATTGATTTTATGGTCTCTTAATAAGATCCCACATCCATTTTTGGTCAATATGATCTGGTTCTTCCTTCATGGACTTAACCCATGATTTATCCTTTACTAATTCCTCAAATGAGGTTGGTTACACAATATGAAGGAAGAATGTGAATCATTACTCATTATCCTTGTCTTTTTAGGTGTGGTCTAATCCCCAATGACATTTTATTGATCAATGTTTACTCTAATATTTCTCATGTGAGGTAGTTATAAGGTTTAGTCTAAGATGGTTTTCTCTTATGATTATTCTTCTAAATCCTCATCATTATATGGCCCCTAAATGTTTTGAAAGCATTCCACTATTTATGTATTTGAATATATATCCCATTTAAACTTTATTATTCATCTTCAATCATATAAAGAAATGAGATCCTGTAGTTATTTATGGATTTCAAGCAATTATATTAACATAATTTCTTTAAAAAATATTTATAAGATGATTATTGTAACATTTTTAGGTTTTAAACTTTATTGAATATCTGTGGAATATTACCTCATCTGTAGAATCAACATACTTTCCTTGATTTCCTTATTTATTTCAAATGAAAAATTTACTTCTAAAAACATGAAAATACTTCAGAGAGGTATTACTTCCTTACCATATCTAATATAGTATCATGGTTTATTCTATAAAAATCTATGTTCGATTTTGAGTATACAATGCTTCTTGAAGAACCTCCTTCCAGTAATGGAAAGAAACATGACTCTCAATTAGGGAAGCTCTAGACATATTGTTCACCTTTATATTTCAACATTATATGAACCCATTTTGTTGAGGGATTCTCACTAAATACACCTAATGATTTATCCCATGTTTTTAAAGGTAATTTTTTAATTCAATGAATGTGTATTCTTCTCCATTTCCAGATCATAGAATCTTGATTTTCCCCCAATTTCATTCTCTTCTCTTTGAAAATAACTCTTCATTAAATCAAGAACATGTCATTTCCTATTCATAAAAATCACACATGAAATTATACTATAATCATTAATAAAAATAATGAAGTACCTCTCTCCATATGTACCATCCACATTTATTGGACCACATATGTCTGTGTGGATGAGATATAGAATATTCGATTCGCTTTTGTTTTTCAGCTGATATGAACTCCCAACCATATTTCCATGAATTCATACATCACATGTATTTTCTTCAACACACTATATATTAGTAATTTATACAAACATATTAATATTATATATGAATTCTATTCTATGTTTATTAATTTTACCAAAGCTTCGGTGCTATAAGTTGTTTTCTTCTCTAATTTTTAAGTAACAAGTTTTTGATTTTTTGTCAACCTGCTTTAGATTTCCATATGTTCTGCAAACTTTCATGAGAGAATTACTTATCTCTACATTTATAGGGAAACCATTTTGATTAAATTTTACCACTATTATTGAGTAAAAGAGTTTACTAACACTCTGAAGATTGCGACACATGTCGTCTTCATAGAGAACTTTAGTTTTCCTTAGCTCATGATTTTATAGTTCTATATTTCCACTTCCTTTAATATTTAAAGCACCTTCATTGCCAAATATCACTATTCCATAAACCATTTTTTAAACATTATTAAAAAAATCTATATTTCCTGACATGTGGGATGAGAATTCACTATAAATAATCCAAGTTCTACTATTTTTTATAGCTTTGAGGAAAATTTTTATAAGACTGGATTACTTGATTTTTTTATTTTTGTTCCATGAGATACCTGATTGAGTGAAGGAAAAAATGGCCTTTATAATATATTTTAAATATCCTTGGCTTAATCATACTTATATTTTTCTTCCAATAGAGAATATCAATTTTAAAGGGTAATTATTCTTGGTTGACAGGTGTTGACTTACCTCAAAGTTATGTAGTTATTATTCCCACCTTTCCTCTGCCTACAATGAATAACTTTATGGCCATAGTTAGAATAGTGAAAAATATATCCATAGACACTATTTATTCTATATGATGAAGGATATGGTTTCATTATCCTTTTTTTACTTCCAGGAACCCACCCATTTAGATAGATCTTTACCTATTCACTGTAAGACATGATGTGGCCCAAAATTCCACATAATTGACACTTCATTAGGGAAAAAATATTCTCACTTCCATTACTCCACATTTCCCCTTATTTTTTAAAGTTATTTGAATGGTCATCCTCTATGGATACTTGAGAATTATTTTTAGATCTCTTTTATGTTTGGTTCAAAGATTTATTTTTAGGACATCAGAATATTTTGTGATATGTCCAACTTTTTGCTTCCCTTTACTTTGGCTCATCCAGTTTCTCGTCTTTGATGTTTCTACATCACATCCAATTCCACTTTTTCCAATAAATGTTGATATCTTATAATTAAAGGGCTTATTTACTCATTTAGAACCAAATTTATCTCTTTTTAATAGCTCTACATATGAGAATCTTCCAAACTACAATTTATTATTTTCCCATTGATTTTTATTTATTTTCCTACTTCCTCAATATAATAATGACTTTATCTTCCATTCTATCAACTATCTCATCATTTTATTCTAGTCTTGATGAAAGTTCATTGATGAATTTTTCCTTCTCTTCAATCCTGATTTTAAATTCCACAACCACTTTTGAGATTTCAAGAGTTGTTAAATTTTCTTCTACATTCCCTTCTAGTCAATAAATTTCTACTTCAATATGATCAACATACTTTGATGACTCTTTCAACATAGCTCCCATATTTCTGTTTTGTTCTATGAATTTAAATATCATCAAGATAACCCTCAAGTTACACCTTGATATCAACAATTCTAATCAACTTATTATCTTCATCTTTTTTGGTTCAACATTTTCAACTGTATCCATCATGGATGATTCAAGTTCAGATTTAAACTCCTGTTTTACATCATCCAAAAATTCATTATCATCTTGTTCTTTTTTGCATACTAATATCTTTATTTATAATTTATTTCCTAATAGAAGCTTCCCTTGTTTGTAAACCCCATAAAAGGATTATTCATGATATTTTATTCCCATTCTTCATCATAAAATTCCCTTGGGCATAAAATTATAATGCACCCTACTTAAACACACCGAAAACAAGCCAAGGGAAGCTTTCCTTTAAATATCCCCTTTCCTCTCTAGAATTTTCTAGAATCAATAGAAATAAATTCATTATATAGAACATATCTAATATCACCACCTTTGTGAATGTCAAGGTTTTACATGGCTTTGAATTCCATTTACTTTCTTATTCAAATTCTTGTTTCTTATAGTTTGAATCTAATTTCATAAGTCATTAGATTGATTAATAGACCATCAAGAGAAAGTTTAGATAGATCCCTTTCTTCAGGGGATGAAACATATAGATTGTACAGATGTGGAAGCCCTCTAAATATTTTCCTCACAATGTAAATATCTTTAATTTCTTCATAAATTCCTCAAATTTCTCCAATAAATTCAGAAATTTTGTTTAAAAATATATCTACATATCTACATTTTCATCTATATGTATTTTCATATTGTTGAAATTATTATGAAAAACTTGGAGTTTTTCCACCTTAATTTTTTATCACATATGTATATATTTTCCCATTTCTCCCCTATTTACATGGCCAAAAAGAAACTCATCACCTTTAAATAGATTTTATCATATATAGTTGCAATAAGATAATTTTTCTTCTTTGGCATCTACATCAAGAATTTTACTGTATGTTTCAGTCATAGAAAGACTTTTTGTATCACTAAACTGAATCCCTTGAGCTATGTAAAAGAGAACTTCCATACCAAGGGATCTCCGATGAGATCTCATCCTATTCATATTAATCCAGTTGTTTCTTCCATCATATATGGGAACTACCCTAAAATTAATTAAACTCTATATGAAAAAAATAGATGATAGATTTTAACACCAATAACCTGTATCCTATGATACCACCTGTAGGATCCTGGAAATCTCTTAGAGGGGAGGGGTAAATTAGAGGGTTAGATTTTTCTTTTTGAATCATGGGATCTTATTACCACATTAATAAGAACTTTTAAAATCTATATTATGGAATCATGAAATTATTAAACATTCATATTCAGAGAGACAATATAAAAGTTTTACTTAGTTCACCACTATGGTCTATTATAATAAGAATATACTAACAAGGTTTTTTTTGTACCTAAATCTAGTAAACTTCACAAGTTATTGCAAAGAAAAGAAGATAAAAAAAATCACTATATTCTAGGAACAATTCATTTACATGAATTTTATGGATAACATAATTCCTCCCTCATAACACTTCCATCGAATTAACCTAGATCACTACCTTGGGTGAAGTCTTAGTTAGTTTAATGACTTAAAGGTAGTCTTAGTAGATTGGGAATTTAGTTGTTTTTCTCTAATTATCATGAGACTCTAATTACACCATAGTCTTGAGTTGATGCACTTGAAATCACTGTTCACTTAAACCAGATGTTCAACACTAGTTTTTGAGAAGCTACTAGCCTTCATAAAACCCACTTTAGGTTTCCAAGAATTACCAATGTTCCTAAACCCCACACCATTGTGAAGATCCCAACCTTCAAGAATATCATCGATTTCCTAGAATACCAAGACTTTTTGAAACTCTGTTTTAGGGAAATCCTTAGCATCAGTTAAGACACAACAAGTCTTTTCACAATGATCATGTTTGTAAAAAAAATTACTAATTCATGAAGCTTCCTGCCTTATCGAATTAAAAGATATTCATTCTTTTTTCTAATTCTCTTCATGTCCAAATTATGTGTGTGGATACCAATTTATATACTTTGACTTTCACAATGATCCTACTCTCCCAACATCATTTTCAAAAACCTCTTATATACTGTTAGTGAAGCTCCTTTATTTGGAAATATTGAGTGAAATTTTCCCATTTTTGAAGCTTCTCATAATTGGGTAGATAAAAACTTCCTAACACACATTCATGGTGCTTATATTAATCACATATAACCTCTTATTTCCATCATTTGTTCATGATTCTCCACACATTTGTGAGAACCAACCTTTTTAAAACCCAAACTTCACAAAACCCATGCCTTTACCATATATCAAAGAGACAAACCTAGAACTCCAAATTACACAGAGTTCGATCCTTCTTCCTAATTTTGAGCTCCAAAAAATTGGTAAACACTAGGAAATGAGACCTTATTCAACACTAAAACATATAGACCATAATATCAATTTCCTTGAAATCTACCTGATCAACCATAACATGGATTGACAAAAAACACAAAACACACTCCGTTTCTAGGTATAAAAGGTCTTGGTTCCAATAGGATCATGATATATGCACAGTTTCAACCAAAATGTGACCTTATTATAGAGGAAAGCAAGTTATGGAAACATGGTTGGTGCATGATTTGTCTAACCATGAAATTAACTTTATAATTCTCAATGAAGGGTGCAGGGTTGGTGCACGGCTTGGTAAACCATGTGTCCAAACCATACAATTACCTAGAACTTCATTAAAAGAGATAAGTGACTAAAATAACCCCATATATTTTTATAAACCCCCATCTTACTCACCCATTATTCACACATAGACCTAGGGATCTCCCAATACATTCATCCTCCAATGCTTAATTTGTGGTGAATTTATGGTGATATTTTGGAATTTTCAATGTCAGTATCACCCTTCAATAACATCTTATCTCCTTTTTATTCCTATTCTATTATTTTTAAGTTCTTTGGTTTATATTTTTTGATGATTACACTAGGTAATGGTGTAATAATCCATTTTTCATGGGTATTTTGGTTGGATTGTATAGGAGAGATCCTGAGATGCCTTCCACACATTGTTGAGTGGATTTCGTTAAGGTATTAGATCATGGTGAATTTTATTAGGTTTTTTCAAATGAATCAATCTAATTGATTATTTAAAATAGTATTTCCTTTTAGGGTATTTCCTTTGAATGGTTTTAGGAGTCTTATATTGACCACCCAGGATAGTTGTTTAGATTTTTGACAAGAGGTGAGAGACTAGTGAAATTAGAGACCAATATTCCATTTTAATTTAAATAGTGAAGTTAATTATTATATATTGATATTAAATTTTTGTTGTTTCTTGGATTGATATCATAGCTTGAGTGGTCGATAGGAGTTGGTTCTAACATAGAGGAGTTCAGATGGGTCTTTGATAGGCCTTGGAAATGTCATTAGTACTTGGAAATGTTTGCAAAAATTCATTAATCTGGTAAGTGGCCTAAGATCATTACCAATAGTCTTGTTAATTTATTTAAATGTGTATGTGGAATGTTACTTAAATCACATGTGTGGTGTTTTTTCTTCCTTTGTTTAAGTAATAAGATTTAGACATTAAATTGACACCTTAGAGCTTACCTAGATCCCATCAGATTCATTGGTGTTTAGAAGACCAAATTTATGGCCACCAATGGGGTGTTCCATTTCTTGAAAATGGTAAATTGGGGTTTTATTGGGTCAGTTAGGTGGGTTATGAGCCTAAACTAGTTAAGATCACTAGTTGTCTTGGTTGAAGGGTTAAGGGATACTTGGTAGGTCATGATAATAATAGTATTAAAATATATTAAAAGGATGAATTAGAATGTTTTTATGTGAAATTATTTTATGAAAGACCTTTGAGGAACTTGATATGGGTTTAACCATGTACATTGTATTTTTAACTAGTTTTTGGTTTTAAAGGGGGAAGGATATGTTAAAGTGAATTTTGTTTTAAAGTGGTATGTTAACCACCATGTTATTTTAAAAAGGGTTTTTTGGGTGAAATTTAAATTTTTATTTGAAATGGGTGTGTGGTTTCCCATATGGAGAAATTACTTAATTCCCCTTTTAATGGGTTTTTAGAAATAAATTTTTACTTATTTTTAATGTTTTTAATGTTCAAGGTGTTGAAACTTACTAATTTATAAATGTTTTATTGGTTTAGGTTCCTGACTAATGCTCCAGGCATTAGTAGTAAAATGTATAAGTTAGGTGCTAGACCAACGCTCCATGAACTATATAATATACTATATAGAATTAGTGTTAAATTTAGGATCTGGGAATTGGTATAATACTATATTGTTTAAGTTCCAAACTAATTCTTGGGAATGATAATAAACCATATGGAGTGTATAGTGAAACGATGCTCTAAATCCATGATTTAGGTGCTGGATTGATTGTCTAGGAACTATTATTTTGATATATGAGTAGATGATGGAATGATATACCATGATCTATTATTATGATGTAAGATTTTAGATGTATGAAATGGTTCTTAATGTTTTAGGTTTAGATATCCATATTAATGTTTTATAATTTCTTGTGTTAGATGATGGATGAAAAACCCCTTCAATAATTTAAAGTTTGTTTCACACTATATTTTTTGAATCATATGACTACATTGTGTTGATGCATGTTTGGTTGGCCTTGGTGATACCATATGACCTAAGGGAGAAGATGATACTAGATAAATATTTGTTTTTTTGAATGAATATTCATGCATATATAGTTTATTTATTCCAATGTTTATCTATATAATATGTTTCCCTACTCAGTTATTTCGTTAGAGGCCATTGGTGGTGGCCTACTGAGTTTTACTCACACACTTCTTGAGACACCACTAAACATGGGTACCTATGAAAAAATCATATGTTTATTATAGTAAAAAGTTGGGCTAAGTAACAGGGTGTGTTTTTAAGGGTTGATCAAGATAGATAAAATGGTATCACGAGACTCGATGAGATTCTTCTCGGATTTTCAGTAGCTACTGGTGTGCTTATCCTTCAGTTTTATATTTTATATAATAGATCAACTGATTAGATTATCGGTTCTGTATGTATGAAATGTTTATTCAATATTTTAATTTATTTCATTAGTTGTTAAGTCATGTTTATACTTATTTTCTTATGTTTCTGGTTTATTTGAGATGTTTATATTTAGTTATTATTTCCATGAACTTTGATTTGTATGAATATTGTTTATTTATATTATTTTTTCACAGTCTGATATGGGGGTATAATCTCCTAAAAGTACCACCTTAGACCCCCATTTCTAGATGGTATCCTCTGGCATATGAGGAGGCTCACTTGAGGTCATGTGGAAAACTAACTCGGGGCATTGACTTAGTGGATCCCGGGAGGGGGCATTAGAAAAATGATTATACATATTCATGGATACAACTAGATATTCAGAGTTTTTTGAGGCATGTTGGAGGTTCCCAACTGAGTATGTATATTCTCAAACCCTATATTGAAACTCTAGAGGACATGTATCTATACTAGATACATTTTAGGTATGACTCACATGCAGTTATATATTAGAAATTGTGTTGGACATCTGGGAACTGGTATGTGTTTTTTTGAACACCATGAGGTATTAGAACAAGAGGTCATGATTGGATGGTGAAATACTAAAAATTCCATATATGAGTTAGGGATGTCATGGTTTTCTAGTGTTACATGTTTATGAATGTATGTTTATATATAGACTTATTTTACTTTTACAAATTCATTTATATAGATATGTATTTGTTCTCTATTTAAATGAAACATCTTTACTATATCTTGTTTAATTACATGTCTTTGTAACTTTAAACATATGAATGATTAAAACTAACCATATTTTAGAATTCATTTTGAATTATTATATTATTCAATGAAAATAAACTAGTCACTAATGTTTACCTTAGATCCATTGTTCTAGTCACCAACCCCTAGGATTGTGGAATTATCCAGTGGTAGTAACATCGTGGATCACATACTATTTAGGTATTTAGGTCAGGGTCTCTATAATAGATATGAAATATAAGTTTTCATATTTAAAATATGATATATTTTAGTAAAATTACATATAAAGGATAATATGAATAAATTTATATTTGAAATAAATATAGAGTTTTTATATTTATTTATCTTTTGAATTTCCATAATTTATGCATAAATTATAAAGTATTTATAATTACTTGATTTATGAATTATTTATAAATATATATTATGTGTAAAAGTTTAGAAAATTTTCATTTATTTGGTTTTATCCCCTGCATTATTCAAAAATAAAAATTTCTTATGTTATTAATGAAATCATGCTTTAATTTAGAGTGTTAAAATAATTTTATGAATTATCATACATGTATTTAAGGATTTATATTCTAGGAATGATAATTAATTTACTAGTCTTATACCTTGACATTGGATTTCACTAGGTTATATAGTTGAATTAAGTTAATTATTATAGTTTATACATATTAGGTGTTAGATTTATGATGTAATTAAGGTCCACCTTTAGTAAATAACCATGGATAGATATAATTTGGGTACAATTAATCAATTTCCTAAGAGCTTAGGACCTATATAAAAATAAAGGGTTACATAATACTAAATCCATGATTACTCTTACATATATTATTGATTTCATATGATTCTAAGAATTTGCATGAAATAGTTTTATATACCTTATACATAATATGCATATAGATATGTACAAATATATATGTCTTTTAATTTTAGTTAGTAATAGAATCTATGATGTGTGGAAAGAGTTACATATCAATATGGTTTCAAAATATTGATTTTTTGGATGGAATATAGATTACAAACATTGTGATTTTTAAAAACATGTTAAAATAATAATTTTTATATCCATTCCAAATTAAACACATGTTAATACATAAATCATCTAATTGGGTAGTTTCATAGTAAATAAGGGTTCCCATGAATAATATTGTATAAGACATGGTGAAGATGGATAACCCTAAAATTCATGTATCAAAATACCATTGGGAGATTTGTGTTACACATATATGGAAAAACCTAAGAGATTAGATACCAGAGGAATAGAGTTGAGTTTATCCATATAATGGATTAAGAAAGGAGTTTTCTAATAAACTATATAAGCGCAATATGTGATATGATTGGTATAATGGCATACCAAAATATCTTTGTGAATATATGAATAAAAAAATGGCCACATTACTTAGTGAAATATAGATATTTTCCAAGTAATGGATATGATGGATTTAAATAGAGTGATCATTTTTTTGTGATCAAATTTAATAAAATTCCTTATTTAATGAATTTTAAACATGTCAATCATTAGATAAAAGCTTACTTTTTTATAAAAAATGGAATTGTTTTCACTAAGTATGAATTTGTGATCAATACTTGATATGTTTATATTAATGGAAGAAACCTCTTATAATAGTATTGAAACATAAGAATTATTCTTAATCAAGAATTAAAATTCTATGTGTTAGAGAATTACCTTCATGAATAGCTAAAATGTTGATGTTTTTGAATAAGTCAATCTAGATGGTTATGGGAAGAATAGATGAATTCATATAAGGTTTCAAGCACAGTTGATATAATATGAGCTAAGAAACATTAGTATCAATATTATTGGGTATATAAATTATTTGAGGTACTGTGGTTTCCTTTATGGCTTGATTTAGATACAGAATTAATTCTGTAATCATTGTGGGAAATGTTCTAACAAATGTGTATGAGTTAAATAAAATATTAAATTGTTTATTAAATGTGTATAGGATAGATGGATTTAGAATATGATATATTTTCTTTGGTTCTATATTACTAGTAAAAATGGTTAAAAGTTCAAAGCATAAGAAGAAAGGTTATTTGGAAAGTCTAATAATTCTTATTCAAGTAGTCACTAAAAGTTATTGAAACCTAAAGAAGGTGTTATGAGGAGGGAAGTTTACATATAATGGAATTTTTCATATACTAGAAGGGTCAAAAGAAACCATGTGAATAGTTTATGTTAGGTATAATTTTTGAAAAATCAAATTTTAAATTTTTAAATGTATATGATACTAAATATAGATTTTAAAAATGTTGTGATTTTAAAGGAATTAAAAATAATTTTAATAATTGACATGGATTAAGCTTATATTTTTCATCCAAAAAATATTAGAAATGTTTGATATAATTAATATTTGGATTAAAAAGGAATATTTGAATATATAATGATTCAGAATAAAAGATTCATAGAGTTATCTCATTTATTTTATATGATAAACGAAATTATTTGTTAAAAAGGAGTTTTGATGAATAAAATGAGATGTTACACATGGTTTATGATTCATAAAACTTTATAAAATGGTTTTAAAAGGGATTAAAAGACAAGAATATTTTATCTAGGACAAAATAATCTATAAAATACCTTTATTAAAATATAAGGAATCATGATTAAACAAACATAAGAGGCATATTTTATATAACATAGACTTATTTTTATAATAACATTCATAACACAAAGAATACCGTATGAGATATGGGGATTAATATTTTATTTGAAAAATATTTCCAGTAAAGGAAATAAATTTTATTTCATGAATATAAATGAGTTTGTGTATCTTATCACAATATTCAAAAAAATAATATATTTTCTCATAGGTTCATGGATGAATACTTAGACCTAGATAAATTTAAATGTAATAATCCAAAATTATACCAGTCAAGATTAAACGTGAGTGTCACTTGGGATCCTAAAAGGGTTTAAGGTATGTTGGTAAATAAATAATATAACCAAGAATATATGAAAGGGAATAACATTAAAAGAAGTTTAAAAATATAGTGATAATGAACTTATAATGTGTTTTAAGTAGAAAAAATACGTTTTTAGTATCAAAACATTGATTTTTTTGAAGTAAAGGACTTCGAATACTAGTTAAAAGAGTTAAAAATTGAGAATTTTATTTATAATTTCACTATCATTCAAAGTAAATGTATTTATAGAGACCATTCGTTAATGGAGTTAGTGGGGGGTTTTTATTATATGGTCCCATAGAGACAAGGAAAGAATTACATTGATATTTAATAAGTTTAACGATACCTTAAATGAATAAAAATAAGGAATTATAGATGTCATTCATATGATATATGGGACAATAACTTATGTATGGTTTTTTTAGAATTCTTAAAGGAGTGAGTTTGAGAATATAAAATTTATCAATTTATACACATAGAATCTCCACATTATCTTTCATTCATGCTAGATAAATTTGATAAATTAAGTGAATAGATAATTGACCTCACAAAGTAAGACTGTGAGTTATCCCAAAATGATTTTTTCTATATAGTATTACCTATTGTGATGGTATGTTAAGGTTACTGTGAGTAGGATTTTGTATCGAGATACATAATATACCTATGCATAAAAAATAATGTAATTCCTCTGACCCTAGTCACCTAGAGTTTAAGGGTTATATACTAAATGAAAATCATATTACAATAGATAACATACCCAAAATCAAAATTTTAACAGTACTTAGGAGGATAGATTCATACATAAACCTTAAATTATATTATTATAAAATAAAAAACATGGTACTAAAAAATATATTTAAATGTTTCATTTTCCTTACATAATTGCTATCTATATAATTTCAAACAAAGTACACATATTCATTACCTAGGGAAATGGGTAAACATGATAAAGTGGTGAGATCAGATGCTTAATTAGGGATAAAATATAGTAGAATATAACATGGAATAATATAATAATAAAGAATAAAAATGTAATAGACTATAAATTCATGCCACATGAATACATAAGAATAATAGAATGTAGGGATGTCAGGATAATGGTAATAAATAATGAAATGGATAAAAATAAATGATTTCATAATGATGAAAGTCATAATTCTAGGTATCATAGCCATATCATTGAGGATTTATGCTAATACATCATAGAAAAATGAGTAGTCATACAACATATACTAAAGATAATTTTTCTCATGAGACCTACCAATTAATGTTGGGTCTATATAATTCCAGGCCCCATCCATCACTTAATAAGTCCAATGCTTTCATTATATGAAAATAAAGGCTAAAAAATAAAATAAATAATATTTCAAAAGGAACCACTTTAATAAAATCACCTAAATAATCAGTAGAAATATATATAAAAATAATGGGTATGTGGACTGTAAATATTTCCCCTACAAAAAAATGGTAAGGATCTCTAAGAGAATACCCTTCAATCTGATTAATTAAGTATATAGTATTCACATCATATAGGATTAATGGATATATGGAAAAGTTAATAGATTATATTAGTCAATTTAATTATGATTATATATAGACGAATACCCATTATTAATTATAATTATGTAAATGGTTTTTATATCTTATAGGATAAATGGTTATATTCCATAGGAAATAGATTCTGGTAGATAATGAAATTGTTTGGATATATTGGTGAATTCTATTGAAACTTATTAAGAATAATTAGGAATTTACTATGTTAAAATAAATATCATTATCAAGTGTAGAATATGGAATTATAGTTATATATTACTTACATAGACTAATATGATCAATGTATTTATAATATACAATAAATTTATTTTAAATGGAAAGACAACAAATAAATTATGGATAAATCCCATAAAAAATAGAAGTATGTGAACACACATATTTGATATGTATTAGGGATTTAAAATTTCATTAAGTGGAAACTTCTCGATCAGTATGATTTGATGGAAAATGTGTAAGACCCCAAGTTTTTATGAAATATTTTTGTTCAAATGAATTAAATTTCTGTAATAGATTGCGTTACACACAACAACGAGTTTTGACGAACCTCAATATACTATTAATATTATTATTTAAATAAGACCATTATTAACTATCCATTATAATTGGTGGAATGAATAATAATAAATAAATTTTAAAAATTTAGAATAATGATTTTATATAAGGAAATTACATTGATGAAAAGTACTTAATTATTATTAATTTCATTATATGTTTTGAAAATATAGTCTTCTTCAAAAAAACATTTATTTATTTTTGAGAAAAAATTATATAATTAAAATTTTACACTATTAAAAATATTATTTGAGAAAATGAACTCTATATTTTAAATCTATATGTCAAAATTATATTTGAGTTATTTTTTTGATATTTTTTTGCAAAGATTAATTTTTTGATAAATAGTAAAAAATAACGATTATTATTAAAAACTGGATTTTGGTTTAAAGAATCTACAATATCAATTTTATTTTAATATGGTTTTAAAAGTAAAATTAATAAAATTATATAATTATTAATAAAATTAATTTAATTTTAATAAAATTTATTTTTAATTTTTAAATTAAAATTTTATATAATTATGAAATATTTCTCTTTGGAAAACAACTTTTTTACTAAATATGTGGGTTTTATTTTAAATTAAATTCTACCACTTATATGGATTTAATATTATAAAAATAATTATATATAATTAGTAATTTTTTACATTTTATAATAAGGAAAAATAAATTTTTGGTCATAACTATTATTAAAAAAAATAAAATTAATTACTGTAATTAAGGTTAAAATGAGGCTTTGCATATTATATATGTATGTGTTATTATTAATTTTAAACTCACATAGGATATTTATTTAATAAATTATATATTATATTTTGAAAAAATGAATAAAATTTATCTAATATGTCTCATTTTAATATTATTCTTGAAGGATATATTACCAAGGTAAATAAAAATTGACTAGTTATCAGGGTGAAAATTATGATGGTAAAAATGATAAAACATAGAGACTAAGGGAATAAAAAGTTTAAAACATCTATCTTTTATTATGGTATATGTGTATATAGACCATATAGTCCTTCAAATACACTATTTATAAACTTTTTAGGTACTTGGGGGAGAGTGGCTTCCCATTATTTAATAGTTTTAGGTATTTACAAAAATGCCACTTCTTCTCAATTATAAAAGGACACTTCCTTGCCCCACTTCTTCACACATATTAATCCATTTGACTTAAAAAACCCTGAAAAAAATCCCTATCTAAAATCATTATCCAATTTCTATATCTTCTATTAATCCCAAAAGACCAACCCTAGGGTCCTTCAATAGAGATCCAAAGGTGGTTGTTCTAAGCGACAATAATTGTCTCTACTAAGAGATTTCTTTCCACATCTTATCTTACCACCTATATTTACATCCTAATAATTCCAATAAAATAACACAAGTATATAAAATATAATTATATATTATTATTTTGATTGAATAACCAACATCTATCTCCTCTTTTATCAATTTGGATATGAAACTATCGACCGTGTGTACGATGGATTATCGCCACACAGACCTGATGTAATTCCTTTTTCAATCACCACCTATCACAAGTGTATATAATTATGGATTTAAATTATATATATGTTATTAATAAAATAATTATACTCATGTAATTATAATATCACATATAACTTCTTACTTTCCCTTCTGTTGGAATACAAATATATCGCGTGTGTGTACGACAGATTACCTCCTCACGGGGTGATGTTATTCATTTTTCAATTATGCTTTACCTAAAAGGTAATAAGGATAAATATAATAAATATATGTGATAAATTTAAAATCATAATGAATCTTCAAAGGTGATATATTATTTAAATTCATTATATTCTTTCTGTTGATAAAATGAAAATGACTTTCATGCGTACATAAAACCTCTATGAATGATGTAATTCATTTTCCATCTCTAAAAATTATGAATTAATATAAATACATATAAAATGAATATTTATAATATTTATATCATGTTTAAAGTTATGTATTTGATGTAACCATGATCAAAATAAAATTACAAAAAATACCAAACCAAAACATACATGAAAAAGAAAGCAGTTATTACCCAAAAAGTAATTTTAAAAAGGAATTGTAAATAAATGGGTAATAAAAGGTCATAAGTAAATCATATTTGTTTTAATATATATGATCATGGTTTTTTAATACATGTATAAGGAACATATTTTTATTATAATGGATGTTTTAACATGTATGAAGAAAGTTAATACTTGAGGGAAGGGAATTTCATCTCAAATTGTCTTCTTTTGGAGATATGTTATGTTATGCACCTATCTTATTTTATAAGGCATATATAGAGACCAAATTACATGTTATATCATGATATTATTTATTATCATGATATTTAATATTTCATTTAATGTTATTCTTTCATGGTTCTTCTAATTTAGAAGATACCAAAGTGGTAAAATATGTATGTTACAATCTCATTGTTTATCTCATTGTTTATTATTAAGTTTCAGATAATGAAATATTATGATCTACCACTCAATAAAATCATTTATTTTTTTCTAAAGTATATATTTCATTAAAATAGTTTTTTAATTTTATTTCAATCTATTTATTTACTCAATATTCCAAAATAAATTTTTAAGGAAAACCGGACTTTACTTATCTCTTCGATCGGAAATCCTTTTTCTTGTGTATCCATGTTTTATAAGAATGTTTAAATGAAAGTTTTTACTGATATAGAATGATTTATTAAATAATTTTTTACCCATTTTTTAATTTTTACAATTTTTTTAAAAAGGAATCTCCTTTCCATTTTTGAATGAAGTACTTTTTTTATTTTCAATAAAAAATTTAAAAGGAATATTTGTTTTAACATGTATGGAATGAAAAAAATTTCCACCATCATGACCAACCAAATTTTTAAAGATTATTTGTAAGTTTTAAATAATATTTTTTGTGAAAATTATTTTCAAAATGTTTTGAAAAATTTTAGTTTTAAAAATGATATTTTGAAAGTGAAAAGGTTATTTTCATCAAGAAAATTCAAAGTGATATTTCAAAATCATTTTCAAAATAATATGAAATACTTTGATATTACTAAGGATTTACTAGGGATATAAACCAAGTATAGAATTCCTATTATTTATTTTAATGTTTCATAGGTTATGATATTATGAATGTTTTGTGATCTTATAAAATACATTTTTATGATTTTCATTACGTGATGAGTGGGAACTATATCTACCTCCAATGAATTGAGTGATGATTGATATCTTATGAGAAAAACATGACTAGAATTGGGATTAAACCCATTTAAGTAAGGTACATTATCCACTATGATAGTCTTGGGAGTGAACCTTGACTGATACAATGGTTTGTGGAGGGAACCTATTCCACTGTGATAGTTTTGGAAATGAGCCTTGACTTCCGAGGAAATGATTTTATAATATTATGTGTATGAAACAATTATATGTCTTATGAAAATATTATTATTCCATGGCTTGTGTTCTTTGATTCCCTTATGATTTGTGTTTTATAAACTACCAAGATTTATTCCATGACTCAAGTTTATGATCTATGATATTTAGAGTATGGTTTCCAAAAGTTATTCTCATGTTCTCAAACACTTATGTTCAAGTTATATTAATATCTACCTTGTATGATATTGTTAGGAAGGGTACTAGTTATGAAGGGATAACTAGGAGATGATTTGTAAATATTATGAACCAGTTGTTTATGTTTCTAAGTTTCCAAAGGCACTAGACCTAAATGATTATAGCATGGATCATTATGTTATGTAGTGAATATTCATTAATTACGATTTAATATTTATGTACGATAAATTTGGGTCTCTATAGTTGGTATGAGGGAAATGTTATTTAACCTTTGAAAAAAAGTATGAGAAAAATTTACTGATATCTCTAAGGATTACTCAAATGATAAGTATAATGATAATTCAAAGTATTGTAAAACATATATGAATTTTTTTGAGGGAAAGAGTGTTTGGTTTCCATGAAATTAAATCCTTGTATTGATACTTCAAGTGGATGCAGCTCTGTAATAGTTTTACCTAGGGGTAATAACTTCGAAAAAGAAACATTGATATAGACTCGATCACCACATGGTATATCAAAACATGCCTTTTTACACACCTAGTTTTAAACTCTTAGGGGATATTCTTGGGAAATTTAAAAAATATTAACAAACCATCATGAAATATTTTAATAATTACCATTAATAACCTAGGTTAAACCTATGGTTTCATATATTGAAATTAAAGTGTCTTGATTTGGACATCGTATAACTGATTTTTCATGATTATGTAGTTTTTCACTACGATTAATGTTAATCACACTATGTTTTTTGTTTTTAGTCAATGGTTGGAACCTGAATGAACTATGTTAATGTCAAGTATGATGGAAAATGAAATGATTTTACTATTGAGAAATGCAACATTATGGGAGATGGAATGAAAAATATCATTGATATGGTCACACAAGATATGAATCATATTGAAATTATAAATTATAAAAGGAGGGAATTTTTTTTATTAAGTCCTTCATGAGGGAATTCCCACATTATTTTAGTGATTATGCGGATCCACTAGTCATTGATAAATGGATCAGTACAACAAAAATGTTATTTTCTGTTCTCCACTACTCAGAGCATGAAAAATACATTTTTGCTGTCTATCATTAGGAATGGGAAGTAGATCAATGATAGAATCTTATTAGGAATACATTAAATAAGATGAAATGGGATCCTTAGAATGGTATGAGTTTAAGGACACATTTTTCAACAAGTAATTTCCTAATATTATTTTCATAAAAATGGAGAAATAATTCCTTGATTTAAATTAGGAGGATGATGATGAATCCTTTGGTATATATGAATAAAATTTTACAATACTTGAGTGGTTAAATTTTGGTATTATCATATAACCTAAAATTAAGGATGATCGATTCTTTAGTGGATTAAAAAAACTTATTTGAAAGGAGTTAGAAATTTGGTACGCCAGTAGCTATGCAGAAGTAGTTTTATGTTCCATAAAGGTGGAAATGGAGATTAGTGTAACTCATCAATATTTTGATTTTGATAAGAAAAACAAGATAGAATTCAAAGTAAAATCTAAAATAAATGTATAAAATAAGATGATATTTCCTTGATTCTCAAAGTGTTGAAGAAAACATGGAAGAAATTATATTAAGGGGACTAGTAATTTTTTTAATCATGAAAAGGAAGGTCATCAAGAAATCAATTTCTAAAGTGATGGGAAGAATTTAGCTAATGATGAAAATTGAGAGAAAGATCCACAAAATGCACCACTAACAATCCAATGTTTCAAATGGAAGGGGTATGTGAATTATGATTACCAATGCCAAAAATACAAAGGTTAATGATGAAAATCAATTTTATAAACCTATTACTTCAATAGATAAAAGTATATCTCATGCGATCAATATTTCTAATGAGGGGTGTGATTATGATTGTTGAAAGATACATTTACCATACACTATATAACTACTAATATCTTATTCGACTCTTGATATATTGAATATTTTATATATTAATAAGTTTATAAAGGTATAAAAAATTTACACCAATTATTATATTTTGAATTATCAATGAAAAAACTAAATGGTATATTGATCGCATATCAATTCTATGATTCTTCTCCAGTTGAAGTTTGTAGGAATGTACTTCCTACACACCTTGTTATTCCACATCTATTTGAATTTGTTGTTATATTAGGAATGTATTAACCTTCTCTATATAAAGGTTACATTAATCTCCAATGAAGGGAATTAATTTTTTACATTCAAAACCAACCTATGATCACCTATCAGTGTAACTATAAATATGAACATATGATGGAAATAATATCTATTGTATGGGTCTTGATTTATATTCAAAAGGGATGTTTATCCCAGATGTTTTGGGAGAAAGTCAACATTTATGATATTCCCACTGTTTGAGAGTTTTATAATGTCTTTCCAAAAGTGTTTCCTATTATTCTATTGAAACATGAAGTTGAGTTCTCAATAGAACTCATAACTAATGTTACCCCAATTTCAAATAATCCCTATAGAATTACCATGATTGATCTTTATTAATTAAAGAATAAACTCTAGGAGAATATTGAAAAGGGATTCATTCAAACAAATCTGTTACCTTAGGGTGAACCTATTGTTTTTGTTAAAAAGAAATATGGATCGATATGACTCTAAATTGATTATTGGGTGTTGAACAAGATTAAAATCAAGAACAAGTATGCTCTACCACATATTGATGAACTATTTGATCAATTACTTAGAGCTCAATAATTTTCCAATATTAATCTTCATTTTTGGAATCATTAATTAAGGGTTAAGAAGGAGGATATTCCCAAGATAACCATCCATAGTGGGTATAAACACTATGAGTATATAGTGATTCCATTTTTGTCTTATTTTTTCCCTCACTATCTTTATGGATTTAATGCATAAAGTATTTAAAGATTACCTTGATCAGTTTTTGGTAGTATTTATAGTTGATATCATAATTTATTCAAAGTGTAATGAAGATCACGACCATCGGTTTATAATTAAAAAAAATACCCTAAGGAAGTATAAATTGTATGAAAAATTTACAAAGTGTTAATCTTGGATATAAAATGTTTTCTTTTTGTGTTTTATAATCTCAATAAAAGGTATGTCGATGGATAAATCAAAGATAGAGGCTATTGAACATTGGCACATACCAACCACAGTGATTGAGATCTATAATTTTCTTGGTTTGGTTGGATATTATTGACTATTTGTTGAGATTTTATATCAACTATATAATCCAATCACCAAGTTTACTAAGAAGGGAGAAAATTTTCTATAGATAGATGAATGCGAGGGAAATTTAAAGGAACTGAAGAGAAGATTAGTCAGTATATCTATGCTTACATTACCCTATATTGGAAAAGTTTTTATGATATATAGTGACGAGTCAAATATAGGTCTAGGATATACCCTCATGAAAAATTAAAAGGTGATAGATTATGCCTCACTACAATTAAAGGTTCATGATCAAAATTAACCAACTCCTGATTTGGAGTTTGCTATGGTAATTTTTTAATTAAAGATATTAAATAATTATCATTTCACATTAGGGTTTTATATATATACTAATCATTAGTGTTTAAAGTATACATTAAAACATAATGAGTTTAACATTCACTATAGAATATGGTTGGAGATGGTTAAATATTGTTATTTCTCAATACATTTCACCATTTAAAAAGTGAACAATGTGGATGATAATTTGAGTCAAAAGGATCATGGTAGCTTATCTATGAATATTATTAGAAAAAATCCAATATTTATGGATTTTTAAAGGATGGTTCTATAATTCACAAAGGAAGGGGGGAAATATTATATTTCTCAAATAAGTGTTTAACCATATATTTGTTTCAGGATAAATGATGCGCATAAGGATGATGTGGATCTTTAAAACAAGGTGGGAAATGTTCTAGAGTTAAACCTTGATTTTTATAGAATGATAAGTTTCAAGAATAGTGATTGTCTTCCATCTATACCATATTTGTAAAAGGAGCTAATTGAGGAAGCTCATAGTTCTTTATTATCTAATCATCGAGTAAGTACAAAGTTGTATATTGATTTAAATGAGTATATGTGGTGGGATGTAATGAAAGGATATATTGTAGAGTTTGGTTTTTGATACTAGTTATATGATCAAGTTAATGCAAAGAGAAAAAGTCTAATGGAATTTTAAAACCCCTACACATACCAGAATGGAAATGGGAAATAATCACCATGGATTTTGTTATATAACTCCCCAAAACATATAAAGGGAACAATGCTATATGGGGTTTAGTCAATCGACTAAATTAAACATAAATCATGGATATTGGGTATGATTTTTTTCTTGATCATCTTTACATGATATATATTAAGGAATCATTAAGGTTATATAGAGTCCCAAATTCAAATTCATCTGATTTGGATCCAACATTTTCCTCAATGTTCCGGTATATTCTTCAACAGGATCTAGATATATAGTTAGGTTTAAGAACCACCTATCATCCTTATATAGATAGTAAGTTTGAGATAATAATTCAAACACTAGAGGATATACTGAGATCTTGTTATATATATTTCAAAGGTGGGTTGGATCAATGAATTATTCTTGTTAAGTTTTCTTATAGGAATAGATTTTACTTGAGAATTCATATGAATCCTTATGAATCCATATATGGAAATAAGTGTATAATTAAAATATGTTGGGATGAATTTGGTGAAATAAATCTATTGGGACCTATGCTAGATGAAGAAATGTCAGAGGAAGTCAAAGCCATTAGACAGAAAATCAAGGAAGTTTAGAGTTGGTAGAAAAGTTATGATGATAATAGTTGACATGATCTTAAGTTTTGAGTTCGTGAGAAGGTTTTTCTATGAGTTTCTACATGTGGAAGGTTATGAGATTTTGGAAAAAAGGAAAGCTGATACCCAGATATATTAAGCCCTTTGAGATTCTTGAATGCATAGGGACAATTTCTTATCACATAGAACATCTATTGAATCTGTATCAAGTATAAAATGTGTTCCTTGTATCTCTCTTGAGGATGTACATACCAAACCCTTCACCTGTATTGTACTCAAAGGTCACTCAACCATAGAAATATATTTCTTATGAGGAACAATCATTAGAGATTCTAGATCATAGTTATAAAGTTATATGAAATAAGACAACTCACTTAGTCAAAGTTTTTTTTGTGGAGAAAAAACCAATTTGGATAAGATACATGGGAACCTGAGGGTATTATGAGTTAGAAGTATCACCATTTTTTATATTAGAGTGAGGAATTTTGATGGAGAAAATCATTTTAAGGGGGTAGAATGTAACACCCTGAGTTTTTGTAAAATATATTTTTTGAATAAATTAAATTTCACTGATATATTGCATTACAAAAAACACCAAGTTTTAACAATATACAACATACTATTAATACTATTATTTAAACATTATTTTTATAACCTATCCATTAAACTTGGTGGAATGAATAGGAATAAACACAATTTAAAAATTAATTAAAATGGTTTTATATAATGAGATTATATTGATAAAAAGTGTAACAACACATGTTTGTTATGAATTATTATTTTTCTAATAATATTTCTTTTAATATATTTCATTACATGAAATAGCAAGTTTATCTTACGTTTCACATAACATCAAATTTTAACAAAAAATAATATTTTAATATTATTATTTATTTTAATGAAACCATTATAAACTAGCCATTAAAATTAGAGGAATGAATAGTAATAAATACATTTTAATTATTAATTACAGTGGTTTTATATGGAGAAATATATTGGTAAAAATTATATAATTTTTAAAAAACTCTTTATATTTTTAAAAAATAATATTTTCTAAAAAACGGTTTTTATTTCATTTTGTGAAAAAATAATAACTGAATTTTTTTTGGATTATAAAAATGAATTTTAAAAAATTAAATTAACTTTTAGAATCAGAATATCAAAATTATCTTAGGGTAATTTTTTTTTGATTTTTTTGAAAAGATTGATTTTTTAATGAATAGTGAAAATACTAGAATTATTGAAAATTTACTTTTCATTTAAAATATTTATATGGTCACTTTTTTTTTAAAATGGGTATTAATGTGACATTATTTCAATTAAATATCAATTAATCCAATTTTTTTCATTATAAATATTTTTTTAAACTTTCAAGCATTTTCTCTTCAGAAAACCGCTTTCTCATTACATCAGCAGGTTTAATTTTCAATTAAATATTGAAAATTTTGGGAATGAAATTTAGAAAAATGGATCCCATATTTGGAACCATCATAATTTATATCATATAATAATTTAAAATTAATTTGTTACCATAATTAATAGTAGAAACAGTAAAAATTATTTACCATAGTTAAGGTAAAAATGGGTTTACTGGGGGGTTAAACTAAATAGATAAGGGTTAAAAATGACCCAAAACTTTTCCAAAACCCATTGGTTGTAAATATTTCAATTCTATCCCTTATATTATTTTTTATGGTCTATTTTTGAGGCTTTTCGAATGTGAAAAACATGGGTACACCTATTTCTTTTCAAAAACTTACAATCGTGCTATTCACCTCACTTATAAAATGACATCCCCTATTCGGTCCTATTAAAACTGACAAAACCATTTGGTTTAGTAAATAGATACCCAAATTAATTAATTAATTCCATCCTATCATCATATAATCCATATTTTGGTCATAAATCCATATGACGAATCCTTTTGAAGCAAATCAAAATAAGTTGTCTAAAGAAGAGGTAATGCCCCTAACCGAGAATTTTATTTTATTTCTTCTTGCACCATATAAAATTACTATTAAAACTTTTAGATTTAATAAAATTAGTATTTTACATATAATAATATGTTTTTATGTTAATGTCATGGCCTATAACCATCTATTCTTCCATAATATGAGATACAAAATCATCATTTGTGTGTATGACAAACTTTCACCTTGCGGACCATTGTTATTTGTTTTCCATCACCACCTCTCAAAAATGGATATAATTATGGATAAAATATTTACATATTATATTTATGATATTATTTTACTTCTTTAATTATTATATCACATATAATATCTTACTTTCCCTTCTATGATAATGTGATAACGTCATTCGTGAGTATGACAGACTACAGCCTCGCGAAGCGATGTGATTCATTCACGCTTTACATGGAAGGTATTAAGTTTGGTTTTGATGAAATTATGTGTTATATAAGAAATAAAAATTATTATTTAATGTTAATATATTATTTACCTTTATTTCTTTCAAACCTTCTAAAAAATGGAAACAACGTTCATGCATACAGATGACCTACCATCTCCATAAACGGTGTATTTAATTTTCGATCTCTAACTCTTATGGATTACACTAAAAAATTTATATAATGAATATATATTATATTTATATCATGGTTAAAATTATGGATATTATTTTACCATGATCTAAAAGTAAAAAAATAAAAACATGCATGAAAAAAAGCAGTTATTGCGAGAAAGGTAACTTTAACAAAGAATTTTTAACAAACCAGTAATAAAAGGAAATAAAAAAATAATAAATTATTTGATATATATAATTATAATTATATAATATATATATTTTTATATATAATAAACTTATATATATTATACATGTATTTTGAACATGTACAAATGAAGTCTATACTTAAGGTAAGGGATTTTCATCTTACTTTTTTACATCTGTGTGACACCTACCATATTCACCACCTATTTATTTTATATTGCGTATAAAATTCCCATTAATGTGTTTTATGTTTATTATACTGAAAATTATTGAGATTCAAATATCCATTCGAGAATCTCTCTTTGAGGGGGTTTATGGCTCAAAAGCTACAATATCGGTAAGAGATTTTTGTCTCAATTTTCCTTCCATGAGTCATATGTCATGTTACGAACCTATATTCTTTTATGAGGTGTATATATAATGTAGTTTACATGTAATATGATTAATTTATTTATTCTCATTATATTTTAAGTTTAATTTAATGTTATTACTTCATGGGTCCTACACTTTAAAGTTACCAAAGTGGTAAAGAGTTTATGTTACAATCTCATCATTTATCTGGATTATTTATGATTATGTTTCTGATGAAAAAATATTATGATCCATATATAAAGAAACTCAAGAATTTTATTCTCTTTTGGTTATGTCCTTAGAACACATGCTTTCCCTTAATTTTAATCTCTTTATGTACTCAATATTTAAAAATAATATTTTAAAGAAAAATCATTTTTATTTATCTCTTCGGTCGAAAAACCATTTTTCTACCAGAACCATGTTTTAGAAAAATACATCCAATGGCCCGAAGGCCTCATTTTTTATTGATTTTTGATAATCCACCTTTCAAGGGGTGAGGTGGAACCCTTACAAGGTCCGTAGGCATAATTATTACATGGATCGTAGGCCTTAGAGGAATTCATTGCACGTAGGCTTCAAACATTACATACAACCCAGACTAACTATTTGAAACTAATCCTCCCCAGCATCTTCATAATGAAATAAACTCCCCACCTTTGCATAGATATTCAGCTAGGCTATTCCGTGCATGCATAGGATTGTCCTGATGGCAGGTTCCATACCCTCTCATTCTTGCAATCCGTGTAGCTTCTGATGTGGTGAATGATCCTTTCTCATCCTCCAATAGAGCTTGTTCCTTGTAGTTTTTTTGGTTTGAATATGCACTTAAGGTGGCCCGAAGGCCATGAGGTGGCCCGAAGGCCTTACTGGACTGAAGGCTTGGGTGTCCCGAAGGCCTTAAAGGACTTGGGGACCAAATCAGTGGCCCTAAGGCCCAAACGGGGGAAAATTCCCAGATGCTACAGTGCCAAATAGTGTCTACCACAGTTCCTGCTATAGTAACTGCTACAGTACTGCACAATTTCTACTGCAGTACCCGCTACAGTACTTCTACAATACTTCTACAGTACTAGAAATTATGCCTCCACCTGGATTTGATTTCGGGTCACCTGGATGTAAATTATTTTTTAATGAATTTTTTACCCATGTTTTAATTTTTAATTTTTTTTGAAAGGAATCTTCATTTCATTTTCCAAACAATGCATGTTTGACTTTTATCAAAGGAATACTCATTTTAATGTGTACTACATGAATGAAATTATTCATTTTCATGACCAATCATTACTTTGAATCTTACTTTATAGTATTTCAAGGTCATTTTCATATAAAATTATTTTGAAAATATTTTATAAATTTTTAGTATTAAAAATTTATTTTCAAAGAAAAGTTATTTTCCTCATGAAATCTTTCAAGTGATCTTTAAAAATAATTTTACATCTAAGATGAAATAATCTGATGGTAGATATACTTTATTGGGGATATGAGCGAATAATAAAATTATTATTATTTATCTAGATATTTTATTTTTATAATGTTAATATTTTTACAAAACTTATTTCTCTTCCTTGGGTTATTTCTTGATAAAATGATTATGAAACCCGATTCTTTTCATGGGTTATGTCGTGATGAATTGATGAAATGATTATAAAGACCATATCATTCCCACATGTTATGATATGGTAAATTTTTTTATGAAACCCATTTCATTTCATTATTTATGATATGATGAACATTTTTGGATATTGTGGCACACATTAGTATGATTTTCATTATATGATGGGTGGGACCTATATCTCCCTCAAATGAATTCGGTAATGATTTATATCTTATGAGATAGAAAATTATGGAATGGGGAGTGAACCATGTCTAGAAAGGTAATTTTTCCACTATGACGGCATTGGGATTGAACCATGACTGCTATGATGATTTTTGGAGTGAACCAATTCCACTTTGATAGCCTTGGAAGCGAGCCTTGACTATTATGGGAATGATTTTCTATGCTTATGTGTATTCCATAATTATATGTCTTATGATTTAAGATGAAATATTTTTATATGAGTTAATGATTATTTTATTTTCGATTAAACTCCTATATAAATTATTTTTTGTCTTAGACCCTTAATCAGGGCCATGGGCCAGTTAGGTTGTTTTTGAAAAAGATGTGATAGGAGAGATATAGGGTGGTTTCAAGCCAATTAAACGATGTGTAATCATTACATGATGTGTAATTGTCTACAAAGAACATTTCAAATCATATAAATGATTTTTTATATGGAGTAAGACCCTGAGATTTACATGACGTGAAAATCGTTTAAGCATTATGTAAATACCCAAGTTCAGTTTTTTAAAATAAGTGGAAGAGACTCTTATTTCGACAGAACCTCACCCCTCCCTTCTATATCGTTCAAAGTCACCCAAGGAATCCAAAACCTTGAATTTGGTAGCATTTTTCAATCCATACTCTATTTCTTTAAATGTCGGTCTTGTTGGATCTTCACTGGTGATTCCTTCATTCCTCTTACTCTATTATTTGTTTTCCTTCATATCAATTATGTTATTTAGATTTAAGCTATTATTCCATTTTTAGTGTTTTCATCCATTATTAATTTTCTCTTGATCTAGATTGAGTTATAGGTTGATACATGATGAGTGTTCTACCACAGGTATATGGAAGGCGGTCTATACATTTTATTTAATGTTTGACGGTTTTATGGATTTATGATGTTGTGCTACATGCCATACCTTCTGGTGTTTCCCCTAAAATTAATTGAATGTTTTGATATAAGTATTTGGGACCTATTTAAGTTTACCACTAGTACATTTTTTATTATTGGTGCTTGTTATTCCAAACGTAGGCTATTCATGGGGTGTGCCTTTGTATTTTACCTAGTTTATACCACCCCGCTGGGTGCGTGTGAGCTCGCAACTATTTTTGGGAGCCATGATTAATTAAACGACAATTGAATTAATGATTTGGAGAAGGTTATGCCTCCTTTCCTCGTGATTACATTATTTAAATTGATTTAATTATTTAAATGGAAATTGATAAATGAGTTGGATGAACTCATGGAATGTGATTGTTTACGAACTGCAGAATGAATTGGGATGATGAATTGAAAATGGTTATGGATGCCTTAGATGTAATCCTTGGATCTGGACTCCATTATATGCCATTATAAATTTATACTCTATGGATCTTTTTTTGCAGTAGTGGATACCTTGGACCTTTTTACTCCATGGATCTTGATTGCTTAGGATGCCTTGGGCCTTAATACCCCTTGTGTTTTTCTTTCTTGGACTCACATTAGACATGTTCTATTGACATGATCCTTGGAATCCACCCAAGTATTTACTGATTTTCCATTGAGATTATCCTGGGACATGTGGTGGATGACTTAGTATTCTTTACCTTGGATCTGACCCTCCATGTTCTAACACTTTTGATTACACCTCGAGGATGTCATGGATGAATCTGATTATACAGCATGGCCAAGGTGAATATTATATAATTGGTTAATACTGTGTAGTTGTGATTAACATTATACACTTGGATATACAACATGTTCATGGTGGATATTTTCTATGATTTCAGATATCCCTAGTATAAGTATTTGAATCATGTTGGTAGACTAGAAAATATTAATGGTTTACTTCTATTATACAACTACCCTTTTTATGGGAGCTTAACTATTGTTCACTTGGAGCTATGACTGTTTAGATTGGATCAATTGAATTTATTTCTGCTATACTTGTGATAAACCACATACTGTTTTTGTTTATATCACACATACTAGATTATTTATAGACACTATTGGTGGTGTCCTACTAAGTGTTTTATCACACCATTTTTGGGATACTTTTGGGTACCATGATAGAATTCATGGATGCATCTAGGAGTTGGGGAAAGTGCCTATTGTATGATGTTGTACTATTCATTGCTTAGGAGAAGGGGAGCATAAGACTGAGCATTAATCATGATGCTAGCTGGGATAGTTCTATTGGTTGTTTTTTTGATACATGTATTATAATAGGTGCTTGTATACTTTTTTTCCTGAATTTTAGAGACATGAAATGACACATCATCTTGTATATGAGATTACTTTTGGAATTATTTATTCATTCATGTCATGGATGTTTATCTTATGTATGGTTGATTTAATGATTCTGCTGTTGACTGTTGATATTATCTTGCTATGTAACACTCTGAAATAAGAGAATAGTCTTCCCATATACACACCTTAGGCCCTTACTGATAGTCATAAAACTTTATCATGTGGGGAGGAATTCTTGAGTCTATGTGACCCACCCGCTCAGGGAACCATTTAGTGGCATCTGGCCCAGTATGTTACAAAGTGGCACCAAAGGTGTTTTTTTTATTTTCAAGATTTACTATTTGAAAAAATAAACATGATATTTGAAAGTTATTGATTTTGTTAATGAGATATTAATGGGAGTAGCAAACCCCTGTATAGGAAAAGTCCAAATTTCCTAGAATGGAACATGTTTTTTTTTGGATTTTTCCTATTATATTTGTTTTGATTATGCCAATTGGTGATGAAATTTCTCTTTAATATTACTCATGATTATGAATTTTAGAGTTACCTGATGAGATGAGGGTATTCCATATCATGAATCATTTTAGACACCTTCTAGAATTCACATTCCATGCATTATTCCATGCCATATAAGATGCATTACTTGAATCCACGACTTTGTGATATGTGCCTTGTGTGATATAACTGCTGTTTGATAAATGATTTGTCCAGTAAATTAAGAAACATAGTTGGTACATAGAGTGACTGCTATAACCTAAACAATGTTTTCTTTATTAGATACAATAGACACCCTAAGAGGTCAACTATGGAATGTTGATTCATGGACCATTGGTTACATGGAATGGAACATGTTATGGTATGGATTAAGTGGATGCCATATTACAGTTCAAGAGATGTATAGGACCTTGTGGATTGGAAGTAGTGAAATATTTGGTTCAAACATTTAATGTGAAGTGTGAATAAATGTGGATTAAAATGGAAATTGAAATTGTGGAAATAGAGAATGTGACATAGACCTAGATATTCAGTGGGAAATAGGCAGTGTCTCTAGTGATGTTTGTGTTTGTTTATTGTTAACCTCGTACTAGATTTAGAAGAAGTTAGAGGGGTGTGATCTATTTATAGAAAGGATTAGAACTCTCATTTTATTATTAATTGTGATATTATGGTTATAAATCTTTTTTAAGGAATGTTTTTGGAATTGTAGATACATTCCACCATGACGACCTCCAGTTATACACTAAGAGGGTGATGACGAACATGATTTAGAGATTGTGGTGAATGGGATACCAGTGGATACTTATATAGTTTTAGCAAAGGAATCATTATTATTACCTGATATGGGTAATGAGGAAATTTTTTTAAAGAGTTTTATACACTTTATATAGACCATTCAGCGAACCCCGCATCCTACATCGTCTATGGAAGAGTTGATGCATGTGTTCTAGTAGAAGCTTCCACCAATGTTTTTAGAGGATGGAGGCCTATAGGATTATGAGATATTGATAGAGACTATACTATTTATCTTTGGGCATCTTAAAAAACCTCTTTCAAGGAGGTTGGAGTTTTAGGTTTATATGATTTGGGGAGTAGCTAAGTGCTGATGGGATGTTTTGAAATAGGTTGATGCACTTCGAGACATGGTTATGAGGGATTCCAAATCTAGGTTTTACGATTAATTATTTTATAATACCATGAAAACTAAATTTTTTAGTAATTTTATACATCTGAATCAGAGTACAATGACTGTTATGGAATATTTGGAATGCTTTACATAACTTAATCATTTTGTACTGAACTATCTTGATAATGAGCTATCGAGGGCGTAATGATTCGAAGAAGGACTCCGGCATGAAGTTTGATCATAGGTCAACATGTTACAGTTGACTATTATTACTAAGATAGTGAATGAGGTGGTAATTATAGAGTGGAAACTTAGGGAATATGGGGGTTCATAGAAATCCATATTATCCTCTCGACCTAGTGGTTCAACTTCCACTGGTAGGAAGCACCATTTTGAGGTATCTTGTAAGGGGAATACGGTCCAATCTGTTAGTGATAGTAGTTCTATATTATATCAATGGTGTGGTGGATAGAGAAATATGAGGAATTTGTGTGATAAATACCCAGTCAGGTGCTGATATTGTGGTAGGATGGTCCACATGCAATATTTTTGTAGGACCTCCTGTCAACCAGTTAGTGTAAGGGGATTGACTCCAAGTCGAGGTTCAGTATTGAGATTCACAAATCCACATCAGGATGAGAGCTGGACTAGTGTCAATAATTCAGGCTAAGGTGGTGGTCGTGGTCAAGGAATCTATGAACTATTAGTACCTAGATATTAGTGTGGACCTACTCTGGGTAGTGAGGTTGTTTCATAGGTCCTCTATTCTGGCCAGATATATTATGCACAACCTAAATCTAAGGAGAAGAGCACCATATATTATATTGTATGAGGTATGATCTTACTATACTCTACTATTTTATCTTCTATTTTTTGAAATAGTTTCATCTCATAGTTACATATATGTAACTGTTGTGGAAATACTTGGGCTCTTTGTTTGGTTTTCTGATGGTGTTATGAGTTTGGATACTCTTTTGGGGATCAGAAAAAAGGGTGTATGCCAATGTTGGGAGAGTCCCTTGAGGTTGGAAGGTGTAACTTCTTATGGGATCTTTTTTCATTGAGATGATAGGGTTTTAATTCATCCTCAGGATGGACTAGATAATTGTTTATCATGCCCATGTTGATTTCTATCACCGAAGCGTGACTTTCACATCAATTGAGGGGGAATTTTTTTATTAATAAGCATGAATGGGATATAAAAGAAAGAAAAGTTGGAATAGAGCATCATGATTTGGGTGGGATGACATTCCATATTTTCTATTCTATATATATATGATTAAGAACACATAAAAAATATTACCCTCTAGTGGATGATCTTTTCAGTGATGTTTTCCCAGATTTTTTTCAGTTTACCTCCTAAGAGATAGGCTGAGTTCTCCATCAATATTGTGACAGGAGCTGCAACGATATCCCCTAATCATTCTATAATAGATACTATAGAGTTTTAGGATCTCAGGAGATAACTATTAGAAGTGGATAAAAAGGGTTTTATATGACCCAATACTTATCTGTGAGATTTGTAGGTCCTTTTTGAAAAAAAGGTGGACAAAACCCTCAAGATATATGTGTATTACCAAAAATTTAACTAGTTGAAAGTTAAGAACAAATATTGTTTTACATTAATATATTATCTCTTTGATGAACATTGAGGATATCAAGTGTTATTGAAAATTGATTTGTGATCAGGTTTTCAGCAGGTGTGTTTTCTACCTACAGACACACCTCATACAAATTTTCATTGTAGGTATGGTCTATATGAGTATCTATTTATTCCATTCGATCTCATAAATTTTCAATTAGTTTTAATTACACTAATTAACCATGTTTTCCATCCTTATCTAGATTCATTTTTAGTACTATTCATGAACCATATCTTGGTGCACACTCAAAATCGACACGACCATTACAAATATCTTGAGATCATATTGGATACATTGAGACAACATCATTTATATTCTAATCTCATAAAGTTCCACTTCTAGATGTATTAGATTCACTTCTTTGGTAATATTATCTCAGATACTGAAGTATTATTTGACCCAGAGATGGTGAGAGCTATAGTTTACTTAGATCAACCCAAGTACATATTTGAAACATAAATTATCATGGGATTAAACATTTATTATAGATTTTTGATACATGACTTATCAAACTTATAATATTTTCTTGTGGTATTGAATAATAAGGGTGTGATTTTTTTGGTCATATACCCACGAAATATTCTTTTAAGTGGTAAATGGGAGACTGACATCAGCACTGGTCTCGATTCTTCAGAAGTCAAGAAAGTGATACACTATGTATTGTGACACATCAGGTATTACTCTATGAGAGGTTCTAATATAGGGGGATAGAGTCATGTTGTACAGGTCTCCTCATCTTGGGAAACATGGGTGGAATTACTTGATGAATGATCTTGAGTTGGCTATAGGTTTTCATGATTTGTTCTATTAGAGACACTATTTACTAGGAGAGAATTTTGTGATGTGCACAGACCAAAAACGTATTAAATAAATATTTACATACATGATTTTAATTTGAGAAAATGAAGGTGGGTTGAGTACCTACATTATTTTTACTTTGAGCTTACCTACATGCCTATAAAGGGAAATGAAATTGCTAATTCACTAAGAAGGATTACTCAGACACATGATGTCCAGGAGGCTAGTAGTGAGTGGAGGCTTATGTACTAGTTTTTTGAGATGAACATGGAGGGGTGGGATGGTCATGGGCATACTTTTTTCTCATCCTTATCAATAAATTCTACACTCCTAGATAGAGTGAGGATGAGACAACTTTCCAATGATGAGGGCCTCGTCCTATGGGAGAGTATGACATGAGAGGACCTACCTTCTTGTTGGAATATTGGTGAGGATGAAATTATAAATTTTTATGTCCGTGTTTGAGTTTCATTGGACATACATGAGGAGATTAATTAAGTGTTTCATGACTCATTTTGAGTAGTGAATCTAGGTGTTACCAAGATGTATCATGATTTATGTTGCTAGTATTGGTGGTCGTGGATAAAATGTGAGGTAGCTAGTTTTGTTACGAGGTGTTCCACCTATTAGAAGGTGAAGGAAAACCACAAGTGACCAAATATAATTTTATAGTATTCACCTTTTACTGAGTATAAATGGGATGATTTTGTGATGTATTTCATGATCGAGTTTTCAAGGTGACCTTGAGGTAGTAATTCTATGTGGGTTGTTGCAGACAATCTCATGAAGGTTACACATTTCCTACAGATTAGGGAAAAATTATCAGTGGATGATATTGGAAGGTTATATATCCATGAGATAATATGAATTAATGGGGTACCTTGTACTATTATTTTAGATAGTGATTCCTGGTTTACAACTTGATTATGGAAGATTGAATTGAGGGCATTGGGTACACAGGTGCTCCAGAGCATGACATACAACCCTCAGATTGATGACTAATTAGAGCACACAGTTTAGGTTCTTGAGGACATTATGAGAGAATTATTCCTTGATTTGGGGGTTATTTGGAGAGACATATACCCCTAGTTTAGTTCACCAATAATAATAGCTATTAGGTGACTATACAGATGACACCTTACAAGGATTTGTATGGCAGGACATGTCGTTCACCCTTATAATCTTTAGAGACAAGAGATGTAGATTTACTTAGACCTCATCTCGTTCCCGAGACTTTGTAGAAGGTTCAGTTGATTTGGAAATAGATGAATACTACACAATCATGATTGAAATCTTACACCAACTGCCTTCGATGACCAATAGAGTTCATGGTCAGGGATCAAGTATTTTTTCATATCGCACTGAGGATATGACACAAATGTATTAGGTGAAAGGGTAAGATTTAAGAATGATTTGTCCAAAAGTTCTAGATTATAGAGAGAGTCAGGATGTTAGCCTATCAGTTGTAGTTAAATCAGAGGTACTGATCCGTGCATGACTTATTCGATGTGTCTCAGTAGTGCCGTTATCACTCAGACTCATCTCACACTCTACAACTGAATGAGGTGGTGTTACAAGTTTTTGAAACCTTTCAGGAGAATCTTTTTTGTATTCTTGATCGGAGCCTGTCACGAACCAACCCGGGTCGACCCTGAACCGGTCACCCGAGACGGTCCGCGACAAGTCCCGAGGGGCGTTCCCGATCCCCCCGGGATGGCAACCAGTGCCGGGCATTAAGACTTGATCGTTGGGAACGATTTCAGCCCAAAACGAAAGTAAATAGAACAGAATAAATAAACACTAACAGCGGAAAAGAAATAAAAGCCACACAACCACGTACCTCCATGTGACCTCTCAGGTCACCACCCAACTAGAGAGCAACCTCGCTCCAACACTGAGCGACTCAAAACAGAAGACCTGCGACTGAAATGGTAAAAGATAGGCGTGAGCACAAAAGTACTCAGTAGGTGAGCCCAACAACAAGTCCCAAAGCACTGCCAATAAATATAGAATCTATATAATCTAGGTTTGAACTATAATGTATAAAAGTAATTTTTCATAATGTTTTACTTGAAAATCAAACACGAGACATTTCCATTATTCTTTTTCGAAAGTTAGTTCCATTTCATTAGTTTTAAACTCATTCTGAAAAGAAAAGTGTTACATTTTCAAATCTAACCCAAAGCGAATAAAGCATTTTCATTTGAAAACCATTTTTCTCAAAGTCTAACAGTATAGGCTGTGAAATATGACTGAAAGAAAACAAGCGGGGAAAACAAGTGCAAGTAAAGGTAAACAGGTAAGGAAAACCAAGTGCAAGTACAAATAAACCAGAAGTTATCAGTAATAACCATGGGTGATCCGGAACATCCCTAGAAAACCCCTGGACGTACTCGGGTTCAGACTACCTGCCGGCATGATACTCCATAGTCAATAACCAACTGGCCGCCCTAACAGCCAACCAGTGGCACATCCCTCCGGGCCTGTCTGTAACTCCAGGGGGTACTAACCCGTCTAATCAGGGTTAGCAAGCAACCGTCACTCGATAATCTACAAGACGCCCAGGAACCCATAGTAGTTTTTGTAACACTGTGTAAGTGGGAGACCCGCGCACGCGTGACTCATCTCACCGCACTTGCCAACCCCTTACACGGACATCGCTACACGACAACCCTCGAAGGGAAGTCCCCCTGTAGAAATGCCCTCACAAGTACGTATATATATATATAAATATAAGTATAATCACTTCACACTTATTAAAGTGCCAACCGGGCCGTCATATCATTTACACTTTGAACATCTAACACTAAAACATTTCCAAGGGACATGACATACGCCACACGATTGAAAACCAGAAACGCACTTAGAACATTATTTAAGAAACTCAAATCAGCATCTCAAACCTGAAAGACGTTGGTATCAGAAGTAAGAAATCATTTTCCCAGTTCCAAACGCACCCCACTTTTATCAAGATCCAAACGGGCCTTTAAACACCTTTTGAAAGAATAATATTTCTCAAATGAAATCCAGAATTTTAATCACGCATCAAAGGAAAACATTTTTCTTTTTCAACTACCAAGAACCACGCTTAATGTTTCCAAAAATCGAGTTTAAAGGTCACAAGGCACTTCCTCTAATCAAGGTTCAAATAAAAACACCATTTTCCATAACCAATACACCTACCATTTTACACACACCAAAACCGCTTCAGAACCCAATTCAACATGATCTTTCGTTAATCAGGAAGAACCATCCAGCGAAACTACCATGGAAGCACACAATTAAATCCAAGAAAACGCTTTTAATGAAACGCTAGAATTAAAACAACTTTTATCATCAGCAGATCACCAAACTATAGATAACTACTTAGTAATACTTTTGAATTTGCTGAAACTTAATAAAAAGTCAAGGAATAAATAAATTATAAATTTAAAGGCGAGTGCAAAGGGAGACCTACCTCAAGATCCAAACGCGACGGTAAAACGACCCTGGAACCAAGGCGCGATGACACGACGTGTGTCCGAAGCCACGTGACAAAGTCCAACACTCTCGAAACTGAGGCGCGGAGACGGCGGAACCTCAACGGAAAGTAGGACAATCCTTTGCGGACAAACTGTGTACGCTGAACAGTGGAAAAAGTGCACGTCACTCAACCCGCGACAGAAAAAGGATTATTTAAAATTAAATAAAAACACTAAGATAAATATATATAGGTAAATAAATAATAAATACATGAATAAATAAATAATCAAAAGAATAAACAAATCGGTAATCAATCAAAATAAAACATAACCAAATGAATGAAAGAATAAGTAAACAAATAAAGAATTAATTAATTGACAAATAATTAAATGAATAAATAAATAAATAACTAATTAACAAATACACAAAGAAAATGAATAAATCAATAACTAAATAAATAAATAAATAGATAAATAAATGAATAAATAATTTATTAATCAATTAATTAATAAACAAATAAGTAGATAACTAAATAATTGATTAATTAACAAATACTTAATTGAGTAAATAAATAGACAATTAATTAATCAATCAATTAATAAATAATAATAATAATAATAATAAGAAGTTAATAATTAAAATAATAACAGATATAATAATAATAATAATAATAATAACAATAATAATATGATAATTAAAATAATAATAATTATAAATTCTAACAATAAAGATAATAATAATTATAATAATAATAATATTAATAATAATGATAATACTAATAATGCCAATAATTATAATAATAATAATAATAATAATAATAATATAATAATAATAAGATGTTAATAATATGATAATATTAATAAAGTAATAATTTAATAATAATAGTAACAATAATAATATAATAATAATATAATAATATTAACATAATTATATTATAACAACAATAATAATAATAGAAAAATATTAATATTATAACATAATAATAATGTTATTAACATGTTAAATAAAACAGAACGTAAAAATAAATAAAATAAAAAAAAGAAAATAAGAATGAAGCTTACAGCGGAGGGGCTACTGCTGGGTGCGGCCTCGGGATGCCGGGACGAGGCGAGGCGGAGGAGAGGAGCGGGGATGACGGCCGGAGGGAGGGAAGGCCGGCGGAGCGCTGGCGACGGGGTCGGAGGCGGCAGGGCGCAGGGCCGGCGACAGGAACAGGCCGAGGAGGGGCGGCGAGCCGGTTCGGTTGCGGACGCTGGAGGTAGGGGCGTCGGCTGGGTCGGCAGGCCGGGACAGGGGGGGAACCAGGCGGCGGTGCGGCTTCGGACGCGGGAGGCAGGGCGGAGCAGCGGTGGTCCGGGACGATGGTGGTGAGCAGGGTGCGGGCTCGGCGGATGGCGAGGAGGCCGGACGCAGGCTGCGTGGAGAGCCGGAACAGGGGTGCTGCGCGAGGGGACGACCGACTCGACGGGAGGCGGAGCGCCGGACGGTGACGGCTGGGTGCGGCTGAGAGGAAGGAGGCCAGGGCGCGGCGGGGCGAGGCGAAGAGGGTGCGAGGCCGGAGGAGGTGCAGAACCAGCGGTCACTGGTGGCCGGGAGCGGGCTGCGGGGCAAGGTCGGGCTGAGATCGGGGGAGGATGGAGAGAGTGAGAGGTGAGGGAGAGTGGCGGCTACGGGGAGAAAAGGGGTAGGGTTAGGCTACGGGGAGAAAAGGGGTAGGTTTAGGTTAATATATATATATATCTAAACAAATAATAATAATAATAATAATAATAATTATAACACTATAATCATAATAATAAAACTTATAATATTAATAATAATAAAACTTATATAACAATAATAAAACTTATAATAATAATAAATAATAAATTAGTTAATTCAAATCATAATTATTTTGATCACATATTTAAAATAATAATTATAAAATAATTTAAAGATGTTATTAATAATAAAATACCAACATAAAAATTATAAAATTTAAAACACCGGGTGAACACACTGTCACCCAGGCTGAACGCACTGTCACCGCTGACAATGCGGTGATCGCGCACCGGCGCGGAACCGCCAATCGCAAATAAACTTCGAAAAATTTAAACCGGGACCAAGAAAGAAGAAAAATTACGGACGTCCGCGGTCGGGGTGTGACAATTCTCCCCACCACAGACACTTTCTGCCCCCAGAAAGTCACCAGGTTACAAGTCAGCCAAAAACCAAGTCTATGCCCCAACGGAACTAAAGAAACCAGAGAGAACTGAGAATCTCGGGGATGACCTTACTCAGCACAGGTCACACCCGACCGATTCAAGAGAGAACTGGGGTCCGAGATTTAGGGGAGAACACGAAGGGGTTCTCCCCACCACAAGAACTTAACTAGTGCAGGAAAGTTGAACATCTAAATAGAAAATCCTAGGAAAGGTGGGGGTCGACGCGGGAACTCCCAACCGATTCAAACCAACTCTCATAGCACGATTACTACAACACCTCTGTCGAAACCTTGAACCCACGACTAGAGTCAACAACTTCAACACCAGGGAAAACCCATAGAAAAACATTTAACCAATATAAAATTGGAGACTTGATCCACCGAAGTCCACAAAGCATAACCACATCGACAACATAACTAGAACGAGGTCTACCCACACGAGAGTCAAACACACTTTTAAGAAGGACACACGATTTAGAATATTACATTCTCACGACAAGTCCGCTTAGATTTATCATAGAACAAGTCCATTGTCACTTTTTAGAAAAACAACACATCTACATAAACCAGACTACTTGGATTATAATAAAACAAGTCCATGATAACCCCATGGTAAAATAATGAACGTACAACAACGTCAAAACTTAACAGCAGAAAAACAAGTACTAAAAGATCTTGATTGTTCCACTACTAACACGGAACACAAAACCTGGACCAAGGCTTCACAACCCTGGGGACTCCTGACTGTGCGCGAGCTTCACCCCGAGACTTGTGGCTGGGGCTCTGATGGCTGAAGCATCTTCTGCCTCACAGTCAGGTACTGACATTCTCCCATCACAGCTTCCTCTTCAAGAGACGCTTCTTGCAAAACTTCTCCAGATGACCCAGACAACCACAGCGATGACACGTCTTCGGGGGGTTGCGACAAGACGGCTTTAAATGCCCGAAACGACCACACTGAAAGCATACCATCGAACGATCTGATGAACTGGAAGCTGGGACCAAAGGGGATAACTCATTGGGAATTGGTATCTCTGGCGCCTTTTCCTCACCAGAGGGGGAACTGTTATGAACAAAAACAGGGGACGCTGAAGTAGTAACCACCCGCACACCGGAAAGCAACTCAGCCAAGAAAGCTTTCTCTTCCAGCTTCTCGAAACAAAGGTCTTCAGAAGGGAGGACTCGCTCCTTGATCTCGGAACGAAGACCCCCAGTGAAAAGAGAGGCTTTCATGAGCTCATGCGATGCTAAAAGGGAATCAGTTCCTTGAAATGGTCAACATATGCCTTCACCGTCCGTTGACCTTGTTGAGTATACACTAGCTCTCTCTTTTTCCCCAACTTCACTTCCTCAGGTACAAACCATTGGATGAAAATGATTCTGAAGACATCCCATGTCATTTCACCTTGCGTTGACGGTGGGGTAACCACCTTCCACTGGTCCAAAGCTGGACCCTCGAACAACTCCATAATTGCACGAACCTTAACATTATCGGGAGTTCCCAACATTCTAAAGACACACTCCACTTCCTCAAGACATTTCACTACTTATAACGGACCCTGATCACCATGGAGAATAGGCAAAGTCTGAGAAGGACTAAAAACTGGGCATGACATATCCGAATCCTTAGAGACCTTTCTGGGCGGCATTTCCTGAGCGATATATAAAACTCAAAGCCAAAACCAACATCAAATCGAAGCAACATCAATAAAAGCGCCTTCATCAAAAACAGTCAGCACAAGGACCAATCAAATACAACACAACCCAAAATAAAATCTCCTCTTTAAAATTCCCTTTTCATTTTTGATTTCAAAACCACCCTTTCTCAAGATCACTTTCCAAAAACCAATCCACTTTCAAACCAAAAACTTTCCAAAACCATTTTCCCTTTAAAACCAGTTTAGAAAACAAGGTCAAGCCTTTAACTTCAAATACACACCCAGGTAATCCCATGAACCGTTGCACATGTCTTCATCCACATTCCATTCATACGTGCATCAACACACACTTTCCATGCATTCTCACACATGTGCAAACGTTCATAAAGAGGAACTGAGGTTTCAACCCAAATAATTCTTATCCAATTCCAAGCAAACAACAGATTTTCAAATCAAGAGATTTCAGTTTCAAAACCCATTTTATACATTTAAAATCCTTTAAAAGAAACCAGTCAAATTTTCAAAAACCCTTTTTCATTTCCAACTACGCACTCACACAGACCAAAACGGAAGCAACATCCAAATTTGCATCAATCACTGAAATGAGGGACTAGTAGTCACACTCAACCTGGCGACATGGTAGTGGGCCATGTCCCAAGTCAGCGTCGACCACTAGGAGGAATTCAAACCACGTACTCGGACTCCACATGGGTCACTACTCCATGTGAAATCGCGATGTAACGTCGGCTTGCCTCCATTATCATCTCTCAATCCAAGACAAACCAGAAAAGACAAGGACACAATTCCCGAACTACCCCTGGTAACTCGAGGATCAGTGCGAGCAAGAGTTCGCGACGCTCTTCCCGTACCTACCCCTCGAGTTACGACAGTCCTAATCTCCTTCTACCGGACAACCCAAATAGCAAGAACCTCCCTTTGATACCATTTTGTCACGAACCAACCCGGGTCGACCCTGAACCGGTCACCCGAGCCGGTCCGCGACAAGTCCCGAGGGGCGTTCCCGATCCCCCCGGGATGGCAACCAGTGCCGGGCATTAAGACTTGATCGTTGGGAATGATTTCAGCCCAAAACGAAAGTAAATAGAACAGAATAAATAAACACTAACAGCGGAAAAGAAATAAAATCCACACAACCACGTACCTCCATGTGACCTCTCAGGTCACCACCCAACTAGAGAGCAACCTCGCTCCAACACTGAGCGACTCAAAACAGAAGACCTGCGACTGAAATGGTAAAAGATAGGCGTGAGCATAAAAGTACTCAGTAGGTGAGCCCAACAATAAGTCCCAAAGCACTGCCAATAAATATAGAATCTACATAATCCAGGTTTGAACTATAATGTATAAAAGTAATTTTTCATAATGTTTTACTTGAAAATCAAACACGAGACATTTCCCTTATTCTTTTTCGAAAGTTAGTTCCATTTCATTAGTTTTAAACTCATTCTGAAAAGCAAAGTGTTACATTTTCAAATCTAACCCAAAGCGAATAAAGCATTTTCATTTGAAAACCATTTTTCTCAAAGTCTAACAGTATAGGCTGTGAAATATGACTGAAAGAAAACAAGCGGGGAAAACAAGTGCAAGTAAAGGTAAACAGGTAAGGAAAACCAAGTGCAAGTACAAATAAACCAGAAGTTATCAGTAATAACCATGGGTGATCCTGAACATCCCTAGAAAACCCCTGGACGTACTCGGGTTCAGACTACCTGCCGGCATGATACTCCATAGTCAATAACCAACTGGCCGCCCTAACAGCCAACCAGTGGCACATCCCTCCTGGCCTGTCTGTAACTCCAGGGGGTACTAACCCGTCTAATCAGGGTTAGCAAGCAACCGTCACTCGATAATCTACAAGACGCCTAGGAACCCATAGTAGTTTTTGTAACACTGTGTAAGTGGGAGACCTGCGCACGCGTGACTCATCTCACCGCACTTGCCAACCCCTTACACGGACATCGCTACACGACAACCCTCGAAGGGAAGTCCCCCTGTAGAAATTCCCTCACAAGTACGTATATATATATATAAATATAAGTATAATCACTTCACATTTATTAAAGTTCCAACCGGGCCGTCATATCATTTACACTTTGAACATCTAACACTAAAACATTTCCAAGGGACATGACATACGCCACACGATTGAAAACCAGAAACGCACTTAGAACATTATTTAAGAAACTCAAATCAGCATCTCAAACCTGAAAGACGTTGGTATCACAAGTAAGAAATCATTTTCCCAGTTCCAAATGCACCCCACTTTTATCAAGAGCCAAATGGGCCTTTAAACACCTTTTGAAAGAATAATATTTCTCAAATGAAATCCAGAATTTTAATCACGCATCAAAGGAAAACATTTTTCTTTTTCAACTACCAAGAACCACGCTTAATGTTTCCAAAAATCGAGTTTAAAGGTCACAAGGCACTTCCTCTAATCAAGGTTCAAATAAAAACACCATTTTCCATAACCAATACACCTACCATTTTACACACACCAAAACCGCTTCAGAACCCAATTCAACATGATCTTTCGTTAATCAGGAAGAACCATCCAGCGAAACTACCATGGAAGCACACAATTAAATCCAAGAAAACGCTTTTAATGAAACGCTAGAATTAAAACAACTTTTATCATCAGCAGATCACCAAACTATAGATAACTACTTAGTAATACTTTTGAATTTGCTGAAACATAATAAAAAGTCAAGGAATAAATAAATTCTAAATTTAAAGGCGAGTGCAAAGGGAGACCTACCTCAAGATCCAAACGCGACGGTAAAACGACCCTGGAACCAAGGCGCGATGACACGACGTGTGTCCGAAGCCACGTGACAAAGTCCAACACTCTCGAAACTGAGGCGCGGAGACGGCGGAACCTCAACGGAAAGTAGGACAATCCTTTGCGGACAAACTGTGTACGCTGAACAGTGGAAAAAGTGCACGTCACTCAACCCGCGACAGAAAAAGGATTATTTAAAATTAAATAAAAACACTAAGATAAATATATATAGGTAAATAAATAATAAATACATGAATAAATAAATAATCAAAAGAATAAACAAATCGGTAATCAATCAAAATAAAACATAACCAAATGAATGAAAGAATAAGTAAACAAATAAAGAATTAATTAATTGACAAATAATTAAATGAATAAATAAATAAATAACTAATTAACAAATACACAAAGAAAATGAATAAATCAATAACTAAATAAATAAATAAATAGATAAATAAATGAATAAATAATTTATTAATCAATTAATTAATAAACAAATAAGTAGATAACTAAATAATTGATTAATTAACAAATACTTAATTGAGTAAATAAATAGACAATTAATTAATCAATCAATTAATAAATAATAATAATAATAATAATAAGAAGTTAATAATTAAAATAATAACAGATATAATAATAATAATAATAATAATAACAATAATAATATGATAATTAAAATAATAATAATTATAAATTCTAACAATAAAGATAATAATAATTATAATAATAATAATATTAATAATAATGATAATACTAATAATGCCAAGAATTATAATAATAATAATAATAATAATAATATAATAATAATAATAAGATGTTAATAATATGATAATATTAATAAAGTAATAATTTAATAATAATAGTAACAATAATAATATAATAATAATATAATAATATTAACATAATTATATTATAACAACAATAATAATAATAGAAAAATATTAATATTATAACATAATAATAATGTTATTAACATGTTAAATAAAACAGAACGTAAAAATAAATAAAATAAAAAAAAGAAAATAAGAATGAAGCTTACAGCGGAGGGGCTACTGCTGGGTGCGGCCTTGGGACGCCGGGACGAGGCGAGGCGGAGGAGAGGAGCGGGGATGACAGCCGGAGGGAGGGAAGGCCGGCGGAGCGCTGGCGACGGGGTCGGAGGCGGCAGGGCGCAGGGCCGGCGACAGGAACAGGCCGAGGAGGGGCGGCGAGCCGGTTCGGTTGCGGACGCTGGAGGTAGGGGCGTCGGCTGGGTCGGCAGGCCGGGACAGGGGGGGGGGGGGGAACCAGGCGGCGGTGCGACTTCGGACGCGGGAGGCAGGGCAGAGCAGCGGTGGTCCGGGACGGCGGTGGTGAGCAGGGTGCGGGCTCGGCGGATGGCGAGGAGGCCGGACGCAGGCTGCGTGGAGAGCCGGAACAGGGGTGCTGCGCGAGGGGACGACCGACTCGACGGGAGGCGGAGCGCCGGACGGTGACGGCTGGGTGCAGCTGAGAGGAAGGAGGCCAGGGCGCGGCGGGGCGAGGCGAAGAGGGTGCGAGGCCGGAGGAGGTGCAGAACCAGCGGTCACTGGTGGCCGGGAGCGGGCTGCGGGGCAAGGCCGGGCTGAGATCGGGGGAGGATGGAGAGAGAGAGAGGTGAGGGAGAGTGGCGGCTACGGGGAGAAAAGGGGTAGGGTTAGGCTACGGGGAGAAAAGGGGTAGGTTTAGGTTAATATATATATATATCTAAACAAATAATAATAATAATAATAATAATAACACTATAATCATAATAATAAAACTTATAATATTAATAATAATAAAACTTATATAACAATAATAAAACTTATAATAATAATAAATAATAAATTAGTTAATTCAAATCATAATTATTTTGATCACATATTTAAAATAATAATTATAAAATAATTTAAAGATGTTATAAATAATAAAATACCAACATAAAAATTATAAAATTTAAAACACCGGGTGAACACACTGTCACCCGGGCTGAACGCACGGTCACCGCTGACAATGCGGTGACCGCGCACCGGCGCGGAACCGCCAATCGCAAATAAACTTCGAAAAATTTAAACCGGGACCAAGAAAGAAGAAAAATTACGGACGTCCGCGGTCGGGGTGTGACAGAGCCTAAAGATTCTCCATGTACGAACAGTTCCTCTAGTATGGGTCATATGGAATCACGACTATTTAAAGGATGATACTTGGGAGTGTGAGGCCGACATATGTGCTCAGTGGTCGAAGTTATTCTAAGGAGATTCTTGAACACCCTTGGAAGGGTAATTCGGGGATGGATTGATTTAATTAGGGAAGATTGTAGGATCCTAAGTTTTTATATGAGGTACATATTATTTTATTTCTAGTTAAACCTATGTTTATTTTGTCTTTTTTTCCTTGGACCCTTAAGACAATTCACGGGATAGTTAGGTTATTTTTGGAAAGGAAGTGGCAGGAGGGATGTAGGATGGACACAAGGCAATTACATGATGTTTATTTTTAGTACACGATACGTAATAATTACATGACATGTAATAGTATATCCATAACCTTTCATGTCATGTAAATGGTTTTTCTTAGGGAGGAATAACCCAATATTTACACAACATGTAAATAATTTACACGTTGTGTAAATTCCAGAGTTATGTTTTTTAAAATAAGAGGCATGGTCTCTTATTTTGATAGAACCTCATCCCCTCCATTCTATATCGTACAGAAGGACCCAAGGAATCCAATACCAATGATTTGGTTCCATTTTATGATCCAAACTTCATTTATTCAATTGTTGGTATCATTAGATCCACATCGGGGAGTCCATTATTAGTATTGTACAGTTATTTTTTTGACTTTGTATCGAAAAGGTTATTTAGTTGCAAGATAATATGCCCTATTTATGGGGTTTTAATCAGTTATTTGTTTTTCTCTAAACATGGATCAAGTCTTAGGTCGATACTAGATGAGTGTTATACCATGGGTATATGGTAGGTTGTCTATAAATTTTCCCTCATGTTTGGTGGGTTTATAGATTTCTACAGTTGTGTCTCACTCTGGAACATCCGGTGTTTCCCCTAAAATTAATTTAATGTATTGTTATAATAGTTTGGGGCCTATTTAGGTCTCCCACTAGTGACTTTGTGATTTTTGGAGGTTTTTATCCCCAACATAGTCCACCCATGGGGTGTTCCTTTGTATCTGATCAATTTTAAACCACCCTTCTGGGTGCATGTGAGCACGCCATTGATTTTGGGAGACAAGATTAATTAAATGAGAATAAAATGAATAATTAGAAGAAGTTAATACCTTATTTCTATGTGATTAATTGATGTGAAATGATTTAATTTTTTAAATAAAAATAGTTAAATGTGTTGGATGAACTCATGGAATGTGATTAGTTATGAAATATTGAATATATTTAGATGAGGAATTGAGAATGATAGTGGATAAATTAGATGAGATGCTTGGATACTGATTCCATTTGATGCTATTGTAAATTTCTACTCCACAGATCTTGTTTGTGGTAGTAGATCACTTGGACCTATTTACTCCTTGGATCCTGATTCTGTATGATTTCTTGGCCCTCGATACCCCTTCGATATGGATTTAATGGAATCACCTTGGATACGCGGTGTTATCATTCTCTTTGGAATTTACCCAAATCAATTTTCCATTGAGATGATCCTTTTAATAGATGTGGATTCCTTGGTCTTCTATACCTTGGATATATCCCTTCATGGTCTAACAATTTTGAGTACATGATAGGGATGTTGTGGATGACTATGATTATACGGTGTGTCCATGGTGAATGTTATATACTTTATTTATACCACATAGTTGTGATGGATATTATACACTTGGATATATGGCATATCCATGTTAGATATTTTTCTATGATTTCAGATAGCCCTATTATGGGTATTTGACTCCCATGGGTAGACTTGATAGTATTATTGGTTTATTTTTGTTCTATATCTTCCCTTGTTCAAGGGAGATTTACTATTGTTCACAGGGATCCATGTTTTTCTAGACATGATCAATTATATTTATTTCTACTACACTTATGATATACTACACACTTCTATTGTTTATATCACATAGACTAGATTTTTTATAGGGTTTCCTACCGAGTCTTATCTCAAACGCTGTTTGGGGAACCATTTGGTACCCATAAATAATTCATGTATAGAGGTAGAAATTAGGTAAAGTTCCCATTGTATGATTTTAGACTATTCATTTCTTACGATCAGGGGAGCATAAGACCAAGCATCGGTATTAATGCTATCTGGGATAGTTCTATTGGTATTTTTGGTATTTTAATACATGTATTCTACTAGATGTTTTTACACATGTTTTATTTATTTTTAGAGACCGGAAACGAAACCTCATCTTATATATGATATTACTTTTGGAATTTTTTATTTATTTCTATCTTTGATGTTTATCTTATTTCTAGTTGATTTACTTATTTCTCTATTGAATATTGATATTATAATGCTACATTACACTATGACATGGGGGGAGTAGTCTCCCTATAGTCACACCCTAGTCCCTTGTTGCTAGTCAGTAGGTTCTGGAATATGGGGAGGTGTGGTTTAGGCCATGTGACCCATCATATCGGGGAAACATTTAGTGGAATCTAGGTCAGGAAGTTACATATGATGATGCTACACTCTCATGATTCATGTTCTTTGATTTCCTTATGAATCATTTCTTATGAAATGAAAAAATTTATTCCATGACTCAGGGTTATAATCTTTTATATGTGGGGTATGGTATTCAAATGTTATGATCATGTTCTCATACCCTTACACTCATGTTATGCTAACATATCTCCCTTTTTACCCTTAATGAGCATATTATATAACCCTTTCTTATGTTTCATTTCCCTAGGTTATGAATAAATGTATTATATATGATATTTCTAAGAAGGTTTCTAGTTATGAAGAAATTTTTGGGAGATTATTTAGTTCACACATGAACCCAGTTTTTTATTCCCATGTTTCTGAAAGAACTATAAATTTATGATCCTCAAACACGTGTTTGTATAATGTAATGAATGTTTATATAAAAAGATGTAATATCTTGTTATGAAATTCTTGAATTACATAGTTATTATCAGAGGATAGGTTTATTTAACCTTTATAAAATAGGATAAGAAAACTTTAGTGATATCCCTAAGGATATGTCTAAGGAGATGTATAAATTTTAATCAAAGTATAATAAAATGTACTTGAACTTTACTAAAGGATATAGTGAGTGGTTTCCAAAAAATTAAATAATTTTTTGGATACTACATGTGAATGTGGATCTATAATAGAGGTAACTAGGTGTAATAATTATAAAAAGTTTTATTTTTTTAGACTTGTTTGTCACCTGGTGCATGAAAATAGGACTTCATGCACACCTAGTTTGACACACTTGGGTTCAAAAATTATATATAAATAATAATGAGGGTTTTAAATATATTATTAGAATGAATTACATAGTATAAACCTAGGGTGTCATATATTAAAAATAGGTTGATATGATTTAGATATATTATAAGTGACTTTTCATGATTATGTGATTCTATGCTATGTTTATCACTTCTTACACTATTATTTTTGGTTTTAGTCAGTGGATAGAACATAAAGAAACTATGTTAATGTCAAGTGTAATGGAAAATGAAATTATTATCCTTTTGAGTAGCAAAAAATTATGAGATATATAATAAAAAATCTTGTTGTTATGTTCAAACAACTTTCTTAGTACATGAATCATGATAAAATTCAAAATAAGAAAACGAGGGAACAAAGTTATATTGAGTAATTCATGAGGAAACATCCAAATTCATTTAGTGGATATGTTGATTCTCTATTTAATGAGAAATAGATCAACACCAATGAAAAGATACTTTCCATTATATAGTGTTCAGAATAAGAAAAAGTAATTTTGGTTGCTTATCATTTGTAAAGAGAAGCGTATCAGTGGTTTAATATCATAAAGAATATAAAAGAACATTTTGAAATTGATTACAGGGATTGGGATAAGTTCAATAAAATATTTTTAATAAGTATTTTTCTATTACTATTCATATGAATATATAGAAGGATCTCATTGAGATAAAGTAAAAGGGCGAGGAATCTATTCATACTTATGAGAAACATTTTACAAGACCTGTGAGGTTTTCCTTTGGTATTACCATCCAACCTAAAAGTATGGTTGGTCTATTATTCAGTGGACTAAAATAATATATATAAATAGTTTTATTCATAAGAGATTTTATAATTTACTATCAAGGTGCAAATAGTAGTTGGAGTTACGTCTAAATATTTTAGTTTTTATAAGAAGAGAAAAATGGAATTCAAAAGAAAATATAAAAACCATTGAGAGAAGAGGACACGATTTACTTTGTGATCAAAGTGTAGGAATGAATAAAGAGGAAATTTTATTAGGGGGACTAGTAAATGTTTTTAGAGTGGAAGGGAAGGCCATAAATAAATTGAATGACAAAGTAATGGGAGTTAGATAATGATGAAAATAGAGATAAATATTCATAAAATACAGTACCCACACTCTGGTGTTTCAAATGAAAGGATTATGGGAATTATAATAACTAGTGCCCAAATACGAATGTTAATGATGATGATGAATTTTAGAAAACCCTTAAGCTAAGATAAAAAGGTAAATATAATGTGATAATATTTTTTAAGAGGGTTGTGATAATGATGTGGTGAAAGGTACACTTACCATCTACTATAGAACGATTATTGTCTTATTGGACTATGTATCCACCCATTCTTTCATATTTGAAAAATTTTATAAGGGTATAAAGATACCAAAAAAACTATTACATTTATAATTAGTAGTTAAAATCCCTAATGGTATGATGATCACTTATCAATTATATGATTCTTCTATGGTTGAAGTTTATGAGAATATGCTTCCTGAAAATCTGTTAATTCTTCCTCTAGTTGATTTTGATGTTATCTTAGTCATTTATTTGATTTATATTGATAAATAACACATAAATTTACAAGGATGGGAAGTAATATTTGATATTTAAAACTAACCTATGATCATATATCAATGTGATGAAAAATATTAACTTTTGATGGAAATCAAATCCATTGTGTGGGTTTTTATTCCTTTTTAAGTGGGGAGTTTATCATATATGGTTGGGAAGGAAATCAAAATAGATGATAAATCTTTTGTGAAGGGGTTTTTTGATTTCTTTATAGTAGAGTTTCATATAATTACAGCAAAATATAAAGCTGAGTTCTCAATACAACTCATATATGGTGCCACATAAATTTCAAAGATTCTATCTAGAATGTACCCAATTGAGTTACAAGAATTAAATAATAAAATCTTGGAGAAACTTTACATGGTATTAGTTCATAAAAGTGTTTCACCTTGGGGTAATATATTCTTTTTTATAAAAAAACGATGTATTGATTCAAATTTTTATTTCTTAACAAAATTGAACAAGATCACAGTCAATAAAAAGTATCCTCTACAACATATTGATGACCTATTTGATCAACTATGTAGACATCACTACTTTTCAAAGACTAAAATTCATTATGGATATCATAAATTATAGATCAAGAAAGATGATATACACAAGATAACATTCTATATAATTTATGGTCACTATGAAAATATAGTGATTCCATTTAGTCTTACTAAGACCCACACCATATTCAAGTATTTAATAAATATAGTCTTTTGAGATTACCTTTTTCAGCGTGTGGTAGTATATATAGATAATATTATTGTCTATTAAAATATAAATGAGGAGTACGAATATCACTATAAAATTGTACTAAATACCCTAAGTAAGGATAAAATATATGAAAAATTTACAATGTGTGAATTTTAGCTGCAAAAGGTTTCATTTTTGGGTCATATTATCTTAAGAGAGGGTATATCGGTAGATCCATTAAAGAGGGAGGATATTGAGTGTTGGTGTAGACCAACCATGGTGACTGAGATCCATTATTTTCATAGTTTATCAATATATTATCAATGGTTTTCAGATAATTTATCACAACTATCTTATCCACTCACCAAGTTAACTTAGAAGGGAGGTAAGTTCCTCTAGACAGATGAGTGAGAGGAAAATTAAAAAAACTAAAGAGATGATTAGTTATCTCCCATATTCTTAATATACCTAGTTGTGGAGAAGGGATTATAATATATAATGATGAATAAAAGAAATTATTTGGATTATGTTTCATGAAACAAGTCATGGTTATAACTTATGCCTCATGAAAATTGAAGGTTCATGAGAAAAATTACCCAACTCATGATTTCAAGTTAGTTGTGGTAATTTTTAAATTAAAGATACAGTTGAATTGTCTTTATTGAGAAAAGTTTGATATATATTCAAATAGAGGGATTTCAATATGCACGAGTGAAAATGGTTAGATCTAGTTAAATATTATTACTTTTTAACACAATAACACCCTGGAAAAGTGAACCAGGTAGCCGATTGTTTGAGTTGAAAGGATCATGCTAGATTATTCATGATGAGGATAAAACAATATCAAATATTTGTAGATATATAAAGGATTAATTTTTAAATCATAAATGAAGGGGCTAAATCTTATCTTTCTCAATTTAATGTTCAATCATCTATAAAAGTGAAGATTAAGGAGGTGTAGAAGGAAGATGTGGAGCTACAAAACAAGGTTATAAATTCTCGTAAGTTTATCCTTGATCATGATGGAATGATGGGGTTTAGGAAACATGTATGTGTTATATCCATAAAATATTTGAAGAAGAAGTTGTTATAGGAAGATAATTGTTCTTCATTCTCTATTCATTCTAGAAGTATGAAGATGTATAGAGATTTGAAATATTATTTCGGGAAGGATAGAATGAAGAGAGTTATCCTAGTGTTTTTATCTTAGGGAATGGTATTTTAGAAGGTTAAGGCTAATAGAAAAAAGTATAAGGGTATGTTACATCAATTATCCACACTAGAATGGAAATGGGAAAACATCACTATGGATTTTATTGTCATACTCCCAAAAACATCTAAAGTAAATAATGATATATGGGTGGTAGTTGACCACCTTACAAATTCAGAACACTTCATCGCAATTAGAGAATAATTATATATAGATAATATTTATAGGATATAAATTAAATAAGTGGTAAAGTTTTATAGAGTACCACATTACATTTCATCTGATCAGGATATGATATTTACCTTGAAGTTCTGGAGAAGTCTTCAACAAGATTTAGTTGCAAAGTTAATTTGCTGCACTACATATCATCCTTAGATAGATTTAAAGTTTGAGAGAACAATTAAAACACTACAGGACATGTGGAAAAATTATTATATGAATTTCAATGGTGTTTGGGATCAACACTGTCATCTAGTTGAGTTTTCATACAACTTTAGGTGTCACTATAGCATTCAGATGACTCCTTATGAATCCCTCTATAGAAAGAAGTGTAGAGATCCAAAGTGATGGAATGAAATTAAAGAAAAAAAGATATTGGGACATGAGATAGATGATTAAATGTAATTAAAGGTTAGATCTATTTAGAAACACATCAAGGCATATTAGAGTCACCTGAAAATTTATGCTGATAATCACTGTCATAATTTGGAATTTAAAGTGGGTGACAATGTGTTTTTAATAATTACTCCATAGAATAAGGTTATAATATTTAGGAATAAAAGGAAACTATTCCATAGGTATATCAGTACATTTGAAATTATTAATCATAATAGGTTGGTATCCTATCATTTAGCACTTCCACCAATCCTCTTTCGAGTTCATGATATGTTCCATGTATCTACCCTGACAATCACATACCTGATCCTTCACATGTACTGAACTTAGAGGTCATACCTATGAAGAAAAATATCTATTATAAGAAACAACTGGTGGAGATTATAGTTCATAAAAAGAATGTACTATGAAATTTTTTCACCCCCATATTCAAATATTTGTGGAGAAACCAACAATTTAAATAAACTATGTGAGGAATTAAGGATACGATGAGGCATAGGTATCCTACACACACAATCCATATTTTTATTTTCTAATGACACTTTAGGGAAAGTGTGAACCAAAACAACTCTAAGGGGTTACAAAACCAACCAAGAATCCGGCCCACTGCAATACCCCGCCCGCAACAAATTTCAAAATGCAAGACCCTGCCCACAAAAAATTTCAAAATTCAAAAACAACACAAAGATTTTCAATTTTCAATAATCAAAAGGGAACACCATCATCATCTCAGACGACGAGCCATCCCGCATCACGTTATCACCTTCTGTAGCGTCACTTCTAACCACTATCATCATCATCACCGGAGCTGAACCCATCTTTGTTGCTGCCGATCAAGACGTCGTCACTGTCTACCTCCCATAGCCGCCCGCTCAAACTCACTTCCCAAAGAGCCTTAAATACCACCATGCATATCCACCTCGGAGAGAGTGGGGAAATCTAGGATCTAGAGTAGAAAAATCGGGCAATTTCCGGTCAAAACCACGGTGAGAACCTCCTAGAACCGTCGACACCAAAGAGAGAAAACACAATCTTCGCCGTCGAAATCAACCATGAAACAAAAACTGTGCTGAAGAGGTCTCTAAACCGCTGTTGTCGATGGCCATCAGAAAAACCAGGAACGGGCCAGGAGCGAACATCCAAAACATGATCATTCAGAGAAAAACACAACAAACCAAAATCACTGACGTCGTGGAGGAATAGAACCAGAGCATCTTTATAGGAGAAACCGTCACCAGTCGCCCAAATAACACTGCCGACCGCCAAGTACCACATCCCAAATTCTCAATATTACCACCACTCGAGGTCCGACTAGGAAAGGAGCAGAGGAGCTCGAAACTAGAGCAGGGATTTGAGCAGCCGAGGATTCTAGACGGCGATGAAACTGAATCCCGAAGCTGAACAAGAACAAGCCATCGCGAGAGTGACTGGAGAAACCATCGACTGATGAACCAAAAATCTCAACACTACCTTTGAACCCTCACTCTAGATCCGACCCGGATAGGAGAAAAGTAACTCGAGGCTAGAGAATATTTGAACGGCCACGGGCTCCGGCAGCAATCACGACAGTGACATCGAAATCCCTGAAAAAAACCCACCATGAATAGCAGCACCAAAATACAAGTAGGAAGATCCCGCCTCAAGGAGAGAGTAGAAGAGCACGGAACCAGAAGCACGAAGTGAGGGAGTGCCACTGGAAGAGAGAGGGGGGGGGGGGGAACCCTAGAACCAGAGAGGGTGGCGACGAGAGAGAGCGTAAAACCCTGGCGAGAAGGCATATGTATCCTTATTTGTTTATATTAGATTGAGAAATTTCATGGGAGAAATTAAATTTATTGGTGGTATAATTTAACAACTAGAATTTTTTTATGAATAATTATTTTTAAGAGTAAATTGAGTTTATTTTATTTCTTATGTTACATGCAACACAAATTTTAGCTTTCATTAAACAGGACACCAAATTTTAACAAACAATGATATATTATTAATATTATTTATTTAAATGTGACCGTTATAAACTAGCCACTGAACTTATAGGTATAAATTATAAGGACTCGGCCTAAAACATTACATAATCTTGAATTATGTCAACAATTCACATTGAGGTTTTTTTCATGTTTAGAGTTTTAGAGAATTAGGTCATAACTATTACATAACGACTTGAATATTACATGTAGACACTACTACCCAGTATCCATTTTTCATAAAATAAAAACTCTTGAAAAAAAGAGACATGTCTAGTTCAATGTTTTAGACAACATAATTTTTCCTTGATCTCATCCTTGACCCTATTTATCTTTACGTCCTGTGAAAAACATTTCAAAACTTGGGATGAGAATAAAAAGATCAGTAAGGGTTATAAAATAATGAAAAGAAACATTATCCCATCAATAAATAAAAATAAATGAAACCATAATTTTCAATCATGACATACCTTATGAAATCATGAGATTTATGAATAACACATAGAAATCATAAATCACAAAGGTAACTTATATCATACATAAAATACTTACATTTTAGATATAAAAACTACATAGGGAGTTACATATGAATACCCATCATAGTATATTTCATAAATCTCTTAGGAGAAATGTTAACGTTTACCTCCGTCACGTTACCCAATGCATTGGAGAGGTATCTCGAGCTCACCCTCCCTAGGTTTATCAAGGAACCACCCGTATACATAAACAATGCCCAAAAAACCAAAACATAATCATAACACATAGCACAAGTATAAAATAAAGATAACATTTCCACATTCCAATACATCAAATCAAGATATTGAAATAAAAAATGCTTTATCAAACCATTTTCAAAACCATTTAGAACATTTAATAATGAGATTTTCGAGTCAAAGTGTCCCATACCACTTTAAAGCTTTTAAAGGAATTAAAATTTTAAAACATTAATGTACATGTAAATAAATACTAAAAACCATTTTGAAAACATGGACATTAATGAGAAAGATTTAGAAGAATAAATCTTTAAAACAATATTTTAGTTAAAGAGTTATTAATCAAATGAGATATGCTTGAATACAAATAATTGAGGAAAAAAATTCAATAAAAACTTTATAATATCACGAGAATAAAGTTATTCATGATATAATATGCAAAAGGACAGTATATATAACATATAAGAGCGAATTGGTGCAGAACAACAATGAAGTCTCAATGGAATGTAAATTGAGACGAAATCCCTTATAAAAAATGTATCCTTAGATTAAGGATAAATAAATTACATAATAATGTGTGAAAATATAAATAAACTCAATATTATTAGATATTAATTGTAAATAAATCATAGGAAATTCACACATGTTCTTTTTAAGAAAAAACCAATGACTTGGATGTTTAACTCAATGAATGTAAATTGAGTTAAAATTACTCTTATCATGTTCATATCGATGACTTGAGAATTTATAAATGGAGTGATCATGTGTATCAAAATTATATCCACACAAATGTGATGGGAAATTACAACATAAATAAATAAATATTTATTCCCCACATAATCATATCATGACATAATTAAGAATTAGAAGATTAACCCAAGGAATGGAAATTGGGTTAAAAGGTTCCCTTTTGGATTTGGTAACTTACGAAACATACAACCCATGAAAGAAGGATCATAAAATGAAGATGTAAATACTCATAAATTTAAGTATATTAGATAATGAATAAAATCAAGGGCAGTACATACACCACACAAAAGGAAATAATGGAAAATATAGCATGAATCACACGGGAATAAAAAGTGAGATGAAAATACCTTACCACATTGTAATCAAACGATTCGTATGACCAAAAGTTAATAACCACCAAATTATTCATAGAAGAACATGAATATAAAGAGTATAATGAAAATATATATCATATGGAAGTACACAATACACCACATGCAATTAGTGGTGAATAATGGAAATCTCACGAAATTAAAATTGAGATAAGAAACCCCTTACCTCGTGTCCGAATTGACTTGTTTGTTCCTTGTTCTTCCTGGATAATAAACTCAAGTTAATTTATACTTGATTAAGAACCATTTTTTAAGTTTATTATTTCTTTTATATCACTTATTACCATGTTATAAACATTATGTAACATTTAATTTAATAATGGTTGTTTTGTCGATATTTGGTACTTGAGTAAAAAATGAACACCTTATAATTACAAGTTATCAATGTGGTCAAGATTCCATTATCTCTCAATTGATATTAATAATTTAGATATCATATATATCTATTATATATATGTATTTATAATAGTACATAACATTTGGAGATAATAAATGAAATGCACCATTCATGGAGACGGTAAGCCGTACGTACGTATGAACGCTACTTTCATTTCTATTTCATATTTTAATTGAATGAAAAATTAATGATACATAGTTATATTATAAATAAATTATAATATCATATATAATTTCAATAAATCCATCCATTATACATCCCATGTTTGGTATGAACGAGTCATATCACTTTGAGGGGGTGGTAGTCCGCACTTCCTCATATGAAATTATCGCGTTTACTCATAATGGAAACCATAAAGGTATTCTATAAATTAAAAATACAGAAGCATAAAGAAAAAATAAACATAATATATATTATATATAATTACATTTCCAACATAATGAACACCATAAGAGGCAGTATGAGATACTTGAACAATCATCGTTTCGTGAGGTGTTAGTTTTCCACCCACAGAAACAGTATGTTCTTTACCCATTAGATAGAGGTGTGTGTAAGTGTAGTTTGAATACTTATCATAAAAACATACTAGTATATTGAGGATACCGGTGTTGTTATAAAATAATGTAATGAAAAGAGTTTAGGGGTCGGAGAAGTAAAATAAAGAAAATAATTTAAGATAAACTTTACCTTTAATTCAGGTAACTCCCTTTTGTTTGAACCAAAAAGACTTATTGAAGTGCCTTCTAGCTAAGGTAAGTCTTCTAGGAGGAAGAGAGGGATATTTAGAGATTATTTGGTCAGGGTTTTGACGATACAAGGGGCTTGAGAGGTGTGAGTAATGGGTTATAATTGAAGTATTTTTATAAGGGGGAGGAGGGGTTCTTTAGGAATGTGTGAAAATATTATTTTATTATATAATGATTTTTGGTTTATAAAGGTCCCAAACTCATTAAGGTCTAATATAAGTTGACTCATGGTAGAAATAAATTCATCCAATAATAACTGGACAGTTTTTGTATGTTAGTTTAATATTTATAATCTTATTTATTTAAATCATTTATTAATGAAGTAAATACTACATCATTTTTGTGTCATAAATAATTTTATTTATTTGATGTCTAAAAATTATAAAAAAATACCATGATGTAGGAAATAATTTTATATTTCCAATGAATATTTACAGTCTAAAACATAACTTATATAACCCCATGTAATAATTAATTTACTAAAAGATATTTGTTTGTGTCATTTTTGTCTTTACTTTAAATTAATTAATCTAAAGTGTCATTATCACTCCCAAGTGGCTCCATGGGGTCTCAAAATCGACCCAAGGATTTCCATGGTTGGTCGTGAATCATATAATAAGGTTAGGATAAGTGTTAAGGTAATTTTGTATTATTATAATGTTCTTTTTACCTTGAATTACTCTATTTATCTTTAACCGCGGTAAATAAAAGTCAAAAGTTACTATTTACTAAAAATTATTTTTGTCTTATTGAACAACATTTTACTTACTAACAACAACCATGTATGTCGGATTTTCGAAATTAAATTCACAGAAGGGGTAAAATTATATTTAAATGAAAAAGTCAGTTTTAACTACAACTTAGTGGTTTCCCTATTCATCAAAAATTGAAGTTTTTTAGAAAAATACCAAAAATTCAGCCTAAGCAATAATTGATATTCTGAATTCAAAAATGATGTCTATTTTGAAAAATTAAAAACATATAAGTTGCATTAATTAATTTAAAATTAATTTCCATTGTTAAAACAAATAGCGTGTTTTTAAGAAACAATATGTATTAAAAGATTGACACTTGTTTATGCCCAATTTCAAAGTGAAATTTCTTTCAATGATCAGCATTGGATTAAATGGTTAAAATATAATCTAATTACACTTTAAAACCATTTAAAAAGGTAAACTAACCATATAAATAAGTTAGATTAAAATACAGTTTTGAATTAAAATATAGTATTTTCACTATTCATTAAAAATGAATTTTATCAGAAAAATACCAAAAATTTACCCAAAGTAAATTTTGATGTCCCAATTCTAAAGAAGAATTTTATTTTTTCAAATAGAAAATAAAAAAGTGACCAAATCTATATTTAAAGAGGGTTCTCTATCAAAAGGCGGTAAATCGACCTTTTTAAGAATATTAGAGTATTTATTCTTAAAATTAGATTCTTTCTTATTTTAAGCTTCTAAAATTTATTGGATAAATGTAAAAACATTTAACAAACATGTATAGTCATTTTTTTAGTTAGTTATATTCATTTCCGCCATTACAACGACTAGTCATTAATAATAATTTAAAATAAAATAATAATATTATTTTTTATATGACCCAACATTGTGTGCAATGTAAGATTTAAAAGAAACACGTTGTTGTGTATCAGGTACGCCATCGAACATAGCATCCCTTTTAAAGTAAAATTAATATTTAATTCAAAAATATTAATAAATATGAAAACTTTATATTCTTTATTTACCTGGGATGTTAAATAAATATTAAAAAATAATTTAGAAATATTAATTATAAATTTTTAAATAAATAAAACATATTGATAAAAATTACATAATTTTTTGAATAGTCTTTATATGATTCGAAAATACAATTTTCTAAAAAATGTTTTTTATTGCATTTTTTGAACAAATAATAAAAGTAAAATTTCCACTTCTAAAAAATTTATTTTAGAAAATTAACTCCATTTTTTAATCCAACATATCAAAATTATCTTAGGGTGATTTTTTGGGATTTTTCCAAAAATATTAATTTTTTGATGAATAGTGAAAAATACTGGTTTTTATTAAAAACTGGATTTTCATTTAAAGAATTTTTAAGGTTCATTTTTATAAAAAAATGTGTTTTAAAGTATAATTAGTTCAATTATATATCATTTATTACAATTTAGGTCATTTTAAACTTTTTTATATTGAATTTGTATATACAAACTTTTCAATCTTTCAAACATTTTCTCTTTGAAAGTTGCTTTCTCATCTTGTCTGTAGGTTTAATTTTAAATTAAATTCTTCCACATAAATGAATTTAATTTATAAAAATTAATTAATTAATTATAATAAACATAATTTATATTATCTAATATGGTAAAATTAGTTTTTATCCATAATTAAAGGTAAAATCAGTTAAAATTATTTACCGTAGTTAAGGTAAAAATTAGTTTATTGGGGGGGGGGGGGTTAAACTAAAATCATAAGTGTTAGAAATGACCCAAAAATTTTTCAACACCCATTTTATGGAAATATATCAAAATTATACATTCTCTAATCTATAATGGTCAATTTTTAAGCCATGTGTCTTATTAAAAATGCAGTCACAAATTTTTCTTTTCAAAACATTACAAGTGTGCCACTCACCTCACTCATAAAAGATCACCCCTTATCATATCCTCATAAAATGTAAAAAACTATTTGTTTTGGATAATACATAAAAATTTACATCCTCAATCCACTCGTCCCATCCTATAATCCATATTGTGTTTATAAACCATCCTAAGAATTATTTTTGTGCAAACCAAAAGAAGTTGTTTGAAGAAATGGTAACACCACTAACCGAGCGTTTTATTTTATTTAATCCTCCAACTAATTGAGTTATTATTAAAACATTATGATATAATAAAATCATTATATTACATATTCTAATATTTTTTATGTTAATTTAATGACCTATAACCATATCTTATTCTATCAAATGAGATACAAAATCATCATTCACGTGTACGGAGGGCTATCGACTCACGAATTGATGTTATTCATTTTCCATTTCCACCTATAACTTCTGAATATAATTATAGATTAAATATTTAAATATATTTTAATTATTATATCATTATATGTTTTTAATTATTATATCATTTATACCCTCTTAATTTCCATTTTGCAGGAATATGATAGTATCACTCGTGTGTACGATGAACTACTGCTTTGCGAAGAAATGTGATTCACTCATGATTTACATAGAAGTTAATAAGTATTTTTTAATGAAAATATGAAATATATATTATAATTTTTTTTAATGATAATATATTATTTACCTTTTTTTTCAATCTTTCAAGAAAAAGGAAACAACGTTCATTCGTACGTACAATGTAGCGTCTCCATGAATGATGTATTTTATTTTCTATATATAACACTTATGGATTAAAATAAAAACATATATAACTAATATATATGATATTTATATCATGTTTAAAATTACTTATATTATTTAACCATGATCAAGGTAAGTGGACCAAAAATAAAAAATCAAAACATGTATGAAAAAATAGTTATTGCATGAAATGTGACGTTAACATGGAATTGTTAATAAAAGGGTAATAAAATGTCATAAAAAATAATATATGGCATGATATATATAATTATGTTTCTCTAGTATATATATAATAAAGTTTTATTTATTAAATATGAGTTTTTAACATGTTTTAAGGAAGTTGATACTTAGGGTAAGAGATTCCCGTCTCACTTTTTACATCTATGAGACACATTCCATATTCACCATATATTTCTTTTATGAGGTGTATATATTTCCAATTAATGTATTTTATTATTATTCTATTTAAAATTATTGGGATTTACATATCTATTATTGGATATTTATTTCATGGTTTAAAATTTTACAACGTGATAAGGGATTTTTGTCTAAATTTGGATTCCTTGAGAAATATGTTATATTATGCACCTTTGTTCTTATATTAGGTGTATATATAGCCTAATTGACATTTAATATCATGAATTTATTTATTCTTATATTGTTTTAATTTTTATAAAATGTTATTTCTTCATGGGTATTACAACTTGAAGTTACCAAAGTAGAAAAGATTTTATGTCACAATCCCACTGTTTATCGGGATTATTTATGATTATGTTTCTGATGATAAAATATTATAAACAATTTCTCAAGAATATCATTAATTTTATTCTCATATGTTTGTTTCATGATAATACATTTTTTCCATTCATTTTTATCTCTATACACTTAATAGTTCAAAACAATTTTTTTAAGAAAAATCATCTTTATTTATCTCTTTGGTCAAAAACTCATTTTTCTTCCTAAACCATTTTTTCTAAAAAAAGGTTTTTAGAAAGGTTTTTTTTAAAATTATCCAAATGATTTATTAAAGACATTTTTACCAATGTTTTACTTTTCAATAAATGTTTTTAATGTAATCCTCATGTCATTTTCCAAATAATTCTCATTAGTATTTTACCAAAAATGTGAGAGGGATATTCTTTTTAACACGTAAGACATGAAATAAATTCTCTTGAATTGTGAAAAATAATTTATTTAATGATTACTTTATAATATTTAATAGTAATTTTCAATAAAATTATTTCTGGAATATTTTATAAATTCTTAATTTTAAGAAGATATTTTCAAAGAAAATCTATTTTCCTTACAAAATGTTTGAAGTGATCTTTCAAAATAATTTTCCATCTAAGATGAAATCATTTGATGCTACTTATGATTTATTGGAAATATTATCCATGGATTCAATTTTTATTATTTCTCTGTATGTTTTATGTTTATGATGAAAATATATTTTCAAACCTGTTTCTTTTCCATAGGTTATACCATGATAAAATGAATTTGAAACCTGCTTATTTTCATGGGTTATTCTATGATAAAATAATGAAATGATTATAAAACCCATATATTTTATATAGGTTATGATATGATGAAATATTTATGAATCCCAATTCATTTCTGGTGCTATGATATGATAAATGTTTTATGATCTTGTGGCACACATATCTATGATTTTCTTTATGTGATGGGTGGGACCTATATATCCCTCAAATCATTGGGTAAATATTTGTATCTCATGAGATATATAGGACTCTAATGGTGAATGAACTTAGTTTAGTAAGGTACTTTTCTCACTATTATGGCCTTGTGAGTGAACTGTGACTACTATAATGGTTTAAGGACTAAACCTATTCTACTATTATATCCTTGGCAGCGAGCCTTGACTACTATGTAAATAATTTTATATATTTATGTTTATGTCAAAATTATATGTAATATTACAATTATATTATCTCATGGAACATTATATTTTATTTCCTTATTATTCATGTCTTATGAACTTTCAATATATAATACATAACTCAATATTATGATCTTTGATATACATGTTATGATTTTCCAATGTTATGCTCATGTTCTCATAACCATACACTCAAGTTATGATTACATATATATCTTTTTTACCCTTATTGAGAATTTTAGATCTCCATTTTTTATGTTTTCATTCTCCAGGTTATGAAGAAATGTATTTTGTATGATATGTCTAAGAACAATGATAGTTTTGAAGAACTTAGTGGAGGATGATGTAGTTCAAATATAAAGTAGTTAATTATGTTTCCATATTTCTAAATGCACTATAACTTTATGAACCTAAGGTAGGTTTTTTATAATGTAATTAAATTTCATTTAAAAATATGTAATATCTATGTATGAAATGTATGAGTATCTATATATGACGACCCTGAATTTTATTAAATTACTATTAAATCATTTTAAAGATAAACAACATAATAGAGATACAAATCCAGGATCCAAAGGTTCAGTGTATTAGGAAAATTATGAACATACATAATTTTTACATAATAAAACCCAAACATTTATTTAATTCCTTATCCTGTAGATTATTATTGGCCCTCATGTTCTCCTTCGTACAAGTATTCACCTGAGGATATATATCAAAATAACGGGTGAGAAAAATCCTAATAAGTGGATGAGTAAGATACATGAAACATGGGTGAGTGTAATCATCATCATAACATCATCATAATAATCATCAGTGGAATAATTTGATAAAGACATGGAAGGTGTAAATGCATAAAAATGAAACAACACATCTTAGTAATCAAATTCTAACCATTGTTGTAAACAAAGATAACATCATGTTCCCACATATTTCACTTTTTCTCATGAGATAAATCACATTACCTAATGCATTAGAGTGCTATATAATCTTGGGTTTACTCATAAAGTCATAACATTTTTGTGTTCTATATGATTCCAAGCACACCCATCACATCATAACTTTTACATTATCATGCATGCCACATAGAACGTATATCAATCTTGGACATAAAATAACCCATGGAAAGAAATGAGTTTCATTTAAAAATCATATAATAATGAATCAACTTTTATGTTCACAAAATAATGATATAATTAGATACTTGTTATATGAATCATCAATCTTGAGTGAATAAGAAACAATCTTAAGAGAAGTAAAAGGTGTGTTTTTAGAAAGAAGAGTTCTTTTGAAATTTTTTTATCATCATAAACTCACGTATAAAACATGTATTTCCAAGAAAAGGAAAATGGAGAATAAAGAAATGATATTTAAGAAACATTAAATGAATATAAAAACTGGTGTGAAATAGGTAAAACCCAAGGAAATAGAGTTGGGTTTGAGAATCCCCTTACCTTAATTCCTGAGTAATTTAATCGCGTTTCCGCCTGTTGAATTATAATTTTTTTTTAATTAAAAAATGATATAAAAGTTAATTATAGTAATTTTATAAAATTATTTATCAATTATAATCACTGGATTGTATTTCGTAATTTCTACTGATGTAATTGAAGTGTTTTGATATCATATTTTAATTAAAAATTTACCGTATTGCAACAATTTCTCTATTTTAATAAATTTAATTTATAAATTAGTATAATTAATTCCTTAAAAATATAATATATTGATTTAAATATTTAAATATTATATATAATTTATAATTTCCATCCATGAAGGTGGTTATAATAATTGTCTTGTAAATGAATTCATAGGCGGTTAATCGACCTTTAACAGGATGTTGTTGAAAGAGTGGGAAAACAAAGTAAAAAATTAATATAAGTCATATATATGATATGTTAAATAGGTTAAAATCATTAATTTAATTTTAACTTGCTTAATAATTAATTTTTATAGTACATTTTTCTGAAAATAATTGGTAAAATAGTAATGAAAATAATAAAATAGGGAAAAGTTAATAGAGACTTACTCTTTCCTCGGTGTGGCTTCTCTTGCACAATACTATAACTCCCTTAGTGATTGGAGTGGATTTCTACAAAAAGTACCTAAGTATTCTAAGAGACTTTATAGGGAGGATTTGGGTGGTCTTAGAAATGGGTGGGAGGAGTGGGTTTCCGTGGGAAGGGAGAGGGATTATTTATACTTGAGGAGAAGAGTATTTTTTGAATAAAATTTTAAATAAAATAAAATATCAATGGTTAGATATGTAATAGTGGATTTTAACATTATAAACCATATATTAATATTATATAATGTGTTTTAGACTTTAAACACCTTTATAATTCTAATTCATTAATTTATTAATAAGGAAATTGAAAATAAAGATAAATTGATATTTTAATAAGGAATCAATTTTGACTTTCGGTTTTGGAACATTTGTTTTAGGTTTTGAAATTGAGTTTATTTATTTTTAGTGAATAATTTATAAAGATAAATACATAATGGCTGAAATTAATGTTCTTTAAATCATTATGTCATTAATACATCATGAATAATGAAATTTAAGTTAATCTGGTTATGTGAAAAACAATATTTTTACTATTAACTTGGAAATCAAACTATTTTAGAAAATTAAAAAAAACCACCATTGGATAATTTTGAGGTTATTATTAAAAAATATTGAATCCATTTAATGAAAATAATTTTCTAAATATCATAAATTTAATTTTTAAATAAAATAATCATTTATTCAAAAAATACCGATTTTAAAATTATAATTGATTCTATGACATTGTGAAAAAAATTAAGGTCTCATAAAATTATATTATAATCATAATAAAATTAAATATTAATTGATGAATATGTTTTATTAAAGTGAATTTTATTTTAAATCATTATATCAATTATAAAATTATAAATAAACATTTATGTTTTATAAAAAAACTAACACTTAATTTATTATTTTTCAAATATGTATTTACTTATACTATGATATAATTATAACATATTTTAATTTATAAGATGAATAAATTTTATTTTTACTTTCATAGGTGATGCTACTATTCTATTGGCCAGATTACTAATCCTAATGGTCATGTCACTATTCCAAGGGTCAAGTTACTATTCCATCAGTATATGTTCTTTAATTTTTTTTAAATATTACTTATTTAATTCTTCATTTATGAGAATGTTGTTTTTTATTGGTCTCTATATGCTATGTATGTGTTTCACATAACATGATTATAATAAGGTAATGATTCCAATGATAAAATTTTAGTTCGTTACATTCCTCCCCCTTATCAAATTTCACCTATGAAATTTCATTTTATATACTATGGTGAAAACAAGTGAGGGTAATTATCCTTCATCACTTCCTAGAGTTCCCATGTTTCTTCTTCTTACTTATGGTTCAGCCATAGTACTTTGACTAGGAGAGTAGTCTTGTTTCATAGAACTTTATCTCATTGGTTCAAGATCTTCACCAAATGCTCCTCGTTAGATAGGTCATATAACACCCTAAGATTTCATGGTATGTATCCTCTTAAATAAATTCAAATCATTAAATAGATTAAATTGAACAAAAAATTATTCCATATAGTATAAATCATATAAAATCACATATTGAATACAAAATTAACTCTATAATGAAGAATGAATGAAATAATAAGTTTTTTCTAGAAATTAAGAAATATATACCAATGAAATAGTAACTTAGCCTTTGGAATTGTAATGCGACCCTTAGGAATAGTACTTCATTCGATGGAATAGTAACCTCATTTAATAAATTATAAATAAAATTTAGGAATATTATAAATCAAAAAATGATATAATTATATCATCATTTAGGAAAATAAATATTTCAAAAATGATAAATTAATTATTTGTATTTTTATAAAACATACTTTTTTTACAATTTTATTATTAATATAATGATTTAAAAGAAAATTTATTTTCACAAAATAGAATCATAAATTAATATTTTGTTTTCATATTATTTTATGATAATTTTATGAGACCTTAACTAAATTATCAAAGTGTTATAAAATCAGTTATAATTTTAAAATTGGTATTTTTTGTGAAAATGATGATTTTAATGGAAAATGAAATTTCTCATATTTATAAAATTATTTTCATAAAATGGAGTTTATTTTTTAATTATACACATCATAAAATGGTTATCATGAAGTTTTGATATTTTTCAAAAATAGTAGAATTTTTGGTGAATAGTGAAATGTAGTAATTTAAGATATAAGCTAAATACATGAATTATTGAGTCATAGATGATTTACATATGATGTAAGTACCCTCGGTTCTAATTAAAATGATCCAATTACTATATTCAGTCCTAGGAATAATCACTATTTATTGTCTTGAGCTGAAAAAATAAAATAATGAATAAAATATTCAAAAAACACCCCTCTCTTCCACTATAAATACAACCTCTTCTCATCACACTTCTAAAGGCTTTAATATTTATTATATTCTTCCCATTTACTCTCCCACCCCACCCACGTTATGGAATTTTTGGTCTCATCAAAATACCATTTCTAAGTCCCTTAAGGAGGTTCTCAAGGAGAAGAATTCATGAGGTAAATCCTTTTTCATTTTGTTTCAATTTGTTTTAATTTCTTTTCTTATTATTCTATCCATAAATATTCTATCCAAACATAAATGATAACTTCAGTATCTTATATATAGTATAATTTTCTTATTATAATAGAATATTCATCATAAAACCCCTTCTCTTCTTCCTTTTATTATAAAAATGAAAACATCATCTGTGAGGTGATGATTTACCGCCTTCATGGAAAAAGTGTTTTCATTTTTATATTATGCCTTCAAGGATGGTCATAATTTTTTTATGGTAAAACCAAATTATTATATATTTATCAAATATTCTTTAAATTTATGGAAACAATATATATGAATAATATTAATTTATAAAATAAAACTAGTTCAGGATGATCGAAAAAATAACAAAATAATCCCGATTATCACTAATGTTTTATCTAATGATTCATACTCATACCATATAAATGAATGAAATATATAAACATTTAATATGATTTATTTTCATTAATAACATATAATTTTAATTATGGAAAACTACTATCATTTTACATGATTTTTCCATGCATGTATACAAGTAAATAGATCATGAAAACCTTGGAAAAAAACACTCACGAATGATAAAATTGTATATTATAACTCATCAAAAAGGAGATAAATGAACCTAATAAAATTATAATAAATAAAAAAATGTATAAAATATTATTAATTAATTAATTAATTTATTTAATCTTATTATCCCAGACATTACTATCAAGTAAAAAACACATCCGGACATAAGGTAAGGGAATTCGTCTCAATTTCAATTTCATTGAGACTCACATGGTATTGTGCACCTAACCATTCTTATGTGGTTTATACACTACCCCTTCGAGGTAATTTTACATGATAAATTATATTCATTCTAGATATTCATATTTTCTTGTATCAAGGATATGATTATTGTTTAAGCTGTATACCTTTTTTATATACTGTTTTTACTATGAATGTTGAAATATTGATAAATCTGTATTTTCTACTCAATGTGGATATAATGTTAAGGAATATGTTTCTTGAACTAAATCTAGGTATAAATAATTATTTGTAATTTTAGTGATAGGTGGGGCCTGTTATAGCCCCTCGATGCACCGACAGGTCTCATGAGACAAAATAGTTGGTGATAAACCCTTCATGTTTGTTTCCAAATAGAACTAGACAGGTTTTTTTCCATATACATAAACCATCCTTATAGTATAATGGTTCATTTTGTAGATACATTACATCCAATAAATAGGAATTTTCTTCATTTATTATTCAGTTATTACTTTCCATAAGGTTTTCACTTTGAAAAAAAATCTTTGGATGCATTTTTATTCTTAGTGTATTGATGGAATGTGTTTTTTTATATTATTTACCTTTCCATAATATCTTTTCCTTATTAACTTAATTTCACTTATTATTATTTTATATAACCCTTTATAGGTATTTGAGCTCACCCTTTTATTTGTTTTTTACCCAGGTTGTAAATATGAAATCTTTGAATAAGTGATAATAGATAGTTTATTTTCTTTTGTTATGTTCTATGTTTAAATATCAATTTAATAATGGAATCATGTATGTATTTAGTTTCTTCAAGACTAATAAATGATTGATCCTTGGTGATATGATCTCTTGTATCTATTCCATTGTATTAAAAAGATCACCGACTCTGGGTTATTGGGGTGAGGGTTGTTACAGATGGTATCATAGAATGTTTAGTAGAAACCTTGGGAAATAAATTTAGAAGATATAGTTCAGGGAAAATAACCCTAAGATAGAACTTGAGGATATTCATATAATAATTTCCTATAAGTTTTATAAGGTATAGATTATAAGGGTATTCTTAGAAATACATCCCTGTGTGGATACTACAAGTGAATATGCTTTTGGTATAGATGTACCTAAAGGTAACAACTATAAAAAGGTGCAACGGGCCTAACTCGACATAACCTGGTACATGAAAATAGGACTTACTGTGCACCTTGTTTGACACACTCGAGGGACATTCTTAGTATGAGTCACATTCTCTTTATAAACCTTTATTATGTATTTAAAAGTAAATATGTCCCCAAAGAATCTTTTATATGATTTGTATATTATCTATGTGGTTTATGTTAAGTGTTTTTCTAGTTTGAAATTATGAATTATGATACATAACATAATTTAGTGTATTATATTATTTAGAAATTTATCCTAATGGAAGGTAAGATATCAATACTCATGAACAGTTTTGGTATTTCCCCACTTAGATATTCAACATAGTTAGTGTTTGAGATAAGAATATCATGAACATATTAGTACAACTTACTTAGGTTATGATGAATAACCATACTAAACCTATGTTAGATCGTTTCATGTGGAAGAATCCCCCACCTTTTAGTGGTACTAAAAATACATTGGTAGCTGAGAAGTGGATCAAGTCCCTTTAAAAGATATTTTTAGGATTGAGATGCAATGAAAATGAAAATGTATAACTGGAAGTATATTACCTCAAGGGGATATTTTGATCAATGGTGGTCTTTGATCCATAATAATGAGGAAGATAAAATAGAAGATATAGAGTAGGGAAATTTTAAGGAAAAATTCTTCGACAAATACTTCCCTCATGACCAATGAATAGAAATGAAGAGAAAATACCATAGCTTAAAGAAAATGGTAGAAGAGAGTGTTGCAGAGTATGAGGCTACCATCAAAAGACTATCCAAGTATGCTATAGATTTCATATGTTATTCCAAAGACAAGATTGATATTTTATTTGAAGGTATTAAACCATGTCTTTAAAGGGAACTAGATTCTTAAACATTTTCAGGATATGATAAAATAGTATTAAGTTCTATCAAAATGGAGAAATAATTTTATAGATCCTATGTGTTCAAGTAAAATGAAGAGAAAAAGTGGTCTACTGATACCCATGAAAAGGTAAGGCATCAAATAATAATAGGGGAATGCAGAAATTTCCATTATGTAAAAATTCTGGAAATAATCATCCTGAGAAATGCTTGAAAGGATTGGGAGTTTTCTATAAGTGTGTAGAAAAAGTTCATCATGATAATGACTGTAAGGGGGAAGAAACAAATAAATGATGTTCAATAATTCCACTATAATTAAATGGGGAATTATTCAAATCAATTTCCCAAGTGTCAGAGGAATATACCATAGAAAAGGCTAAGGGGAGATGCCAAAGCTTATTCGATCACCATATCTGAAGTAGAAGTACCCAATGATGTGGTGGTAGGTACATTAATCACACATCCAATTCTAGCCAATGATTTATTTGATTCTGGATCATCAAACGCTTTTATATCTACCCAGTTTTCCAAGAAAATTAGATATTTCCCTTTTGATTTAACAAAGGGGTTATTAGTTAAAAATCCTATGGTAAGTCTCATTGAAACAACAATATGTCGGTATGTCCCTTTTATGGAACATATATGTGCTTTAGTTCATGAAATTATTATCATACCCATGATTGACTTTGATATAATCCTCAGTATGAATTGGATTTCAAAATATGATGCATAAATTTATTAAAAGAAGAAAGAAATTTTGATATGTGAGGAATATGTAGAATAACTTATCTTTAGAGAAGAAAACTCAACATCTTATTATTATTTAGATCCACCACCAGTAGCTCTACTAAATGAAATTTTTAGGGATGAATAAAAAACAATATCTAGGTATGACTAATGTAATATTATAATTGAGGATGTAATAATTGTGCACAAATAAATTGATGTATTTTCTAAGGAATTACCTGGGATCCCCCACAGCATGAAGTTTAATTTACCATTGATCTAATCCCGGATGCAAGACCAATATCAAAGACTCCTTATAAAATGGAAACTATGGAATTAGTGGAGCTGAATAAATGACTAGAGGATCTGATTAATAAGGTTTTTATTTTCATTAGTGTTTCTCTATGGGGATCCTTGTTCTCTTCATGAATAAGAAAGATGGATCCTTGAGGATGTGCATTTGCTACAGAGAAATCAATGCTATTAAAACAAAGAACAATTACCCTCTACCTCAAATTGATGATTTATTTGATAAATTACTTGGTGATCAATATTTTTCAAATATTTAACATTGTAATATATATCATAAATTATATATGAGGAAAGAATATATTACTAAGAAAACATTCTAAAATAGTTATGAAAATTATGATTTTATAGTAACTCCATTTAGATTAACTAATAAACCCTATGTTTTCATGGATCTATTGAATATATTATTCAAGGAATATATTAAATTTTTTTATGGTATTTATTGATGATATCTTGGTGTAATCAAAAATCTATAAGGACCATGTAGATCACTTGATGATTGTTATGAATTGTCTTAGATAAAAAGTGTTACATTGGAAGTTTAGAATGTGTGAATTCTGGATTCAAATAGTTTCTTTTCTTGGAAATATTATCTCTAATGATTGAATATCAAGTGGTACTTAAAAGAAAAAGGCAACCCAAGAATGGCGTACACTAATGAACACAACCAAGGTACATAGTTTTATTGGTTTAGTAGGTTACTATCGGTGTTTCATTTAGAATTTTTCATGATTGGATAACCCATTAACCAATATCACATGAAAGGGGCTAAGTTCATATAAAAATAAATTGTAAAGAATGTTTTGAATAATTTAAGAGAATATTGGTCAATGATCCAATATTGACTCTTCCGTTAAGAAATGATGGGTTTTTGATATATAGCGATGCATTGAAGAATTAACTGGGCTATGTCCTTATAGAAAATGATAAAGTTATTTCACATGCATAATGCTAGTTGAAGACACATGACCAAATTTTTCCGAATCATGATATTGAGTTATAAGTTGTAATCTTTACTCTGAATATATAGAGGTAGTATCCATATGGTTTAATATGTGAGATATATATATATATATCAAAAGAGTTTTAAATGAATATTTACATATAAGAAACTCAACATGAGGCAAAGGATATGACTTGAGTTACTCCAAGATTATTATTACTCAACACATTACTATAATGAAAATAAAATAAGGTAGAAGATTCATTAAGTAGAAAAGATCATGGGCTTCTAACCCAAATGAGGATTGAAAAATATCATATCCTTATCGATTTGGTAAATATGGATATGGGAATTGTTAATTAAGAGGAAACATCACTCCTTTTTCAAATGATTTTTATACCCTCTTTACTGGAGAAGATAAAAGGTTCTTAATATGATTATGATAATTTTCAAAAGAAAATTAAATCTGTTAAGGATGGAAGATTTACAGAATTCATGTATGAGGATGGAGTTATACAATTTGGAAAAAGGTTATGTGTTCCATCAATACTTGATCTAAAAAGGGAACTATTATATTATTTTCATAGATAAAACTTGTCTATACACCCCTGTAGTGCCAAGATGTATAGATATCTAAACGAACACTTTTGGTGGGATAATATAAAGTGGGAAATTGATGACTATGTGTTAAGGTTCCTAGTTTGTTAATAATTGAATGCCTAAAGATGACATCCTAGAGGATTTGTGCAGCATATAGCTATTCATATGTGGAAGTGGGATGAAATTACAATGGAATTTTTCACAGGACTACCAAGGACACCTAGTATGAATGATGCAATATGGGTTATTTTTTATCATCTTACAAAATCAGAACATTTCCTTGCTATAAGAGACAATTTAACTCTTGGGATCCTATAAAGACTCTATATTAATGAAGTTGTAAGAATTCATGGATAAACTATATTGATTGGGCCCAATCGAGATCCCCGATTTACATCAATGTTCTGGAAGAGTCTTCAGAAGGATTTGGATACCGAGCTTCATATGAGTACTGCTTATCACCCTTAAACCAACAGGCAATCTAAAAGGACTATTCAAAAAGTAGAAGAAATGTTGAGATCATTATCACTTGACTTTCAAGGTATGTTGGATAATTATTTACCTTTTGTGGAATTTTCCAACAATAATAGTTTCCATTATAGTATTGAAATGGCACCATATGATGAATTATATGGCAATAGATGTCAAAATCCAACTTGTTGGGATGATGTTAGTGAGAGTAAAATTATAGGCCCAAAAATTATTAAAGATACAATAAAAAAAGTAAAGACTATTCAGGCTCATATTAAATTATCTCAAAGTAGACAAAATAATTTTTATTACAATTATAGAAAGGATTTAGAATCTCAAGTGGGAGATCATGTCTTTATAAAAATATCTCCATGGAAGGATGTCTTAAGGTTTGGTAAGAAATGGAAACTAAGCCTTGATTACATCAGAACATTTGAAATTATGGAAAGAATTGAAGTTGTAGATTACCAGTTATCAATGTCACCAAGTCTCTCCAAATTTCATGATGTGTTACACAAATTATTGTTAAAAAAGTACATGCCAAACCCAACACATGTACTCACCTATGAAGAAATAGATCTAGAACCTGATTTTTCTCATTGTGAAGAGCCTATCAATATTCTTTAAATAAGAGAGAAAGTATTGAGAAATCAGATGACTCGACTGTGAAAGGTTCTTTGGGGAAACCATTAAATGGAAGAAGAAATGTGGGAACCAGAAGATGTTATGAAGAAGAACCAATCACATCTGTTTATAGGAAAAAATTCATGAAAACTTTTGAGAAATAAATTTTTGAAGGATGAAAGAATATAACACCCCAAGATTTGACGGTATTTATCCTATTAAATAAATTCAATTCATTAAATATCCTACACTACAACAAAAATTATTTTATAGAGTATAAATCATATAAAATCACATAGATAACCTAAAAAAACTCTATAATGAAAAATGAATTAAATAAGAGGCTTTTTCTAGAAATTAGGTAACATATAACAATGAAATAGTAACATGACATTTGGAATATTAATTTGACCCTTAGGAATAATAATTTGGCCAATTGAATAGTAATATCACCTAAGAAATTATAAAAAAATTTATGCCTCTTATAGATGAAAATATGATATAATTATATCATAGTATAAGAACATAAATATTTTGAAAATAATACATTAAGTGTTGGTATTTTTATAAAACATAAATGTTTATTTACAATTTTATAATTCATATTTTTTTAAAATTAAATTAATTTTCACAAAATTGAATCATAAATTAATATTTTTTTGTCTTATTATTATATGATACTTTTCTGAGAGGTTAATTAAATTTTCAAAGTGTTATAAAATCATTTATAATTTTAAAATTGGTATTTTTTTTTGAGTAAATGATGATTTTAATGAAAAATTAAATTTCTTATATTTATAACATTATTTTCATAAAATGGAGTTCATTTTTTAATTCTACATATCAAAATAGTTAGGGTGATTTTTTGGAATATTTCTAAAATAGTTGAATTTTTGGTGAATAGTGAAATACGGTATTTTACGGTATAAGCTAAATACATGAATTATTGCATAAAATACAATGTATAGATGATGTAAGAACAATTGTTTCGAATTAAAATAAAAAAATTACTATATTTAGTCACAATTATCATCAATATTTCTTATTTTGAGCCAAAATAATAAAATAATGAATAAAATATTTAAAAAACGCCCCTCTCCTCTATTATAAATACCACCCCTCGCCACCCGTTATCATCACACTCTAAAAGACATGAATCTTTCTTATATTATGACCACGTACCCTCCCAAAACTCTTCCCTATTTTATAGTCCTACTGGTCTCCCCAAAATGCCATTTTCAATTCCCTTAAAGAGGTTCTCATGGAGAAGAATTCAAGAGGTAAATCATTTTTTGTTCTCTTTTAATTTTTTTTAATTTCATTTTTTCTTATTCTATACTTACCTATTATATAAAAAAATTAATGAGAACTCCATTATATTATATATACTCTAATTTTATTATGATAATGGAATATTCATCATCAAATCTCTTCTCCTCTCCCTTTAATTGTAAAAATGAAAATATCGTCTGTGAGGTGCCGATTTACCACCTTCGTGGACGATGTGTTTTAATTTTTAAATTATGTCTTAAAGTATAGTCATAAAACCATTTTCATAGTAAATGATATTATAATATATTTATCATAGGTTTTTTAAAGAACTGAAACTAGTATTTATAAATAACATTAATTAATAAAACAAAACTAGTTCATGGTGATCGAAAAAATTCCAAAATAATCCCAATTATCACCAATGTTTTATCTAATGATTCATCATTATACCATATAAACCAATGAAATATTTAACCATTAAATATTATATAAGTTCATTAATAACATATACTTTCAATTTTGGTCAATTATTCTCATTTTAAATGATTTTTCCATTCATGTATACGAGTAAAATGATCATGAAAACCAAGGAGACGAACGATACCAAAAAATAAAATTATATCTTATAAATAATCAAAAGTTCATAAATGAACATAATAAAATTATAATAAATCAAATACATGTATAAAATATTCTTAATTAATTAATTAATGAATAAAATCTTATTATATAGGACATTAAGATCAAGCGCAGAACACATTCAGACATAAGGTAAGAGGCTTCATCTCAATTTCAATTTCATTGCGACTCACATGGGATTGTGCACCTAATAATTCTTATGTAGTTTATATTCCACCCATTTTAGGTAATTTTACATTTTAAATTATATTCCTCTTAAATATCCATATTTTATTTTATCAGGTATATAATTATTTTCTAATATGTATACCATTTTTACATACGGTATTTACATTGAATGTTGAAATATTAATAAATTTGTATTTCCTACTCAATGTGGATATATTGTTAAGGCATATTATTCTTGAAATAAATCTATTGATGAATAATTATTTAGACATTCATTAATGGGTGGGGCCTGTTATAGACCCTCGATGCATCAAAAAGACTCATGAGAAAGAATAGTTGGCGACAAACCCTTCATGTTTGTTTCCAAAAAGAATCATGTAGGTTTTTACCCACATAATTAAAATATCTTAGTTGTATAATTGTTCTTGTATTAGAAAAATGATTTATAATAAATAATAATTTTCTTCATTTAGTATTAATTTATTAATTTCCATGATTTTCTCACTACGACAAAATCTATGGATTCATTTTCATTCTCAATGTATTGATGGAATTTTCTTTTCAGGTTATTTATCTTTCCATACTATCTATGCCTTATTGAATTCACTTCACTTATTATTGTTTCATATAATCATTATTGAGTGTTTTATATAACCCTTTTATTTATTTACCTTCCCCTGGTTGTGAAGATGAATTATTTAAATAAGTTACAAAAACAGTTTATTTTTTTTGTGTTTTATATTTAATTACTAGTATAATAAGGGGACCATTTATGTATCTAGTTTTTTATGAATACTAAACTGATCGATCCTTGGTGATGTGATCTCTTGTATCTATTCCATTGTAATAAAATTACCACCAACTCTAGTATACTAGGGACAGGGTTGTTACAAATCATATTCCAACTATAACACGTATGGATTTAATACATGTGAGAGATCTGGTATATACTTCCTTAAGAGTGGTAAAAGGATTACATTGTGTACTTGATACATAGTAGGTGGAAGTGCATGTTGATAAGCCAAAACATCCACATGATCAAGGATCTATAAGGTCCCTATGTACTTGGGACTCATCTTTCCTTTATTTACAAATATAATGATCCTATTCCATAAAGATATACAGAGGAATACCATATCTCCAGTCTTAAATTATAGGTCCTGTCAACAATTGTCTACATATCTATTTTTTCAAATTTAAGATTCCTTGATGTTCTGTTGAATATTTTTCACCCTTTCCACCATTTCTTTGACCATTTCAAGTCCTTACATCTTTCATTCACTAGCTTTATCCTATAATTCCAGTGTTCTACATCTTTTCCCACAAAGGGATACAGATGGAGCCATTTGGATGCTATAGGAGAAACAAATATTTTAAGAGAACTCAAACTGAGGTATATGTTTGTCCCATCCAACTTTGAAGTCCATATGACATATCATCAACATTTATTCCAATGTTTAAATAGTTTTCTCAGATTGAAAATCAGTTTGAGGATGATAAGCCGTACAAAAGTTCAGCTTAGTGTTTAGTGCATATTGGAGACTTTTCCAGAACATGGTGGTGAATCTCAGATCTTGATCAGATAAAATTGATAGTGGTACTCCATGTATTCTTACAACTTCTCTGATATATATCTGTGCAAGTTGATATACTGATAAGTCCTCTCAAAATATGATAAAGTGACTTGTCTTTATAAGACGATCCAAAACAACCCATATAACATTTTTTTCGATGGATGTCTTCGGAATTTCGGTGACAAAGTCCATGGTTATGTTTTCACATTTCTGTGTTGGTATGGGTAATGGTTGCATCATTCCCTTATACTTTTGTCTTTCATCCTTGACTTTCTATTATACCAGGATCTTTGATGTATATTCAACAATCTTCTTCTTCATATTTTCCCGCTAATAGTTCTCTTGGAGATCATGATACATCTTTCTGATCCCTAGGTGAATAGAGAAGTTTGAGTTATGTATGTCATTAAAAAGATCCTTATTTATCTCTAGATTGTATGGTACACATAGTCATGACCCAAATCTTATAACTCCTTACTAATTAATTTTTAACTCTAAGGATTTATCCTTTCTCATATCTTCCACATTCTTCTGAATTTCCACATCATTTTCTTAAGAATCCTTTATTTTGTCCCTGAGGAATGGTTGATAAATCATTTGAGAAATTATTGATTATGTTCCTTTTTTAATGATTCCCATATCTATCCATTAAAAATATAATAAGATTGGATCCTTAAAAATTCTCATCTTGGATAAAAATGTAGGATCCTTTATCCTTATAGCATCCACCACTTTATTCTCTTTGCAATCATGGTGTTGGATGGAGCAATCATAATCCTTGATGAGCTCCAACCATCTTCAATGGGACATATTTATCTCCTTAAACGTGAATATATATTTGAGGCTCTTATGATCAGTTTATATTTCACAATTCTCCACATAAAGGTAATTCTTCCTTATTTTCAATTCAAAGATCACAACCACCAACTCTAAATCATGCATTAGATAGTTTTTCTCACGAGTTTTCAACTTCCTTGAGGTGTAGGCTATCATTTTATCATTTTTCATAAGTAAAAGCCTAATTACTTCTTTGAAGAATTGTTGTATACCAAAAAAGGACCCCATTTATCGAAAGTGTGAGTACATGTATAGTGATAAGCCTCTTTTTCAACTCTTTGTAGTAGTGTTATCATTCACTAGTTCAGAAAAATTTTCTCCCTTACAAGTCATCTTGGTTAATGGGTTTGTAAATCATGATAATTTCTTGACAAATAATCGATAATACCTAGATAAAGCAAGGAAACAATTTATCTTCGTTATTGATGTTGGCCTAGTCCACTCTTTGATTTCCTTTTTCTTGGAAGGGTTTATAGATATTCCTTTGACGGTGATAACATTCTCTAATAATGATACATCATCCATCCAGAAATCACATTTACTATAATTTTCTTATAGTTTATACCTTCACAAAGTCTTTAGCACAATATTTAAATCAGTATGAAATCATAGTGTCCATACCTCATTCGAAAGGCAGTTTTGGGAATATCTTACATGTTCACCTATAATTAGTGATATCCCAACCGAAGATCCACCTTGGAGAAATACTTGACCCCATGCAGTTGATTGAACAATTCATCGATCCAAGGAATTGGATACTTTTTCTTTATCATGATTTTGTTGAGATCATGATAATAATTATAGAGGTGCATTGATCCATATTTATTCTTGGCAAATAGGAATAGTACACCCCATGGTGAAGCACTCAGGCATATACAACCCTTGTCTAGATTCTCTTGTATCTTCTTCTTCAGTTCTTCCAACTTAGTGGTGGACATTTTATCAGGTTTCATTAATATAACTATAGATCCAGGAATTAGTTCAATTGAGAACTCAACCTCTAAATTAGGAGGAAGACAAAAAAATTATTTGGGGAACACATCAGTGTAGTCCCTCACAATGTGCATGTATTCGAGCATGATTCAATCCTTTGTCCCAATCATTTGAGCTAGGTATTCTTGCTTATAAGGAAATAATATCCATAATTTAGTTGATGATTTTGATAAGATTTATCCTCCTCCATACATTTTTACAGAATTAGAGGATACCTCAGGATTTGAAGAGTGATATTACTTTCCCAATATTTAATGTTGGATTTGTATAAAGATAGACAATACATGCCTAATATAGAATAAAAATCAACCAAAGGAAGTAAGAAAATATTTTCTTAGAGGATCAGTTCACAAACATTAACTATGGTGGAGTTATATACTTTGGATGAAATAAATTCCCAATTTACTATTCTCACAGATAACTCAACCTACATATTCCAAGGGGATGTTGGAATAGTTCCACTATACTTTAAAGTTATTAAAGAATGCATAGAACCAAAATCAAATAGTAAATTCACTATTAATAAATGAATAACTAGCGAACCTATCACCAAATCATTATTAGGATCCACCTCAGTATTAGTGATGGAATAATATTTCCCTTTCTCCTTTGGATTTTGTGGTTGCTGAGGCTGGTTACCCTCGAGAAGTCAAGTCTTAGTGCACTATCTTGCATAGTGCCCTTACCCCCTATACTTAAAGCATTGAACCATAGGTGGTTCTCTCCTTTCTTCCACAACATTTCCTAGCTTCCTCATGTATTTTCGAAATTCATGAGTTTGGTGGACTTATCTCTCACACTTATATCATTTTCCTATCCCTTTGAGGTAGTTCATTTTATGCTTCTTCCAACATTTTTTAAATGCGGGTCATTATGTTTTCCTTCCACCATTTTTATTAGATACCCCATCTTGAAACTCCATCTTTCATTTCTTATCTCTATATCCATAGATCCATTCTAAAAAATCCATCTCCACATTGAGAGAACATCGAATAACTTCTTTATAACTCCCAATGTCTTAAATGTCTAGAGCCTTTAAAAGGTGTGGTTTTAAACAACTAAGGAATTTATCCTTTTTTCTATCATTGTTGATATCAAAACCTGAATCATACCGTGAAATCCTTGTAAAATTTTCTTTGTAGACCATGAAAGATTCAACTTCATTTTTCTTCATATCCATGTATTCTCTCACAAAATTTGTATGAAGAGTCTAAAGGAAATACTTGTTAATAAAAATTATTTTATGAATCATTCCTTTCCAAGTAATGGTAAATAATTTGGAGATTGAAATAAAAGGGTTAAATAATGTTTCTTAAGAAAAACAATCTTAAGAAACATTATTTCCCATTATTTAAGAAAAATTATCTTTGTGAAACATTATCTTAAGAAATGAAAATTATTTTGCATTATCTTAAGAAAAAATATTTCCCATTATTTCAAATTATTTTACCCATTCATTTCCATCTCCACAAAAGAATTTTTTCATTATTTCTTAATATAATGTTCCTCTCCATCTCTACATTATTTCCTATTATTTAACCAATTTATTAACAACAGAATCCATTCATTTTCATATAAGAATGGAAATGATTGGATTACATATATGAATGGGAAAGTAATGGGAAATATTGTTTCTTCCTTTATCTCTATGAATTATCTCTCCATCTATCAATTCCATCCATTTTACATTACCATGAATGCCACATAGAACACATAACAATCTTGGAAATAAAACAACCCATGTAAAGGAATGGATTTCATTTCACAATGAATACATTCATGAATAAACATTGGGGTTACCAAAATAAATAGGTAATGACATAATTTGTATAATAATTATCAATATTTAGTGAATAAGAAACAATATCAATATAAGTAAAATGTGTGTTTTTAGAAAGAAGAGTTCTTTTGGAAAACATTGTGACTGTCATAAACTCAAGTACAAAACATGTATATCCAAGAAAAGGAAAAGTGTGAATAAGTAAATTATATATAAGGATAATTAAATTAATATAAAAACTAAAATTTTTGTGATAGAGGGAAATCCCATGGAAATAGAGTTGGTTTTTAGAATCCCATTACCTTAATTCCTGCTTAATTTTGTTGCTTTTTTGCGTTCTGAATAATGAACTTATGTTTTTTAAAACAATTATATATAAGTGACTTATATTAATTTAATAAAATATTTATCTATTATACTCATTGGATTATATTTCTTAATTTCTTTTGATGAAATTAAAGAGTTTTGATGTCATATTTTAATTAAAAATTTACCATCTTGCAACGATTTCACTATTTTGTTAAATGTAATTTATAAATTATTATAATTAGTTACATAATAACAGAATACATGAAATTAAATATTAATATATAATATATAATTTTTTACTTCCCACCCCTGAATTTGGTTATAATAATTATCTTGGAAATGACTTTATAGGCGGTTAACTGACCTTTAAAGGGATGTTGTCGAAAGACCGGGAAAAGGGAGTAAGAAATTTATATATGTAACATATATGATAATTTAATTTGGTTAAAAAAATTAATAAAATGTAAAATTTATGAATAAGTAATTTTTAGAATATATGGTTTTGAAAGGAATTAGAAAAAGAAGAAAGATAAGTGGAAAAGAGGAAAGCGTTAACAGAGACTTACTATTTCCTTGGCGTGTCTTCTATTGTATGATACTATAACTCCCTTGGTTATTAGAGTGGTTTTCTCCATAACATACATAATTATTATATGATAATTTATAGGGAGTATTTTGGAAGATATTAGGCTTATGAATGGTTGGGAGGAGTGGTTTTCCAAGGGAAGGGAAAGGGGTTATTTGTACTTAAGGAGAATGGTATTTTTAGAATTAAATATTAAATAGAATTATATATCAAAGGATAGACTTATAATAGTGTTTTTGACAATATATATATATTAATATTATATATCAAGTTTTATATATTAAAAGACCTTTATAATTATAATTCAATAATTTATTAAAAAGTCAAGTGGAAAGAAAAGGAAATCGATATTTTAAGGAATCACTTTTGACTAGGTTTTGGAATGTTCTTTTTTAGGTCTGGAATCTAGGTTTATGTTTTTTAAGGAAAAATTTCTCAAATTAAATATATAATGGCATAAATTCAAGTTGTATATTTAATTATTTAACTAATACATCTCGAATGATGAAATTTAAGTTACATCACTTATGTGAAAAACTATATTTTTACTTTTCACAAGAAAATAAAAGTATTTCAGAAAATTACCAAAAAAGAACCCTTAGATAATTTCAATGAGATTATTTAAAAATTGAAATCCATTTTATGAAAATAATTTTATAAATATGAGAAATTTAATTTTCAATTAAAATCATAATTTATTAAAAAAATACCGATTTTATAATTATAACCGATTTTATGACACATTAAAAAAATAATTAAGGTCTCATAAATTATATTATAATCATAATAAAATAAATTATTAAATTATTAATATATTTTATGAAATTAAAATTTCTTTTAAATCATTATATAAATTATAAAATTTAAAATAAACACATATGTTTTATAAAAAAATACTAACACTTAATTTATCATTTTTCAAATATTTATTTACTTATACTATGTTATAATTACATCATATTTTCATTTATAAGATGAATAAATTTTATTTATACTTTCATAGGTGAGGTTACTATTATATTGGATGGATTACTATTTTTAATAGTTATCTTACTATTCCAAGGGTCGAGTTACCATTCCATCAGTATAGGTTCCTTAATTTATTTAAATATTACTTATTTAATTCTTTATTTATGATAATATTGTTTTTATTTGTCTTTATATTCTATGTATATGTTTCATAAAACAGAATTATTAGAAGGGAAATATTCCATTTGTCACCAACCAACTCGGGCACCCTGATAACTCGATAACCAAGTTAGTCCTGACTTGGTCAGATGAAAATTCTTGATCCTCATAGCTTATTGACTAGCCCATGGCATCATAAAATGGATGTGGGAATTATTTTTCGACAAAAAATATGTAAGAAAGATAAAAAATTAGTTTTCATACAAGAGAAACTCCACTGGGAGACGTGTACCCGAAGTAAAACAGGTATAAAAACCCAAATTACTACAAAAAAGTACCAGAAAACTGGAAGATAAACAACCCAAGTCCCAATGGAACAACTCTCTAAGTCCACAGATCAGTAGCTATAACCACCTCTTAGTGGTGCTTTAACCCTGCATGAACTTGGAAGGAGATAATCTACAAACACCTAAAGGCACATGTAGAGGGTGAACTACAATCCCAATAGGGTCTCACCAAGGGTTCTATAACAAGATACCAAAATAAAATTAAACAATTAAATTGATTTCAATTTTTCAAATAAACATGTCTGGAATTTAGAGATCATATTTCAAAAAATCACTCTTTACATTTCAAAAGATGTAGATACACTAGAAAACCATACTTCAAATTTTAAAATAATGGAAATAATTTCACAAATGGTTCTTTATACAAATGGATTAAATAAAAACTTTTATATAACTTTTTTTATATAAATCCAAAAGGTATGTAAAATAGTTTTCAACAATGGAATATATTTATATCTCATATATAAACATGAAAACAACATTCTCATCTTCCAAGAGGTTTGATGGTTCTAGGTTATAGGATCCACACACACTCATGTGATAAATTGAAATGTGAACACACATCCAACACCAAAATGGAAATAGAGGACTCATCTATGTTTCAATGGGGAAGAATGATGTGATGAAAAATAATTTGTTAGTGTTTTCAAGCCTCAATCCATTTCTAGGGAAAATTGAACCTAGCACGTTAGTCCCAATTACTCACTAACTAATTAGTCTTGCATGTACTCTAATAAAATTAAATGACATACAATTTATTTTAAGTAACCTTAAAATGAAATTATGTTCCATTCCCCAATTTCAAATGTTCCACTCTCTATTTAAAAACCAAAATGAGTTTAAAAAAAACATCCATTTCCCATGATAAAAACCAAAGGTTTCTATCAAAACTATTTTAAGCCATTTCTCATAAATAGGAATTTGAAATTAATTTACAATTCAATTTCTTAATTAAATACAAAATTTTAATTTTAATAAATTTTGATCAATTTCACAACAAGCCCCCAATTCAATGGAATTGGGGGTTTTCACATTTTTTCCATCAAACACATTCCACAATTTAAATTAAAAAATTTCCATAAATGCACCCCAATTAAATATAATTATGGATTTTTCAATTTCATGAATTTTTTTAAACCCCAATTCATTGGAATTGGGTTTTTAAAACAAACCAATTGAAATAAATTTAATAAAAATCAAAATATTTCATTTAATTCAAAAAATTGAAATTAAATACAAAAATGTTGTAATAACATAAATTGGTCATCATGATATAACCTCCTACCTCAAGATCAATGGATCTCTCAACGCCAAACCCTAATCAAGATTTTTCAATGAATAATGATAATCACAGAAATAGGAATCAAATCTAGGTTTATGATCCCATAATAGTGGTTATAGGATCCAAAAATCTATATGGGGATGCACATAACCATAAAGAGGATAAGAGAGACCATAAAAGAAAGATATCAGGGTGAGGCAACTAATCGAGAGAAGATCGAAGGGCGTTCCTCAATATTTGAATAGCTTATGGAAGGGATTATTGGGCTCAATGATTTCTCTTGTATGCTCCCAAAAAATAAAAATTTACATGGGATCATTCTATGTCCATTTTACTCCTAAAATGTGGGATTTTGGATTTTTAAGTTGTATTTTTATATTAAAGAAATATCGTGCACAGTTAGCTGGGAAGAGCCACACGGTTTTAAAAACCATGTAGACTAAACATGCATTCTTTTTAAATGGGACACATGTTTCTCTTAATATGGTGAATTAATTGACTAAATTTATTCCAACCGCGTGAAATCCCACTCCCATGGGATGCGTGGTTTTCTCCGAGAGGGTGCATGGTTTGGGTAAACCGTAATCCAATCATGCACTAGACCGGAATTTTTATATCACTTAAAAATTAAATCTGAAACAACCCCAAATGAAATCCAACCAAAGATTGGTAAAAACATGGGTTTAGGAATGCCTAAAAAATAGTAACATGATTTTATAGCTTCCCCAGAATAGAAGCTTTCTATCCCTAGAAATCCTACTCAGAAGCTTCCATGCCAAAAAGATAAGGCCAAAACTTTATGACCAGTGCCTCCCTCTCCCAAATATCAGGATTATCAGAACTGTGATTCCATACCACCTAAGCCAAAGGTATTTTTATCCCATGGATTACCTCAGATTCAGAATCAACTATCCTGACTGACCATTCAGTCATAGATAAATCAGGTTCAACTTCAAGATCACGTGAGTTCAGAACACGAGATGAATCAAATAGATACTTTCCGAGATGAGATACATTGAACACATTATGTATCGATGTCATATTCGGTGGAAGTTATAAATTTTAAGAAACTTTTCCCAACTAATCAAAAACCTAAAAATGTATCACAAAATAAGGAGAAAGTTTCCTCTCCCTCCCAAGCCTTTGATGACCCTACCAAGGTAAAAATTTCAAGAACACCCGGTCCCTAACTGAAAGCTCCAACGGCTTGCTACGATGATCAGGATAATACTTATATCAGCTATGTGTCATCAACATTCTATAAATAATCAACTGAATCGTTTTTGTATTATCTTGCACCAAACATGGACCAACCAAGGAAATTTCACCAATATTTTTCCAACACAACAGAGATCTGCCAGACCAACCATACAAGGCCTCAAAATGATCTTTTCTGATTGAGGATTGGTAACTATTTTTTTTAAAAACCATCTACAAATGATTATCCCAAGCCCACCAAAGTTGAGAAATCAAGTTCGAATTTTATCCCTAAGAATATGTACATATCTTTCTGCCTGGCCATCCGACTATGAATGATATTCCATAAAAAATGGACGTGAGATCCTATTTCCTCCTGAAGGCATATCCAAAAATGAGAAGTAAATTGAGGATCCCTATCATATACTATAGTATATGGAACTCCATGAAAATGAATAATATCTTCCACATAGATATTTTACAACTTCTCAACATTAGATATATCATGAATGGGTATAAATTGAGATAATTTCAATAGATGATCGATCACAACCCATATCACATTCCTCTTTCTATGAGTACATGAAACCCAACCAAAAATTCTAGAGATATCTCATCAAAATACCAAGTGGGAAATGGTAATAGATGAAGAAACTTTGAAGGTTTTTGGTGCCTGAACTTAACCAATTGGCATGTATAACATCAAGAGACAAAATTAGATTCGTGCCATCTTATACCTGGACACCATAATTGTCGCTGCATGTCATAAAACATCTTATAGGTTATTGGGTGCATAGGCCACTTAGAATTATAGAAACCCCCATCACAACTTTCCTTTATTATAATGACACAAAAAAACATTTATGAAATCATAGAATGCCCTCTTTGGAGAATGAACACTCAATAATGGCCTCCACACCATAATTAGATTCTTTAATTATATGAAACTCATCATCAAACTACTGATCCTAAAGATTCATATCGAGAAGAGTGGATGAAAAATGAATATTTCTCAAGGGAACCTCATTCCCTGATTTTTGGACTCTAATATGAAACTATGAAAAGAGATATATCAAATTATATTCTTATAAAGATTATTTCACTACATGGGTTGGAAGTTTCCTGCTCAAGGAATCCGTGATTCCATTCCCTTTGCCTACGGTATAGGCAATGTTGAAGTCGAATGATTGCAGCTATTCCATCCAATTCCTCTAGAACCGATTTAGATATTTTTGAAAGAAGATGTAACTCTAGCTCTTATGGTAAAAACTTGGTAATTCGTTATCCATAAAGTTAATGACACCAAATAATAAGTGTGTCCATCAAAATTGTGAGTTCAAGGTCATGGGTTGGGTAATTAATCTCATGTGGACTAAGATAATGAGTTCCATATAAATCATCATGATCACCTTGCATAGTAACATAACCCAAACATGAACCTAATGCATCAAAAAAGACCATATAGACCTGCTTAGACTCAGGAAGAGTCAACACTGGCACAATAGTAAAAAGAAATTTCATCTCAACCAAATAATTATGACATTTTTCATCCCAAGAAAACTTCACTCCCTTCCGAGTTATAGCAGTCATTAGAGAATCCAGATTTGAGAAGTCCTTAATGAATTGAAGATAATACCTAGCTAGACCAACGCAGCTCTAAATCTTGAAATTTTTTTGTGGTTGTTCCCATGTCATAACATCTTTTACCTTCTCAAGATCAACTGATATCCTATGTATTAACACCACATTTCCCAAGAATTTAACTTCCTGAATACAGAAATCACATTTTAAAAGCTTGGTATAAAGTTGATGATTTCTTAGAAACTCTAAAACTATTCTCAAATGATGCACATGTTCCTACTCATAATTAGAGAAAACAAGGATGTCATCCACAAATACTACCAAAGAGGTATCCAGATACTCATGAAAAACCATGTTAATCAAATCTATAAATATTGTAGTATCATTGGTTAGACCAAATGGGATAACAAGTTACTCATAATGGTCGTACCTACTCTAAAAGTAGGTTTTCAGAATGTCGAATTATTTTATCCTCAACTCATGGTAACCAGATCAAAGATCAATCTTTCAGAACAACTTTTCCCCATTCAACTAATCAATAAAATCATCAATCCATGGCAATGTATACTTTTTATTTAGCGTCACTCGATTGAGATTTGGGTAATCAATACATAGGTTAAGTGGACCATCATGTTTATTAGAAAAGAGAACCGGTGTTGCCAAATATGACACACTCAAGTTTATAAATCCTTCCTCTAGAAGATCATCCAACTATATATTAAACTCTTTCAAATCATCTGGTGCCATGTGGTAAGAAGGAATAGAAATTGGTTGAGTACTAGGAACTAAATCAATATAAAACTCTACCTCTCTTACTGGTGGGAAACTAGATAATTCAGAAAGAAACACATTGGGAAACATGGAGAAA